>OZ024756.1:11340020-11395020 GCA_964016885.1 Eledone cirrhosa
GGTGATAGTGATGGTGGTAGTGTTGGTGGTGATAGTGATGGTTGTGGTAGTGGTGGTGATAGTGGTGGTGGTGGTGGATGTGATGGTGGTGGTGCTGCTGGTGGTGGTGGTGATAGTGGTGGTGGTGGATGTGATGGTGGTGGTGTTACGGTGGAAGTGTTGGTGGTGGTTGTGACAGTGATAGTGGTGATGGTGGTGGTGTTATGGTTGTAGTGTTGGTGGTGATGGTGGTGGTGGTGGTGGTGATAGTGATGGTGGTGGTGATAGTGATGGTGGTGGTGATAGTGATGGTGGTGGTGGTGGTGGTGGTGATAGTGATGGTGGTGGTGATAGTGATGGTGGTGCTGAAAGTGATGGTGGTGGTGGTGGTGGTGGTGATAGTGATGGTGGTAGTGTTGGTGGTGATAGTGATGGTTGTGGTAGTGGTGGTGATAGTGGTGGTGGTGGTGGATGTGATGGTGGTGGTGCTGCTGGTGGTGGTGGTGATAGTGGTGGTGGTGGATGTGATGGTGGTGGTGTTACGGTGGAAGTGTTGGTGGTGGTTGTGACAGTGATAGTGGTGATGGTGGTGGTGTTATGGTTGTAGTGTTGGTGGTGATGGTGGTGGTGGTGGTGGTGATAGTGATGGTGGTGGTGATAGTGATGGTGGTGGTGATAGTGATGGTGGTGGTGGTGGTGGTGGTGATAGTGATGGTGGTGGTGATAGTGATGGTGGTGGTGGTGGTGGTGGTGATAGTGATGGTGGTGGTGGTGTTACGGTGGTGGTGGTGGTTGTGATGGTGGTGGTGCTGGTGGTGGTGTTATGGTGGTAGTGTTGGTGGTGATGGTGGTGGTGGTGGTGGTGGTTGTGGTAGTGGTGGTGGGGGCGGTGCTGGTGGTGGTATTGGTGGAGAAATTATGTGGAAATACAGAAGCATGGGAAAATATTGTCTAACAAACCTGTCCAAGCATGTCATCATTGTGAGAGATAGGTACTAATATATGGTGGTGGTGGGGATGGTGGTGGTGGAGGTAGGGGGGTGATACTGGTGATAGTGATGATGATGATGGTAATGGTGATGATGATGATGATGATGATGATGATGATGATCGTGGCGATGGTGATGGTGATGGTGATGATGGTGGTGCCGATCGTGCTGATTATGATGAGGGTGATGATGGTGATGGTGGTGGTGGTGATGATGATCGTGGCGATGGTGATGGTGATGATGGTGGTGCCGATGGTGCTGATTATGATGATGGTGGTGATGGTGATGGTGATGATGATAATGGTGAGGGTGATGGTGGCGATGATCACAGTGGTGATGATCATGGTGGTGATGAGGATGGTGCTGATTGTGATGGTGCTGATGGTGATGGTGGTGGTGATGATGATGGTGGTGGTGGTGATGGTGGGTAGCATTTATATCAGTGGTTGCTGTCCAAGTTAAAGAAAATCAAAGTATTATATATACTAGCAGAAAACCACCCTTGAGGTGGTTTTCTGCTAGTATGTGTAGAGTGTATATTGATATTATACGCAAGTATACATGCATGTAGATATGATACATCATCATCCTCATCATCAACACCGCTTTACATCCGTTCTTCCACGCTAGTATGGGTTAGATGGGTTGTCCTGTTGTTGCCAGTGTCCAGTCGGCTGACCATGCCTTGCTCATACGGGAACTGAATCTGGCTTGATTTCTACAGCTGGATGCCCTTCCTAACACCAACCTCATTTACAGGGAGTGCTGGATGCTGTTTTTTCCGTGGCGCCTACACGTCCACTTTACAGTGTGGACTGGGTGCTTTTTTGCCGTGGCACCTCCACGACCACTTTGCAGTGAGAGGGTGTGGGGGCATATTGTCTATATGCTTCAGCTTCGGCTTGTACCCGTGGGAAGTCGGGTCTTCTGTATTACTGCATGACGCCAGAAGTCAAGGTCATGTGTCATCGCCTTTGAGAGGTGTAATTGGGTAAGGTCGGCTTTTATCACCTCATCCCAGGTCTACTTGGGTCTCCCCACTCCGCAGCTTCCATCGACTTCTAATGCTCTGCACCTTTTTATGCAGCTGTCATCCTTCATACGCATCATATGTCCATACCAATGTCCATACGCTTCTCCTGCACACAGCATTTGATTCCTCTTATGCTCAGTCTCTCTCTCCCAATTCATTTATGCTTTGCCATTCACATATATTACTATTACACATCCATCGGAGCATGGAAGCTTCGTTTCTTTCTAATCTACGCAAGTCTTCTACAGACAGCGCCCAGGTCTCACTACCATGTAACATTGCTGTTCATATACACGCTTCATACAGTCTGCCTTTCATTGTGAGGGAAAAGCCATTTGCAGCTATCAGTGGCAGTAGCTCCCTGAACTTCTTCTATCTCGTTCTTACCCTAGTTATTGTACTTTCCGAACACCCACCTCCACTGCTAATTCGGTCACCTAGGTAGCAGAAGCTGTCTACTGTTTCTACAGAGCCCTCCCAGAGATTGGTGGTACTTGTTTCCTGTGGCTGTTTGCTGCTTGCTGTCTCAGCACAGCTGCTACATGTGAAACCTACATTCTTAGTTAAGCTTCCTGATATCCCACTACATCTCTTGTGTACCCATTGTTTGCATTTGGGGCAAAGGATGGAGTTCCTACCTACTGAGCAAGTCAATTTCCTTGAGGGGATCTGGGTCCTGTGTTCTTGTCTACTTATGAGGACCTTAGTCTTTGTCAGGTTGACTTTGAGACCATTTCTTTCTAGTCCCTGCTTCCATGTTTGGAATTTCTTCTCTAGTTCCACCATAGATTCAGCTATAAGTGCGATATCATCCACATATAGGAGTTAACATGGGCATCCAGTCTTAAACTCCTCCGTTATTGCCTGCAATACTATAATGAACAGGAGAGCACTAAGAACAGAGCCCTGGTGGACACTGACCTGTATGCTAACTTTGCTGACTGCTTCTCTATACATGGTTTGTACAGCTTTCACAAGCCATTCATCTACTCCTAGTTTTCTAAGAGCCCACCAGATAATAGCCCGGAGGACTCTGTCAAAGGCTTTTTCCAGATCGATGAATGCCAGCTAGAGCGGCTTATTTTTAGCTAGGTACTTTTCCTGTAACTGCCTCACAAGGAAGAGGGCATCAGTGGTGCCTTTTCCTGGTACAAACCTAAATTGCATCTCATCTAATTTTACCCAGTCCTTAATCAGCTGTGCTATAACTCTTTCCATTACTTTCATGACCTGGTCCATCAACTTTATACCTCTATAGTTTCCTCTATCTAGTGCATCACCTTTACCCTTGTAGCAGTTGACAATGATGCTGCTGCACCAATCCTTTCGTATGACACCTTCTAGTATTACCTGGTTAACAATACGTGTGGTTATAGTGTGACCTACTGACCCAGATGCCATCAGCATCTCGGCAGCTATACCTGATGGACCAGTTGCCTTCCCCGTCTTCATATCTTTGATTGCCTTACTTACTACGCAGCTGCTGACTTGTACTGCTGGTCCCTAGGGTCTGCTTGGGGTAGGGTCTCTTCTTCCCATGCATTCTCCTCATTTAGTAGTCTTTCATAATGGCTCTTCCACACATCTTTCTTCTCAGAACTTGTGAGGGCAAGCTCACCTTTATCATTCCGGATACACTTCTCTCCAATGACATCACAATTCTCTCTGACAAACTGCCTCACAATCTTGAACACCTCCTGTTTCTGGTCCTCTCGTTGCAAAACATGCTTGAATTTTCTATCCTCCGCTTCCCTCCTAGCTAAGTATACTTGTCGCCTAACTTCCCTCCTGGTCTCTATGTAATGTACCCTGCTTCCCCCATTCTTCCATTCTTTCCATGCCCTTAACTGCCTCATCTACCTTATTGTTCTACCACCAAGTCACTGTCCTCCTGCCTGTGGTCTTGCTCCAACCGCGGATCTTGTCTATCGCTTTTAGTTAGTTATTTTTTTAGGAACTCCCAATGTTCTTCTTTACTGTCATAGGTGTCAAGTAAAATATCTTTAAATCTGTTACTGGCTGAGGGGTCTTTCAGCTTCCAGATCTTTCTTCTCCGGGTTGGCCTCTGTTTCCAGATTCGTCTAGTTCTGACCGTGAGGTCGCTGGCAATTAAGTTATGTTGGGAGGTGCATTCCTCACCAGGGAAGGCTTTTGTGTTTATAACCGTCCATCTATCACATCTTCTGATGAGGATAAAATCTATCTGACTAGAATGCTCCCCTGATCTATAGGTGATCAAATGGTTGTCGGGTTTTTTTAAGTTTGTGTTACATATTGATTTGTAATTGGCATCACAGAATTCTAGAAGCCTGAAGCCTTCTTCATTTCTTGTGCCAAACCCGTGGCCTCCATGGACTCTATAGAAGCCATCACGGTGTTTGCCAATTTTTCCGTTGAAATCTCCTGCAATGATTAGGAAGTCATTGTCGTTTGTTAAGGCAGTGGTGTGGATTAGGGACATGTAAAACCTATCCTTAAGTTCGTCTGGCAACCCCGATTGGGGTGCGTAAGCTGATATTATTGTAGCAATTGTTTTATTCAAGACTTGTCTGAGTTTGATGATTCTTGCGTTCACCCTGTTCACTGAGATTACCTTATCAACCTATTTGTCAGCTAATAGTATACCTACACCACCCATCCCATTGTCATTTCCCACCCAGAAAAATTTGTAGCCCTGACTTTTGCCTACACAGACTCTAGCAGACTCTCCTCTCCATCTAGTCTCTTGCACACAGCATACATCAATTTCCTTTCACTCTAGCATCTCTACAATTTCTCCTGCTCTTCCTTTTATTGTGCTTACATTGATGGTTCCAACTCAGAGTTTTGGACATTTGCTATCATTCATGAGAAAGGGTGAATTTTTGTGGTGGTGTGTGTATGCTTCCTGTCTCTGAATTAAAGCTTTGCATGGGTGCTTGGTAACTCGCGGATTCATATTCATTTATCAATTTGGGGTTGCTCCATTTATCCTCAGCTCATCCATACAAAATGGTAAAAGAATTCAGGGATAGAAGGGCAGTAGAAGTAATAATGGCAGGGTTTGTTGGGGCTGGTAAGGGGTGGAAGAAAGTAGTCGTAATAGTAGTAATGGCAGAGTTTGTTGGGGTTGGTAATGGGTGGGTGGGGACATGTTGCTGAGGTTTGATTGGTTGAATATGCTATAGGTGGTGTGAGGGGGGGGGGGAATTGTGAGAGAGGTAGCCATCATGGCTTAGAGCATCCCAGAAGATTTGGGTGAAATAATCTGATACAAGTACGTATATTAGACAAGGCAAATATGTTAGGATTTCGAAGATGTTCATCTACCTTCGTGAACCTCGAAAAGAGGAAGGGAGGTAATGGGTAAGGGGGTAGATGACTTTTGTAGAGAGAGAGAGAGACACAGTTATAATTGTCAACGTGGGAAAAACAAGTGTAAAAATATATATGAAGGCAAGCGAAATGATATAGAATCGTAATTGACAATATACAAGGAAATTGAACAAAGACTGCGTTACACTCTCTTATGTAATCAGTAACGTAATCCATGATTCCTTTAAAAAAAGAGGATATTACATATAAACTGCATTAGGAGAAAATTAGTGACGGAAATATATAAATGTTTATTTAAGTGATCGCTAACCAGAAGTGTTGACATTTGAAAATTTTAAAGAAGTGAATCTTTAAATAAGTAATAAAATATATTTAATCAACAGCTACGAAATTTAGTAGATAAATTATGTAATATTCATTCATTATTTATTCACTGGGCGGTGGATTGGCAGTATTGGGAGAGGGTCGGACGCCATGCTTTGACGTATAGAGTTACGGCCCTTGCCATTCTGAGTTCAAATCCCGCCGAGGTTAACTTTGCCTTTCGGGGTCGATAAAATAAAGTACCAGTAATGCACTGGGTAATTGCTGGCCTTGTGCCAAAAGTAGAAACAATTATTTATTCAAAGTAGGACGGTGGATTGGCAGTATCGGTAGAGGGTCGGACGCCATGCTTTCCAGCATAGTTACGTCCCTTTACGATCTGAGTTCAAATCCCGCCGAGGTTGACTTTGCCTTTCATCCTTACGGGGTCGATAAAATAAAGTACCAGTAATGCACTGGGTAATTGCTGGCCTTGTGCCTAAAGTAGAAACAATTATTTGATATATACATATATATATATATACACAAATAAAAGGCAGAGTTAATAACTCATACTGATACCCTGTAATTAACAAGCTCAAAGTATAAATACTGAGCATTCATCATCATCATCATCATCATTTCATTTTTACGTCCACTTTTCCCTGCTTGCAAGGGTGGGACGGGAACTAATTCTGGCTGATTTCTACAGCTGGATGCCCTTCCTAACACCAACCTCATTTACAGTGAGTGCTGGGTGCTTTTTTGCCGTGGCACCTCCACGACTACTTTGCAGTGGAATGATAGGGACCCCAGTCCCTATCATCTCATTTCTACAGCTGAGTAAACTGGAGCAATGTGAAATAAAGTGTCTTGCTCAAGGAAACAACACATCACCCAGTCTGAGAATTGAACTCACAACCTTTCGATTGCAAGGCCAATGCTCTAACCACTTATCCATGTGCCTCCATTATATAATAATATATGGTGGATTGGCAGTATCGGTAGAGGGTCAGACGCCATGCTTTCCAGCATAGTTACGTCCCTTTACGATCTGAGTTCAAATCCCGCCGAGGTTGACTTTGCCTTTCATCCTTACGGGGTCGATAAAATAAAGTACCAGTAATACACTGGGTAATTGCTGGCCTTGTGCCTAAAGTAGAAACAATTATATAATAATATATGTAGTAATAAACACAGTAAATTGTGTGTCTAAAATTACGAGGGTTGAAATACCACATTGGTTTGACAAATTTAACCAGAAGTAAACGGAAAATATATAAAATATACAGACCGTCTCAATAACTATTACATCTCCTGGACAGATTAAAGATGTAATCTGTTTTGCCCTGAGAATTGTGTTTGTAACAGATAATCCGGGGGCATCATCAGCGAGAGAATTAGATTAAATGTGACAAACACCTAAAACTAAAAGCCACATGAATGAATATTTCACCTCGTGCGCTATAAGTCAAAAGTGGTGTGAGTGGATAGGCTAGAAACAATAGCCTTAATACACACAACTTATAAGCTAGTTAGGGAGCCAAAATACAAATAAGAGGCAGAGTTAGTAGCTCCTATTTCAAACCTCGTAATTTTAGACACACGATTTACTGTATTTATTACGACATATATTATTATTATTATATATATATATATATATATGTGTGTGTATGTGTGTGTGTGTATGTATATATATATATATATATATATATAGTAATGAGTCTTGTCACAGGATCGTCAGACAAATATCACACACACACACATACTCATCCTCTGATGATTGATTCCCGTCTCCTGTAACTTTAGCACAATCAATAGTTGGTAATCGATGATCAATTGCTTAGTTCAATTTTTGTTATGGTTTTCAAGTCATGAAATCGTACCGTAAGGAAAGAACTTTTCCACCTTAAAGTACGTATTTTTACTAAATATTATGTGCTCTATATATGTACTTATTGAAGGTGTGTAGCTGGGTGGCTAGAGAATTGGATTTGCAATCGTTGTCAATGCTTTATGTCCTTGAGCAAGACACTTTATTTTATGTTGCTCCTTCTGGCATGTATTTGCGACTCATAGATAGTACTAGCAATTAGAAAGACTAACGAAAACATTGTTTCTTCTGTCCAATTTGATGAAAGTCAATCGACAGTCGATATATGTACAAAATACTTTGTGTTTCTCAAATGATATATGGCTCTTTCTCTCTCTATATATATATACATATATCTTTTAATTTAAATTATATATATATATATATATATGTGTGTGTGTGTATATATATATATGTGTATATATATATGTATTATGAAAGTAAAACAAAGAAGCCTTCAATACATCAAAAGTCTTTATTAGCCAACAATGTTTTGTCCTATTAAGGACTCATCAGGGCAATTAAAACAACAAGAAATATTATCGGCCAATACAAGCCAGAAACTCCGAAGAATATGGGGTGTACATACACTAAAGTATTGCAAGATTATGGGTAAAAATATATAATAAAAATATATAATAAAAATCACTAAGGAGGTGTATAACATTTAGAACCATATTACAAATATAGTCCAAAGCATATATGTATATATATATATATATACTTGATGTGGTCGCCCTTTATACCTCCGTACCAGCATCCCCAGCTGTCGACCTGTTGACCGAACGAGTCCGAGCATCTAACTTACACTGCTCCGGACTCACACACACGGACATCCACCAACTCCTCTCCTTCGTTGTGGATAATGCACTCTTCAATTTCCTCGGCCACACGTACAAACAAATCTCTGGGCTATCTATGGGCTCTAGTCTGTCCGGCATACTTGCAATCTCGTACATGGACCACCTGGAACGCAAGGCACTCAATACCTGCCAACCCAACGCCGTCGCCTTCTACTCCAGATACGTTGAGGATATTCTGATACTTACTTCTTCCCGGGAGATGGTGAATGAAATTCACCAAATCTTCAACGATACTGACCATCACGTCGATTTCACCATCGAACACCCAGGAGAAGACGGGTCACTCGCCCTCCTCGACTTCCGTATCAACATCTCGGAAGAAGGAGACATAAACACCACCTTCTACTGCAAAGCAGCGTGCAAGGACCTATTTGTGCATTACAACTCAACCCTCCCCAACAACGCTAAGAGAGGCTATGTCCTAAATGAACTGACACAGATCACTAACAGATGCAGCGACCCGATGGGTGGTCTCACCCATACCACGCAATTCCGTAATCTACTCAGATCTAATGGTTATCCCAAGCGACTGATTAACGGAATTAGAGACCCCAGACCCAATAGACAGACACCCACTAGAAACTTAAATAATAGCAGGTGCTTCTTTAAAATCCCCCACCTGAGTGAATATACCACGAACGCCATCCGCAGGGCCATACGGACGGAGGGACTTGACATACATTTGGCCCACACAGGACCTTCGCTGCGAAGATGCCTCTCCAACAAACCCGACGAGTCAGATGGGACGTGTTCCCTCAGCAACTGCCCGATACGGGGGGCAGATTGCCTACGCACCTATGTCGTATATAAGATTCAATGCGATAAATGTAACAAGTTTTACATAGGTAGCACCATCCGACCCCTACATCTTCGTATCAAGGAACATATCAACACCAACGCATCTTCCTTCCGTAAACACATCCTTAAATGCGGAAACCCACAGGGTAGACCCTTGGTCACAGTCCTAGCGACTGAACGCAGCATCGGATCCTTAAGGATAAAGGAAGCACTTGTTATTAAGAACCTTAGACCCCCACTTAACAACCGGGCTGAGAGAAATGAGCTGACATGGCTAACTTAACCATAGTGACCATTCACAGCCTACGGCCTGCTATCTTCACACACACGCACGTATATGCATACCCATACGCATACACACACACATCTATATTTATACACGCACACATGTTTTTACAACCTACCACCTTTCACACCCTTTGATTTCCAGCTTCTACAGCCCACTATCTTTCACACACACACGCACTCACACATATACACACACAGTTACACACACATGTATACCCATATGCTTACACACACACATCTATATTTATACACGCACACATGTTTTTACAACCTACCACCTTTCACACCCTTTGATTTCCAGCTTCTACAGCCCACTATCTTTCACACACGCACTCACACATATACACACACAGTTACACACACATGTATACCCATATGCTTACACACACACATCTATATTTATACATGCACACATGTTTTACAACCTACCACCTTTCACACCCTTTGATTTCCAGCTTCTACAGCCCACTATCTTTCACACACACGCACACTCACACATATACACACTTACACTTATACACACACAGTTACACACACATATATATTTACACACACATATCTTACGGCTTTCACACGCTAGCGCACCCTCTTGATTTAACCCATTTGGTCAGTAGCTTTTGCCACAGCCTATCACGCGCACGCGCATTCTTTCCCTCGTTTAAATTTTAAATAATTTTCTCCCCATAACGGCATTCCTGTCTTAACGACATCACAACTTTCTCCGCTTGGCCTGTTCCCCCCCTTTTGGAACTTTCCCCCGTTGATGGGCATGAGCCCGAAATATTGGGATTAAATCTCCACTACGGTAACCCTTCTACCTTTGTTTTGTTTTCATCTTTGTCTCTCTCAATTTTCACTTTCACCTGTTTCTCCTATCTATCTTTCACTTCCTACCTCGAGATTTCCCTCTGCATTGTTGTGGCTTTCTTAACTACGTATTTTACACATTTCACAATGCTTCAAGCAAACTTTAACACCCTCTTATATATATATATATATATATATATATATATATATATATATATATATATATATAGGTAAGTAGTGAAATAGCTGACACATATTTTGTTGCAGGGTTGTGCGGGGAGAATACAATAGTAATGGCAGCAGGCTACTGCAGATTACTCTTCATTCAGTCAGCCGAGCCTTAACCCTTTAGCATTCACATTATTTTATATATATACTATTATATTTTCATGGTAAAGGCTTTACCTCACATAATTACCTCACATAATATCGAATCTATGAAATTTTGAAAGTATTTATTTTGAGAACAATACCTTAACATCAGTTTGAGCGACCAGTTACAGCCAGTTTCAACAGAAAGAGGTAGAGAATTCTGGCCGGCTTTGGCCGGTTTGAACACTGAAGGTTTAAACAACTAAAATGACTTATGCTGGTGTTTCTTTCAGTCTAGTCTACAAAGTCTTTGAGTAAAAAACCTTGTAACAAGCAAAGTATCAACTTCGGTTACAGTTCCACGTGTAGTATTGATGCCAGTTACATAGATACTAGCAACTTACTGAGGGCAGCAGAGGAGTATTGTAGCAAGAACAATAGTATTGATTTGCCTTATCTTATACTCATCCATCATATTTAAGTTCACCTTCCTTTATAATTCTCATGCAATTTATGTGAAAACTTAAGTAAAACATACATTCACGCTATAAATATGTTTTATTGCTCTGTATCCAATATTCCTTTCTTCTTCACATCAAATATATTTCATAATAACTATCTAAATACCTTGACAGCTGTTGTAAATTGAAAGATATTTGCTTCTGCTCTCTCCTCCTTCTGTTTTTCTTTTTTATAAACCTTAATCCCTCATTTTAGTTTGAGCTGTAAATATTTTTGTTTATAGCAACAGCTTGGTCACTGAATTTTCTCGGCTAATTAGATAAATTTTCCTATTTATTTAATGTACAAATACAAATATTTCATATGTGAATTGTGTGGCAGTTTTGTCTTTTATGCTACAGGAAGTTTGGACAAAATAAACTACTGGTTTAACAATGTGGCTTGATTTAATTTAGTAAGATTGATGTCACCCAGGTTTCTAGCAGCAAAAGACAATGGTTGAGAATTCTAAGAATATCTAAACTATAATAAAGTAAGGAGCGCGGGACTGCATATGGTTTATAATTTTTTATCCCATTAGTAAAATAAGTTGCATTACTTTGAATAAATAATTGTTTCTACTTTAGGCACAAGGCCAGCAGTTACCCAGTGCATTACTGGTACTTTATTTTATCGACCCCGTAAGGATGAAAGGCAAAGTCAACCTCGGTGGGATTTGAACTCAGATCGTAAAGGGAAGTAACTATGCTGGAAAGCATGGTGTCCGACCCTCTACCAATACTGCCAATCCACCTTTGAATAAATAATGAATAATGTATCTACTAAATTTCGTGGCTGTTGATTTTGTTTATTTAAAGATTAACTTCTATAAAATTTCTGAAATGTCAACACTTCCGGTTGGCTATTGCTTAAATAAACATACTAATTTTCTCCTAATGCAGATTATATATAATATCGTCGTTTTTAATGTATCATGGATTACGTTACTGATTAAATAAGACAGTGTAACACAGTCTTCGTTCAATTTCTATGTTTTATATATTGTCAATTACGATTTTATTTGATGTATATAAGGTTAGCGTATGTTGATGCCCTAAGGACAAACACTGGTCTGTTGGAGATGCAGGACATGGCAGCGATAATGAGGGGCAGAGACTGCTGGAGAGAACTCGTCCATGGATCTTGGGAATTTTACCCGCCCTGCGTATAATATCAATATACACATGCTAGCAGAAAACCCCCCGAGGGCTGGTTTTTCTGCTAGTGTTCTTAATCCCGCTTCAGTTGTAGTCATTTTCATACCAAACAGTCCTAGGTTCTCTCATACAAAACTATTTTGTTTTTTTTTATGTTTATATTTGTCTAAAAACATTCCATGTTAATTTTATGTAAGAACCTTTGTTAAGTTATGTTCCAAATATTAGCTTAATAATGAGGAATTCTTGATTGTTTTGAAAATTACTTAAAAAATCAAGGCAGTGTCTTTCATTAGAAATATGGTAATGTAGGGACTAATTGACTGAACTGGAATTTCTCAGACAACTAGTATTATCTTGAGACCAAACACTTTAACCTTTTCGTGATCAGATTTTTAATGAAATACACATTATTTCAATTAATTAATGAAGAATTTGGAGGGATTTACTAAAATTATAAATTATACCATTAAGATAATAAGTTAACATGTGGATCTTATATAAAGTTATGTTGGAAGATTTTAATTTAAATAGGAACCCTATAAAATGGGTGGTTTTGTATCATAGAACCAGAGACTGTAATGACTGCACTGGTATTAAAAGAATTGAAGGTAGACAGAGGTATATACCCACAGCAAGGTAGACAGAGGTATATACCGACAGCAGGGTAGACAGAGGTATATACCAACAGCAAGGTAGACAGAGGTATATGCCCTCAGCAGGGTAGACAGAGGTATATACCGACAGCAAGGTAGACAAAGGTATATACCCACAGCAGGTTAGACAAAGGTATATACCGACAGCAAGGTAGACAGAGGTATATACCCACAGCAGGTTAGACAAAGGTATATACCGACAGCAAGGTAGACAGAGGTATATACCCACAGCAGGTTAGACAAAGGTATATACCGACAGCAAGGTAGACAGAGGTATATACCGACAGCAAGGTAGACAAAGGTATATACCGACAGCAGGGTAGACAAAGGTATATACCCACAGCAAGGTAGACAAAGGTATATACCTACAGCAAGGTAAACAGAGGTATATACCCACAACAAGGTAGACAGAGGTATATACCCACAACAAGGTAGACAAAGGTATATACCGACAGCAGGGTAGACAGAGGTATATACCGACAGCAGGGTAGACAAAGTTATATACCCACAACAAGGTAGACAGAGGTATATACTGACAGAAAGGTAGACAGAGGTATATACCCACAACAAGGTAGACAGAGGTATATACCCACAACAAGGTAGACAGAGGTATATTCCCACAACAGGGTAGACAGAGTTATATACCGACAGCAAGGTAGACAGAGGTATATACCTACAACAAGGTAGACAGAGGTATATACCGACAGCAAGGTAGACAGAGGTATATACCGACAGCAGGGTAGACAAAGGTATATACCCACAGCAAGGTAGATTGAGGTATATACCCACAGCAGGGTAGATAGAGGTATATACCGACAGCAAGGTAGACAGAGGTATATACCGACAGTAGGGTAGACAGAGGTATATACCGACAGCAGGGTAGACAGAGGTATATACCGACAGCAAGGTAGACAGAGGTATATACCGACAGCAGGGTAGACAGAGGTATATACCGACAGCAGGGTAGACAGAGGTATATACCCACAGCAAGGTAGACAAAGGTATATACCGACAGTAGGGTAGTCAGAGGTATATACCCACAGCAAGGTAGACAAAGTTATATACCCACAGTAAGGTAGACAGAGGTATATACCTACTTAGCTTGATACTAACCCGTTGATAGATATCTGCAATGAGATTATTCTGAGATTAACAAAACAGTTGGCACTGATATTCCTCTCTCACAGTCCTTTACAGTTTCTGGCCAGGAGAGACTCTTCATGTGGTCACATGACCCTGATATTCCTCTCTCATAGTACTTTACAGTTTCTGGCCAGGAGAGACACTTCATGTGATCACATGACCCTGATATTCATCTCTGGTACTTTATTTTATCGACCCTGTAAGGATGAAAGGCAAAGTTAACCTTGGCGGGATTTGAACTTAGAATGGCAAGGGCCGTAACTCTGTGCGTCAAAGCATGGCGTCCGATCCTCTACCGATACTGCCAATCCACCGCCCTTCTTCCATAAAATAATGGTGGACGGGTTATAGAGAAATAAACAGCTTTGTATCAGAGAAACAGAAGTGGTTTCAGGCAGTTTGGTAGGAAAACAAGATAAAAATTGAACAAAAAGTTATCATATATATATACCTACACACACACATATATATACTTACATACACTCATGCACATATATATACCTACACACACACATATATATACTTACATACACTCACGCACATATATATACCTACACACACACACATATATATATATAAAGATAAAGTTCCTGTCTGTTTGTTAATTTGTTTGTTCACGAACTTCTCCTATGGTTTTGGAGATAGACCCCCATAACCATATATATTCTGAAACTACATTGCCCAGGGTACTTAGATAAGTATATTTCATTTTAATCAAAGGATTCCCTGGGGGCACAAACCCCTGCTGAAAATCTTTTCCCTTCGATTTATATGATATTTAAACCATAGATAAATGACAAGAAATGATGGCTATTCACAAAATTGCAGCAAATTTCAATAATATTAAGACACCATAATGGGGGTTAAACCCCCTATAGTGAACATTTTGGAAGGCCATAACTTGAGTATTGGAACCTCTATTGTCACGGGGGTTTCTATTAATTAAACGTAAATCAACAAAAAAACCCACCTCTCTTTTATAGTAAAATTTGGCTAATTTAGACATTTTTATCAGACATCCCTTATGCCATGGAAAAGAAAATCCAGTTATGCGAATAATCCACATGCAAAAAGGATGAGGCTTCGTTGTCAATCTGAAAGCTGTGATGCAAGGGAAGAACGACTTTCTAGGCATAGACAGAGGCAAACAGAGTCTCGGCAAAATGAAAGCTGTGGTGCAAGGGAAGAACGACTTTCTAGGCAAAGACAGAGGCAAACAGACTCTCGGCAAAATGAAAGCTGTGGTGCAAGGGAAGAACGACTTTCTAGGCAAAGACAGAGGCAAACAGAGTCTCGGCAAAATGAAAGCTGTGGTGCAAGGGAAGAACGACTTTCTAGGCAAAGACAGAGGCAAACAGAGTCTCGGTAAAATGAAAGCTGTGATGCAAGGGAAGAACGATTTTCTAGGCAAAGACAGAGGCAAACAGAGTCTCGGCAAAATGAAAGCTGTGGTGCAAGGGAAGAACGACTTTCTAGGCAAAGACAGAGGCAAACAGAGTCTCGGCAAAATGAAAGCTGTGGTGCAAGGGAAGAACGACTTTCTAGGCAAAGACAGAGGCAAACAGAGTCTCGGCAAAATGAAAGCTGTGGTGCAAGGGAAGAACGACTTTCTAGGCAAAGACAGAGGCAAACGGAGTCTCGGTAAAATGAAAGCTGTGGTGCAAGGGAAGAACGACTTTATAGTCAAAGACAGAGGCAAACAGAGTCTCGGTAAAATGAAAGCTGTGGTGCAAGGGAAGAACGACTTTATAGTCAAAGACAGAGGCAAACAGAGTCTCAGTAAAATGAAAGCTGTGGTGCAAGGGAAGAACGACTTTATAGTCAAAGACAGAGGCAAACAGAGTCTCGGCAAAATGAAAGCTGTGATGCAAGGGAAGAACGACTTTTTAGGCAAAGACAGAGGCAAACAGAGTCTCGGTAAAATGAAGGCTGTGGTGCAAGGGAAGAACGACTTTTTAGGCAAAGACAGAGGCAAACAGAGTCTCGGCAAAATGAAAGCTGTGGTGCAAGGGAAGAACGACTTTCTAGACAAAGACAGAGGCAAACGGAGTCTCGGTAAAATGAAAGCTGTGGTGCAAGGGAAGAACGACTTTATAGTCAAAGACAGAGGCAAACAGAGTCTCGGTAAAATGAAAGCTGTGGTGCAAGGGAAGAACGACTTTATAGTCAAAGACAGAGGCAAACAGAGTCTCAGTAAAATGAAAGCTGTGGTGCAAGGGAAGAACGACTTTATAGTCAAAGACAGAGGCAAACAGAGTCTCGGCAAAATGAAAGCTGTGATGCAAGGGAAGAACGACTTTTTAGGCAAAGACAGAGGCAAACAGAGTCTCGGTAAAATGAAAGCTGTGGTGCAAGGGAAGAACGACTTTTTAGGCAAAGACAGAGGCAAACAGAGTCTCGGTAAAATGAAAGCTGTGGTGCAAGGGAAGAACGACTTTCTAGGCAAAGACAGAGGCAAACAGAGTCTCGGCAAAATGAAAGCTGTGGTGCAAGGGAAGAACGACTTTCTAGGCAAAGACAGAGGCAAACAGAGTCTCGGTAAAATGAAAGCTGTGGTGCAAGGGAAGAACGACTTTCTAGGCAAAGACAGAGGCAAACAGAGTCTCGGCAAAATGAAAGCTGTGGTGCAAGGGAAGAACGACTTTCTAGGCAAAGACAGAGGCAAACAGAGTCTCGGCAAAATGAAAGCTGTGGTGCAAGGGAAGAACGACTTTCTAGGCAAAGACAGAGGCAAACAGAGTCTCGGCAAAATGAAAGCTGTGGTGCAAGGGAAGAACGACTTTATAGTCAAAGAGAGAGGCAAACAGAGTCTCGGTAAAATGAAAGCTGTGGTGCAAGGGAAGAACGACTTTATAGTCAAAGACAGAAGCAAACAGAGTCTCAGTAAAATGAAAGCTGTGGTGCAAGGGAAGAACGACTTTCTAGGCAAAGACAGAGGCAAACAGAGTCTCGGCAAAATGAAAGCTGTGGTGCAAGGGAAGAACGACTTTCTAGGCAAAGACAGAGGCAAACAGAGTCTCGGTAAAATGAAAGCTGTGATGCAAGGGAAGAACGACTTTTTAGGCAAAGACAGAGGCAAACAGAGTCTCGGCAAAATGAAAGCTGTGATGCAAGGGAAGAACGACTTTCTAGGCAAAGACAGAGGCAAACAGAGTCTCGGCAAGATGAAAGCTGTGATGCAAGGGAAGAACGACTTTTTAGGCAAAGACAGAGGCAGACAGAGTATCGGTAAAATGAAAGCTGTGGTGCAAGGGAAGAACGACTTTATAGTCAAAGACAGAGGCAAACAGAGTCTCGGTAAAATGAAAGCTGTGATGCAAGGGAAGAACGACTTTCTAGGCAAAGACAGAGTCTCGGCAAAATGAAAGCTGTAGTGCAAGGGAAGAACGACTTTCTAGGCAAAGACAGAGGCAAACAGAGTCTCGGTAAAATGAAAGCTGTGGTGCAAGGGAAGAACGACTTTATAGTCAAAGACAGAGGCAAACAGAGTCTCGGTAAAATGAAAGCTGTGGTGCAAGGGAAGAACGACTTTATAGTCAAAGACAGAGGCAAACAGAGTCTCAGTAAAATGAAAGCTGTGGTGCAAGGGAAGAACGACTTTATAGTCAAAGACAGAGGCAAACAGAGTCTCGGTAAAATGAAAGCTGTGGTGCAAGGGAAGAACGACTTTTTAGTCAAAGACAGAGGCAAACAGAGTCTCGGTAAAATGAAAGCTGTGGTGCAAGGGAAGAACGACTTTATAGTCAAAGACAGAGGCAAACAGAGTCTCGGTAAAATGAAAGCTGTGGTGCAAGGGAAGAACGACTTTCTAGGCAAAGACAGAGGCAAACAGAGTCTCGGCAAAATGAAAGCTGTGGTGCAAGGGAAGAACGACTTTCTAGGCAAAGACAGAGGCAAACAGAGTCCCGGCAAAATGAAAGCTGTGGTGCAAGGGAAGAACGACTTTCTAGGCAAAGACAGAGACAAACAGAGTCCGGGCAAAATGAAAGCTGTGGTGCAAGGGAAGGACGACTTTCTAGGCAAAGACAGAGGCAAACAGAGTCTCGGCAAAATGAAAGCTGTGGTGCAAGGGAAGAACGACTTTCTAGGCAAAGACAGAGGCAAACAGAGTCTCGGCAAAATGAAAGCTGTGGTGCAAGGGAAGAACGACTTTCTAGGCAAAGACAGAGGCAAACAGAGTCTCGGCAAAATGAAAGCTGTGGTGCAAGGGAAGAACGACTTTCTAGGCAAAGACAGAGGCAAACAGAGTCCCGGCAAAATGAAAGCTGTGGTGCAAGGGAAGAACGACTTTCTAGGCAAAGACAGAGACAAACAGAGTCCGGGCAAAATGAAAGCTGTGGTGCAAGGGAAGGACGACTTTCTAGGCAAAGACAGAGGCAAACAGAGTCTCGGTAAAATGAAAGCTGTGGTGCAAGGGAAGAACGACTTTCTAGGCAAAGACAGAGGCAAACAGAGTCTCGGCAAAATGAAAGCTATGGTGCAAGGGAAGAACGACTTTCTAGGCAAAGACAGAGGCAAACAGAGTCTCGGCAAAATGAAAGCTGTGGTGCAAGAGAAGAACGACTTTCTAGGCAAAGACAGAGGCAAACAGAGTCTCGGCAAAATGAAAGCTGTGGTGCAAGGGAAGAACGACTTTCTAGGCAAAGAAAGAGGCAAACAGAGTCTCGGTAAAATGAAAGCTGTGGTGCAAGGGAAGAACGACTTTCTAGGCAAAGACAGAGGCAAACAGAGTCTCGGCAAAATGAAAGCTGTAGTGCAAGGGAAGAACGACTTTCTAGGCAAAGACAGAGGCAAACAGAGTCTCGGCAAAATGAAAGCTGTGGTGCAAGGGAAGAACGACTTTCTAGGCAAAGACAGAGGCAAACAGAGTCTCGGTAACATGAAAGCTGTGGTGCAAGGGAAGAACGACTTTCTAGGCAAAGACAGAGGCAAACAGAGTCTCGGCAAAATGAAAGCTGTGGTGCAAGGGAAGAACGACTTTCTAGGCAAAGACAGAGGCAAACAGAGTCTCGGCAAAATGAAAGCTGTGGTGCAAGGGAAGAACGACTTTCTAGGCAAAGACAGAGGCAAACAGAGTCTCGGTAACATGAAAGCTGTGGTGCAAGGGAAGAACGACTTTCTAGGCAAAGACAGAGGCAAACAGAGTCTCGGCAAAATGAAAGCTGTGGTGCAAGGGAAGAACGACTTTCTAGGCAAAAACAGAGGCAAACAGAGTCTCGGTAAAATGAAAGCTGTGGTGCAAGGGAAGAACGACTTTATAGTCAAAGACAGAGGCAAACAGAGTCTCGGTAAAATGAAAGCTGTGGTGCATTGAAGAACGACTTTATAGTCAAAGACAGAGGCAAACAGAGTCTCAGTAAAATGAAAGCTGTGGTGCAAGGGAAGAACGACTTTTTAGGCAAAGACAGAGGCAAACAGAGTCTCGGTAAAATGAAAGCTGTGCTGCAAGGGAAGAACGACTTTTTAGGCAAAGACAGAGGCAAACAGAGTCTCGGTAAAATGAAAGCTGTGGTGCAAGGTAAGAACGACTTTCTAGGCAAAGACAGAGGCAAACAGAGTCTCGGCAAAATGAAAGCTGTGGTGCAAGGGAGGAACGACTTTCTAGGCAAAGACAGAGGCAAACAGAGTCTCGGTAAAATGAAAGCTATGGTGCAAGGGAAGAACGACTTTCTAGGCAAAGACAGAGGCAAACAGAGTCTCGGCAAAATGAAAGCTGTGATGCAAGGGAAGAACGACTTTCTAGGCAAAGACAGAGGCAAACAGAGTCTCGGCAAAATGAAAGCTGTGGTGCAAGGGAAGAACGACTTTCTAGGCTAAGACAGAGGCAAACAGAGTCTCGGTAAAATGAAAGCTGTGGTGCAAGGGAAGAACGACTTTCTAGGCAAAGACAGAGGCAAACAGAGTCTCGGCAAAATGAAAGCTGTGGTGCAAGAGAAGAACGACTTTCTAGGCAAAGACAGAGGCAAACAGAGTCTCGGCAAAATGAAAGCTGTGGTGCAAGGGAGGAACGACTTTCTAGGCAAAGACAGAGGCAAACAGAGTCTCGGCAAAATAAAAGCTGTGGTGCAAGGGAAGAACGACTTTATAGTCAAAGACAGAGCCAAACAGAGTCTCAGGAAAATGAAAGCTGTGGTGCAAGGGAAGAACGACTTTATAGTCAAAGACAGAGGCAAACAGAGTCTCGGTAAAATGAAAGCTGTGGTGCAAGGGAAGAACGACTTTATAGTCAAAGACAGAGGCAAACAGAGTCTCGGTAAAATGAAAGCTGTGGTGCAAGGGAAGAACGACTTTCTAGGCAAAGACAGAGGCAAACAGAGTCTCGGCAAAATGAAAGCTGTGGTGCAAGGGAAGAACGACTTTCTAGGCAAAGACAGAGGCAAACGGAGTCTCGGTAAAATGAAAGCTGTGGTGCAAGGGAAGAACGACTTTATAGTCAAAGACAGAGGCAAACAGAGTCTCGGTAAAATGAAAGCTGTGGTGCAAGGGAAGAACGACTTTATAGTCAAAGACAGAGGCAAACAGAGTCTCAGTAAAATGAAAGCTGTGGTGCAAGGGAAGAACGACTTTATAGTCAAAGACAGAGGCAAACAGAGTCTCGGCAAAATGAAAGCTGTGATGCAAGGGAAGAACGACTTTTTAGGCAAAGACAGAGGCAAACAGAGTCTCGGTAAAATGAAGGCTGTGGTGCAAGGGAAGAACGACTTTTTAGGCAAAGACAGAGGCAAACAGAGTCTCGGCAAAATGAAAGCTGTGGTGCAAGGGAAGAACGACTTTCTAGACAAAGACAGAGGCAAACGGAGTCTCGGTAAAATGAAAGCTGTGGTGCAAGGGAAGAACGACTTTATAGTCAAAGACAGAGGCAAACAGAGTCTCGGTAAAATGAAAGCTGTGGTGCAAGGGAAGAACGACTTTATAGTCAAAGACAGAGGCAAACAGAGTCTCAGTAAAATGAAAGCTGTGGTGCAAGGGAAGAACGACTTTATAGTCAAAGACAGAGGCAAACAGAGTCTCGGCAAAATGAAAGCTGTGATGCAAGGGAAGAACGACTTTTTAGGCAAAGACAGAGGCAAACAGAGTCTCGGTAAAATGAAAGCTGTGGTGCAAGGGAAGAACGACTTTTTAGGCAAAGACAGAGGCAAACAGAGTCTCGGTAAAATGAAAGCTGTGGTGCAAGGGAAGAACGACTTTCTAGGCAAAGACAGAGGCAAACAGAGTCTCGGCAAAATGAAAGCTGTGGTGCAAGGGAAGAACGACTTTCTAGGCAAAGACAGAGGCAAACAGAGTCTCGGTAAAATGAAAGCTGTGGTGCAAGGGAAGAACGACTTTCTAGGCAAAGACAGAGGCAAACAGAGTCTCGGCAAAATGAAAGCTGTGGTGCAAGGGAAGAACGACTTTCTAGGCAAAGACAGAGGCAAACAGAGTCTCGGCAAAATGAAAGCTGTGGTGCAAGGGAAGAACGACTTTCTAGGCAAAGACAGAGGCAAACAGAGTCTCGGCAAAATGAAAGCTGTGGTGCAAGGGAAGAACGACTTTATAGTCAAAGAGAGAGGCAAACAGAGTCTCGGTAAAATGAAAGCTGTGGTGCAAGGGAAGAACGACTTTATAGTCAAAGACAGAAGCAAACAGAGTCTCAGTAAAATGAAAGCTGTGGTGCAAGGGAAGAACGACTTTCTAGGCAAAGACAGAGGCAAACAGAGTCTCGGCAAAATGAAAGCTGTGGTGCAAGGGAAGAACGACTTTCTAGGCAAAGACAGAGGCAAACAGAGTCTCGGTAAAATGAAAGCTGTGATGCAAGGGAAGAACGACTTTTTAGGCAAAGACAGAGGCAAACAGAGTCTCGGCAAAATGAAAGCTGTGATGCAAGGGAAGAACGACTTTCTAGGCAAAGACAGAGGCAAACAGAGTCTCGGCAAGATGAAAGCTGTGATGCAAGGGAAGAACGACTTTTTAGGCAAAGACAGAGGCAGACAGAGTATCGGTAAAATGAAAGCTGTGGTGCAAGGGAAGAACGACTTTATAGTCAAAGACAGAGGCAAACAGAGTCTCGGTAAAATGAAAGCTGTGATGCAAGGGAAGAACGACTTTCTAGGCAAAGACAGAGTCTCGGCAAAATGAAAGCTGTAGTGCAAGGGAAGAACGACTTTCTAGGCAAAGACAGAGGCAAACAGAGTCTCGGTAAAATGAAAGCTGTGGTGCAAGGGAAGAACGACTTTATAGTCAAAGACAGAGGCAAACAGAGTCTCGGTAAAATGAAAGCTGTGGTGCAAGGGAAGAACGACTTTATAGTCAAAGACAGAGGCAAACAGAGTCTCAGTAAAATGAAAGCTGTGGTGCAAGGGAAGAACGACTTTATAGTCAAAGACAGAGGCAAACAGAGTCTCGGTAAAATGAAAGCTGTGGTGCAAGGGAAGAACGACTTTTTAGTCAAAGACAGAGGCAAACAGAGTCTCGGTAAAATGAAAGCTGTGGTGCAAGGGAAGAACGACTTTATAGTCAAAGACAGAGGCAAACAGAGTCTCGGTAAAATGAAAGCTGTGGTGCAAGGGAAGAACGACTTTCTAGGCAAAGACAGAGGCAAACAGAGTCTCGGCAAAATGAAAGCTGTGGTGCAAGGGAAGAACGACTTTCTAGGCAAAGACAGAGGCAAACAGAGTCCCGGCAAAATGAAAGCTGTGGTGCAAGGGAAGAACGACTTTCTAGGCAAAGACAGAGACAAACAGAGTCCGGGCAAAATGAAAGCTGTGGTGCAAGGGAAGGACGACTTTCTAGGCAAAGACAGAGGCAAACAGAGTCTCGGCAAAATGAAAGCTGTGGTGCAAGGGAAGAACGACTTTCTAGGCAAAGACAGAGGCAAACAGAGTCTCGGCAAAATGAAAGCTGTGGTGCAAGGGAAGAACGACTTTCTAGGCAAAGACAGAGGCAAACAGAGTCTCGGCAAAATGAAAGCTGTGGTGCAAGGGAAGAACGACTTTCTAGGCAAAGACAGAGGCAAACAGAGTCCCGGCAAAATGAAAGCTGTGGTGCAAGGGAAGAACGACTTTCTAGGCAAAGACAGAGACAAACAGAGTCCGGGCAAAATGAAAGCTGTGGTGCAAGGGAAGGACGACTTTCTAGGCAAAGACAGAGGCAAACAGAGTCTCGGTAAAATGAAAGCTGTGGTGCAAGGGAAGAACGACTTTCTAGGCAAAGACAGAGGCAAACAGAGTCTCGGCAAAATGAAAGCTGTGGTGCAAGGGAAGAACGACTTTCTAGGCAAAGACAGAGGCAAACAGAGTCTCGGCAAAATGAAAGCTGTGGTGCAAGAGAAGAACGACTTTCTAGGCAAAGACAGAGGCAAACAGAGTCTCGGCAAAATGAAAGCTGTGGTGCAAGGGAAGAACGACTTTCTAGGCAAAGAAAGAGGCAAACAGAGTCTCGGTAAAATGAAAGCTGTGGTGCAAGGGAAGAACGACTTTCTAGGCAAAGACAGAGGCAAACAGAGTCTCGGCAAAATGAAAGCTGTAGTGCAAGGGAAGAACGACTTTCTAGGCAAAGACAGAGGCAAACAGAGTCTCGGCAAAATGAAAGCTGTGGTGCAAGGGAAGAACGACTTTCTAGGCAAAGACAGAGGCAAACAGAGTCTCGGTAACATGAAAGCTGTGGTGCAAGGGAAGAACGACTTTCTAGGCAAAGACAGAGGCAAACAGAGTCTCGGCAAAATGAAAGCTGTGGTGCAAGGGAAGAACGACTTTCTAGGCAAAGACAGAGGCAAACAGAGTCTCGGCAAAATGAAAGCTGTGGTGCAAGGGAAGAACGACTTTCTAGGCAAAGACAGAGGCAAACAGAGTCTCGGTAACATGAAAGCTGTGGTGCAAGGGAAGAACGACTTTCTAGGCAAAGACAGAGGCAAACAGAGTCTCGGCAAAATGAAAGCTGTGGTGCAAGGGAAGAACGACTTTCTAGGCAAAAACAGAGGCAAACAGAGTCTCGGTAAAATGAAAGCTGTGGTGCAAGGGAAGAACGACTTTATAGTCAAAGACAGAGGCAAACAGAGTCTCGGTAAAATGAAAGCTGTGGTGCATTGAAGAACGACTTTATAGTCAAAGACAGAGGCAAACAGAGTCTCAGTAAAATGAAAGCTGTGGTGCAAGGGAAGAACGACTTTTTAGGCAAAGACAGAGGCAAACAGAGTCTCGGTAAAATGAAAGCTGTGCTGCAAGGGAAGAACGACTTTTTAGGCAAAGACAGAGGCAAACAGAGTCTCGGTAAAATGAAAGCTGTGGTGCAAGGTAAGAACGACTTTCTAGGCAAAGACAGAGGCAAACAGAGTCTCGGCAAAATGAAAGCTGTGGTGCAAGGGAGGAACGACTTTCTAGGCAAAGACAGAGGCAAACAGAGTCTCGGTAAAATGAAAGCTATGGTGCAAGGGAAGAACGACTTTCTAGGCAAAGACAGAGGCAAACAGAGTCTCGGCAAAATGAAAGCTGTGATGCAAGGGAAGAACGACTTTCTAGGCAAAGACAGAGGCAAACAGAGTCTCGGCAAAATGAAAGCTGTGGTGCAAGGGAAGAACGACTTTCTAGGCTAAGACAGAGGCAAACAGAGTCTCGGTAAAATGAAAGCTGTGGTGCAAGGGAAGAACGACTTTCTAGGCAAAGACAGAGGCAAACAGAGTCTCGGCAAAATGAAAGCTGTGGTGCAAGAGAAGAACGACTTTCTAGGCAAAGACAGAGGCAAACAGAGTCTCGGCAAAATGAAAGCTGTGGTGCAAGGGAGGAACGACTTTCTAGGCAAAGACAGAGGCAAACAGAGTCTCGGCAAAATAAAAGCTGTGGTGCAAGGGAAGAACGACTTTATAGTCAAAGACAGAGCCAAACAGAGTCTCAGGAAAATGAAAGCTGTGGTGCAAGGGAAGAACGACTTTATAGTCAAAGACAGAGGCAAACAGAGTCTCGGCAAAATGAAAGCTGTGGTGCAAGGGAAGAACGACTTTCTAGGCAAAGACAGAGGCAAACAGAGTCTCGGCAAAATGAAAGCTGTGGTGCAAGGGAAGAACGACTTTCTAGGCAAAGACAGAGGCAAACAGAGTCTCGGTAAAATGAAAGCTGTGGTGCAAGGGAAGAACGACTTTCTAGGCAAAGACAGAGGCAAACAGAGTCTCGGCAAAATGAAAGCTGTGGTGCAAGGGAAGAACGACTTTATAGTCAAAGACAGAGCCAAACAGAGTCTCGGTAAAATGAAAGCTGTGGTGCAAGGGAAGAACGACTTTCTAGGCAAAGACAGAGGCAAACAGAGTCTCGGCAAAATGAAAGCTGTGGTGCAAGGGAAGAACGACTTTCTAGGCAAAGACAGAGGCAAACAGAGTCTCGGCAAAATGAAAGCTGTGGTGCAAGAGAAGAACGACTTTCTAGGCAAAGACAGAGGCAAACAGAGTCTCGGCAAAATGAAAGCTGTGGTGCAAGGGAAGAACGACTTTCTAGGCAAAGAAAGAGGCAAACAGAGTCTCGGTAAAATGAAAGCTGTGGTGCAAGGGAAGAACGACTTTCTAGGCAAAGACAGAGGCAAACAGAGTCTCGGCAAAATGAAAGCTGTAGTGCAAGGGAAGAACGACTTTCTAGGCAAAGACAGAGGCAAACAGAGTCTCGGCAAAATGAAAGCTGTGGTGCAAGGGAAGAACGACTTTCTAGGCAAAGACAGAGGCAAACAGAGTCTCGGTAACATGAAAGCTGTGGTGCAAGGGAAGAACGACTTTCTAGGCAAAGACAGAGGCAAACAGAGTCTCGGCAAAATGAAAGCTGTGGTGCAAGGGAAGAACGACTTTCTAGGCAAAGACAGAGGCAAACAGAGTCTCGGCAAAATGAAAGCTGTGGTGCAAGGGAAGAACGACTTTCTAGGCAAAGACAGAGGCAAACAGAGTCTCGGTAACATGAAAGCTGTGGTGCAAGGGAAGAACGACTTTCTAGGCAAAGACAGAGGCAAACAGAGTCTCGGCAAAATGAAAGCTGTGGTGCAAGGGAAGAACGACTTTCTAGGCAAAAACAGAGGCAAACAGAGTCTCGGTAAAATGAAAGCTGTGGTGCAAGGGAAGAACGACTTTATAGTCAAAGACAGAGGCAAACAGAGTCTCGGTAAAATGAAAGCTGTGGT
The DNA here is from genome assembly GCA_964016885.1 of Eledone cirrhosa. Lineage (NCBI taxonomy): Eukaryota > Metazoa > Mollusca > Cephalopoda > Octopoda > Eledonidae > Eledone > Eledone cirrhosa. The sequence goes on from OZ024756.1 coordinate 11,366,164, forward strand.
GCATTGAAGAACGACTTTATAGTCAAAGACAGAGGCAAACAGAGTCTCAGTAAAATGAAAGCTGTGGTGCAAGGGAAGAACGACTTTTTAGGCAAAGACAGAGGCAAACAGAGTCTCGGTAAAATGAAAGCTGTGCTGCAAGGGAAGAACGACTTTTTAGGCAAAGACAGAGGCAAACAGAGTCTCGGTAAAATGAAAGCTGTGGTGCAAGGTAAGAACGACTTTCTAGGCAAAGACAGAGGCAAACAGAGTCTCGGCAAAATGAAAGCTGTGGTGCAAGGGAGGAACGACTTTCTAGGCAAAGACAGAGGCAAACAGAGTCTCGGTAAAATGAAAGCTATGGTGCAAGGGAAGAACGACTTTCTAGGCAAAGACAGAGGCAAACAGAGTCTCGGCAAAATGAAAGCTGTGATGCAAGGGAAGAACGACTTTCTAGGCAAAGACAGAGGCAAACAGAGTCTCGGCAAAATGAAAGCTGTGGTGCAAGGGAAGAACGACTTTCTAGGCTAAGACAGAGGAAAACAGAGTCTCGGTAAAATGAAAGCTGTGGTGCAAGGGAAGAACGACTTTCTAGGCAAAGACAGAGGCAAACAGAGTCTCGGCAAAATGAAAGCTGTGGTGCAAGAGAAGAACGACTTTCTAGGCAAAGACAGAGGCAAACAGAGTCTCGGCAAAATGAAAGCTGTGGTGCAAGGGAGGAACGACTTTCTAGGCAAAGACAGAGGCAAACAGAGTCTCGGCAAAATAAAAGCTGTGGTGCAAGGGAAGAACGACTTTATAGTCAAAGACAGAGCCAAACAGAGTCTCAGGAAAATGAAAGCTGTGGTGCAAGGGAAGAACGACTTTATAGTCAAAGACAGAGGCAAACAGAGTCTCGGCAAAATGAAAGCTGTGGTGCAAGGGAAGAACGACTTTCTAGGCAAAGACAGAGGCAAACAGAGTCTCGGCAAAATGAAAGCTGTGGTGCAAGGGAAGAACGACTTTCTAGGCAAAGACAGAGGCAAACAGAGTCTCGGTAAAATGAAAGCTGTGGTGCAAGGGAAGAACGACTTTCTAGGCAAAGACAGAGGCAAACAGAGTCTCGGCAAAATGAAAGCTGTGGTGCAAGGGAAGAACGACTTTATAGTCAAAGACAGAGCCAAACAGAGTCTCGGTAAAATGAAAGCTGTGGTGCAAGGGAAGAACGACTTTATAGTCAAAGACAGAGGCAAACAGAGTCTCGGTAAAATGAAAGCTGTGGTGCAAGGGAAGAACGACTTTCTAGGCAAAGACAGAGGCAAACAGAGTCTCGGCAAAATGAAAGCTGTGGTGCAAGGGAAGAACGACTTTCTAGGCAAAGACAGAGGCAAACAGAGTCTCGGCAAAATGAAAGCTGTGGTGCAAGGGAAGAACGACTTTCTAGGCAAAGACAGAGGCAAACAGAGTCTCGGTAAAATGAAAGCTGTGGTGCAAGGGAAGAACGACTTTCTAGGCAAAGACAGAGGCAAACAGAGTCTCGGCAAAATGAAAGCTGTGGTGCAAGGGAAGAACGACTTTATAGTCAAAGACAGAGCCAAACAGATTCTCGGTAAAATGAAAGCTGTGGTGCAAGGGAAGAACGACTTTATAGTCAAAGACAGAGGCAAACAGAGTCTCGGTAAAATGAAAGCTGTGGTGCAAGGGAAGAACGAGTTTCTAGGCAAAGAGAGAGGCAAACAGAGTCACGGCAAAATGAAAGCTGTGGTGCAAGGGAAGAACGACTTTCTAGGCAAAGACAGAGGCAAACAGAGTCTCGGTAAAATGAAAGCTGTGGTGCAAGGGAAGAACGACTTTCTAGGCAAAGACAGAGGCAAACAGAGTCTCGGCAAAATGAAAGCTGTGGTGCAAGGGAAGAACGACTTTCTAGACAAAGACAGAGGCAAACAGAGTCCGGGCAAAATGAAAGCTGTGGTGCAAGGGAAGAACGACTTTCTAGGCAAAGACAGAGGCAAACAGAGTCTCGGTAAAATGAAAGCTGTGGTGCAAGAGAAGAACGACTTTCTAGGCAAAGACAGAGGCAAACAGAGTCTCGGTAAAATGAAAGCTGTGGTGCAAGGGAAGAACGACTTTCTAGGCAAAGACAGAGGCAAACAGAGTCTCGGCAAAATGAAAGCTGTGGTGCAAGGGAAGAACGACTTTCTAGGCAAAGACAGAGGCAAACAGAGTCTCGGTAAAATGAAAGCTGTGATGCAAGGGAAGAACGACTTTCTAGGCAAAGACAGAGGCAAACAGAGTCTCGGCAAAATGAAAGCTGTGGTGCAAGGGAAGAACGACTTTCTAGGCAAAGACAGAGGCAAACAGAGTCTCGGCAAAATGAAAGCTGTGGTGCAAGGGAAGAACGACTTTCTAGGCAAAAACAGAGGCAAACAGAGTCTCGGTAAAATGAAAGCTGTGGTGCAAGGGAAGAACGACTTTCTAGGCAAAAACAGAGGCAAACAGAGTCTCGGTAAAATGAAAGCTGTGGTGCAAGGGAAGAACGACTTTATAGTCAAAGACAGAGGCAAACAGAGTCTCGGCAAAATGAAAGCTGTGGTGCAAGGGAAGAACGACTTTCTAGGCAAAGACAGAGGCAAACAGAGTCTCGGTAAAATGAAAGCTGTGATGCAAGGGAAGAACGACTTTCTAGGCAAAAACAGAGGCAAACAGAGTCTCGGTAAAATGAAAGCTGTGGTGCAAGGGAAGAACGACTTTATAGTCAAAGACAGAGGCAAACAGAGTCTCGGCAAAATGAAAGCTGTGGTGCAAGGGAAGAACGACTTTCTAGGCAAAGACAGAGGCAAACAGAGTCTCGGTAAAATGAAAGCTGTGATGCAAGGGAAGAACGACTTTATAGTCAAAGACAGAGGCAAACAGAGTCTCGGCAAAATGAAAGCTGTGGTGCAAGGGAAGAACGACTTTCTAGGCAAAGACAGAGGCAAACAGAGTCTCGGTAAAATGAAAGCTGTGATGCAAGGGAAGAACGACTTTCTAGGCAAAGACAGAGGCAAACAGAGTCTCGGCAAAATGAAAGCTGTGGTGCAAGGGAAGAACGACTTTCTAGGCAAAGACAGAGGCAAACAGAGTCTCGGTAAAATGAAAGCTGTGATGCAAGGGAAGAACGACTTTATAGTCAAAGACAGAGGCAAACAGAGTCTCGGCAAAATGAAAGCTGTGGTGCAAGGGAAGAACGACTTTCTAGGCAAAGACAGAGGCAAACAGAGTCTCGGTAAAATGAAAGCTGTGATGCAAGGGAAGAACGACTTTATAGTCAAAGACAGAGGCAAACAGAGTCTCGGCAAAATGAAAGCTGTGGTGCAAGGGAAGAACGACTTTCTAGGCAAAAACAGAGGCAAACAGAGTCTCGGTAAAATGAAAGCTGTGGTGCAAGGGAAGAACGACTTTATAGTCAAAGACAGAGGCAAACAGAGTCTCGGCAAAATGAAAGCTGTGGTGCAAGGGAAGAACGACTTTCTAGGCAAAGACAGAGGCAAACAGAGTCTCGGTAAAATGAAAGCTGTGATGCAAGGGAAGAACGACTTTCTAGGCAAAGACAGAGGCAAACAGAGTCTCGGTAAAATGAAAGCTGTGGTGCAAGGGAAGAACGACTTTCTAGGCAAAGACAGAGGCAAACAGAGTCTCGGCAAAATGAAAGCTGTGGTGCAAGGGAAGAACGACTTTCTAGGCAAAAACAGAGGCAAACAGAGTCTCGGTAAAATGAAAGCTGTGGTGCAAGGGAAGAACGACTTTATAGTCAAAGACAGAGGCAAACAGAGTCTCGGTAAAATGAAAGCTGTGGTGCAAGGGAAGAACGACTTTATAGTCAAAGACAGAGGCAAACAGAGTCTCGGTAAAATGAAAGCTGTGGTGCAAGGGAAGAACGACTTTCTAGGCAAAGACAGAGGCAAACAGAGTCTCGGCAAAATGAAAGCTGTGGTGCAAGGGAAGAACGATTTTATAGTCAAAGACAGAGGCAAACAGAGTCTCGGCAAAATGAAAGCTGTGGTGCAAGGGAAGAACGACTTTCTAGGCAAAGACAGAGGCAAACAGAGTCTCGGTAAAATGAAAGCTGTGGTGCAAGGGAAGAACGACTTTCTAGGCAAAGACAGAGGCAAACAGAGTCTCGGCAAAATGAAAAGCTGTGGTGCAAGGGAAGAACGACTTTCTAGGCAAAAACAGAGGCAAACAGAGTCTCGGTAAAATGAAAGCTGTGGTGCAAGGGAAGAACGACTTTATAGTCAAAGACAGAGGCAAACAGAGTCTCGGCAAAATGAAAGCTGTGGTGCAAGGGAAGAACGACTTTCTAGACAAAGACAGAGGCAAACAGAGTCCGGGCAAAATGAAAGCTGTGGTGCAAGGGAAGAACGACTTTCTAGGCAAAGACAGAGGCAAACAGAGTCTCGGTAAAATGAAAGCTGTGGTGCAAGAGAAGAACGACTTTCTAGGCAAAGACAGAGGCAAACAGATTCTCGGTAAAATGAAAGGTGTGGTGCAAGGGAAGAACGACTTTCTAGGCAAAGACAGAGGCAAACAGAGTCTCGGTAAAATGAAAGCTGTGGTGCAAGGGAAGAACGACTTTATAGTCAAAGACAGAGGCAAACAGAGTCTCGGTAAAATGAAAGCTGTGGTGCAAGGGAAGAACGACTTTCTAGGCAAAGACAGAGGCAAACAGAGTCTCGGTAAAATGAAAGCTGTGGTGCAAGAGAAGAACGACTTTCTAGGCAAAGACAGAGGCAAACAGAGTCTCGGTAAAATGAAAGCTGTGGTGCAAAGGAAGAACGACTTTCTAGGCAAAGACAGAGGCAAACAGAGTCTCGGCAAAATGAAAGCTGTGGTGCAAGGGAAGAAGGACTTTCTAGGCAAAGACAGAGGCAAACAGAGTCTCGGCAAAATGAAAGCTGTGGTGCAAGGGAAGAAGGACTTTCTAGGCAAAGACAGAGGCAAACAGAGTCTCGGCAAAATGAAAGCTGTGGTGCAAGGGAAGAAGGACTTTCTAGGCAAAGACAGAGGCAAACAGAGTCTCGGCAAAATGAAAGCTGTGATGCAAGGGAAGAACGACTTTCTAGGCAAAGACAGAGGCAAACAGAGTCTCGGCAAAATGAAAGCTGTGGTGCAAGGGAAGAACGACTTTCTAGGCAAAGACAGAGGCAAACAGAGTCTCGGCAAAATGAAAGCTGTGATGCAAGGGAAGAACGACTTTCTAGGCAAAGACAGAGGCAAACAGAGTCTCGGCAAAATGAAAGCTGTGGTGCAAGGGAAGAACGACTTTCTAGGCAAAGACAGAGGCAAACAGAGTCTCGGCAAAATGAAAGCTGTGGTGCAAGGGAAGAACGACTTTCTAGGCAAAGACAGAGGCAAACAGAGTCTCGGCAAAATGAAAGCTGTGATGCAAGGGAAGAACGACTTTCTAGGCAAAGACAGAGGCAAACAGAGTCTCGGCAAAATGAAAGCTGTGGTGCAAGGGAAGAACGACTTTCTAGGCAAAGACAGAGGCAAACAGAGTCTCGGCAAAATGAAAGCTGTGATGCAAGGGAAGAATGACTTTCTAGGCAAAGACAGAGGCAAACAGAGTCTCGGCAAAATGAAAGCTGTGATGCAAGGGAAGAACGACTTTCTAGGCAAAGACAGAGGCAAACAGAGTCTCGGCAAAATGAAAGCTGTGGTGCAAGGGAAGAACGACTTTCTAGGCAAAGACAGAGGCAAACAGAGTCTCGGCAAAATGAAAGCTGTGGTGCAAGAGAAGAACGACTTTCTAGGCAAAGACAGAGGCAAACAGAGTCTCGGCAAAATGAAAGCTGTGGTGCAAGGGAAGAACGACTTTCTAGGCAAAGACAGAGGCAAACAGAGTCTCGGCAAAATGAAAGCTGTGGTGCAAGGGAAGAACGACTTTATAGTCAAAGACAGAGGCAAACAGAGTCTCGGCAAAATGAAAGCTGTGGTGCAAGGGAAGAACGACTTTCTAGGCAAAGACAGAGGCAAACAGAGTCTCGGCAAAATGAAAGCTGTGGTGCAAGGGAAGAACGACTTTCTAGGCAAAGACAGAGGCAAACAGAGTCTCGGTAAAATGAAAGCTGTGGTGCAAGGGAAGAACGACTTTCTAGGCAAAGACAGAGGCAAACAGAGTCTCGGCAAAATGAAAGCTGTGGTGCAAGGGAAGAACGACTTTATAGTCAAAGACAGAGGCAAACAGAGTCTCGGCAAAATGAAAGCTGTGGTGCAAGGGAAGAACGACTTTATAGTCAAAGACAGAGCCAAACAGATTCTCGGTAAAATGAAAGCTGTGGTGCAAAGGAAGAACGACTTTATAGTCAAAGACAGAGGCAAACAGAGTCTCGGTAAAATGAAAGCTGTGGTGCAAGGGAAGAACGACTTTCTAGGCAAAGACAGAGGCAAACAGAGTCTCGGCAAAATGAAAGCTGTGGTGCAAGGGAAGAACGACTTTCTAGGCAAAGACAGAGGCAAACAGAGTCTCGGTAAAATGAAAGCTGTGGTGCAAGGGAAGAACGACTTTCTAGGCAAAGACAGAGGCAAACAGAGTCTCGGCAAAATGAAAGCTGTGGTGCAAGGGAAGAACGACTTTCTAGGCAAAGACAGAGGCAAACAGAGTCTCGGCAAAATGAAAGCTGTGGTGCAAGGGAAGAACGACTTTCTAGACAAAGACAGAGGCAAACAGAGTCCGGGCAAAATGAAAGCTGTGGTGCAAGGGAAGAACGACTTTCTAGGCAAAGACAGAGGCAAACAGAGTCTCGGTAAAATGAAAGCTGTGGTGCAAGAGAAGAACGACTTTCTAGGCAAAGACAGAGGCAAACAGAGTCTCGGTAAAATGAAAGCTGTGGTGCAAGGGAAGAACGACTTTCTAGGCAAAGACAGAGGCAAACAGAGTCTCGGCAAAATGAAAGCTGTGGTGCAAGGGAAGAACGACTTTCTAGGCAAAGACAGAGGCAAACAGAGTCTCGGTAAAATGAAAGCTGTGATGCAAGGGAAGAACGACTTTCTAGGCAAAGACAGAGGCAAACAGAGTCTCGGCAAAATGAAAGCTGTGGTGCAAGGGAAGAACGACTTTCTAGGCAAAGACAGAGGCAAACAGAGTCTCGGCAAAATGAAAGCTGTGGTGCAAGGGAAGAACGACTTTCTAGGCAAAAACAGAGGCAAACAGAGTCTCGGTAAAATGAAAGCTGTGGTGCAAGGGAAGAACGACTTTATAGTCAAAGACAGAGGCAAACAGAGTCTCGGCAAAATGAAAGCTGTGGTGCAAGGGAAGAACGACTTTCTAGGCAAAGACAGAGGCAAACAGAGTCTCGGTAAAATGAAAGCTGTGGTGCAAGGGAAGAACGACTTTATAGTCAAAGACAGAGGCAAACAGAGTCTCGGTAAAATGAAAGCTGTGGTGCAAGGGAAGAACGACTTTATAGTCAAAGACAGAGGCAAACAGAGTCTCGGTAAAATGAAAGCTGTGGTGCAAGGGAAGAACGACTTTCTAGGCAAAGACAGAGGCAAACAGAGTCTCGGCAAAATGAAAGCTGTGGTGCAAGGGAAGAACGACTTTATAGTCAAAGACAGAGGCAAACAGAGTCTCGGCAAAATGAAAGCTGTGGTGCAAGGGAAGAACGACTTTCTAGGCAAAGACAGAGGCAAACAGAGTCTCGGCAAAATGAAAGCTGTGGTGCAAGGGAAGAACGACTTTCTAGGCAAAGACAGAGGCAAACAGAGTCTCGGCAAAATGAAAGCTGTGGTGCAAGGGAAGAACGACTTTCTAGGCAAAGACAGAGGCAAACAGAGTCTCGGCAAAATGAAAGCTGTGGTGCAAGGGAAGAACGACTTTCTAGGCAAAGACAGAGGCAAACAGAGTCTCGGCAAAACGAAAGCTGTGATGCAAGGGAAGAACGACTTTCTAGGCAAAGACAGAGGCAAACAGAGTCTCGGCAAAATGAAAGCTGTGGTGCAAGGGAAGAACGACTTTCTAGGCAAAGACAGAGGCAAACAGAGTCTCGGCAAAATGAAAAGCTGTGGTGCAAGGGAAGAACGACTTTCTAGGCAAAAACAGAGGCAAACAGAGTCTCGGTAAAATGAAAGCTGTGATGCAAGGGAAGAACGACTTTCTAGGCAAAGACAGAGGCAAACAGAGTCTCGGCAAAATGAAAAGCTGTGGTGCAAGGGAAGAACGACTTTCTAGGCAAAAACAGAGGCAAACAGAGTCTCGGCAAAACGAAAGCTGTGATGCAAGGGAAGAACGACTTTCTAGGCAAAATCAGAGGCAAACAGAGTCTCGGCAAAATGAAAGCTGTGGTGCAAGGGAAGAACGACTTTCTAGACAAAGACAGAGGCAAACAGAGTCCGGGCAAAATGAAAGCTGTGGTGCAAGGGAAGAACGACTTTCTAGGCAAAGACAGAGGCAAACAGAGTCTCGGTAAAATGAAAGCTGTGGTGCAAGAGAAGAACGACTTTCTAGGCAAAGACAGAGGCAAACAGATTCTCGGTAAAATGAAAGGTGTGGTGCAAGGGAAGAACGACTTTCTAGGCAAAGACAGAGGCAAACAGAGTCTCGGTAAAATGAAAGCTGTGGTGCAAGGGAAGAACGACTTTATAGTCAAAGACAGAGGCAAACAGAGTCTCGGTAAAATGAAAGCTGTGGTGCAAGGGAAGAACGACTTTCTAGGCAAAGACAGAGGCAAACAGAGTCTCGGTAAAATGAAAGCTGTGGTGCAAGAGAAGAACGACTTTCTAGGCAAAGACAGAGGCAAACAGAGTCTCGGTAAAATGAAAGCTGTGGTGCAAAGGAAGAACGACTTTCTAGGCAAAGACAGAGGCAAACAGAGTCTCGGCAAAATGAAAGCTGTGGTGCAAGGGAAGAAGGACTTTCTAGGCAAAGACAGAGGCAAACAGAGTCTCGGCAAAATGAAAGCTGTGGTGCAAGGGAAGAACGACTTTCTAGGCAAAGACAGAGGCAAACAGAGTCTCGGCAAAATGAAAGCTGTGATGCAAGGGAAGAACGACTTTCTAGGCAAAGACAGAGGCAAACAGAGTCTCGGCAAAATGAAAGCTGTGGTGCAAGGGAAGAACGACTTTCTAGGCAAAGACAGAGGCAAACAGAGTCTCGGCAAAATGAAAGCTGTGGTGCAAGGGAAGAACGACTTTCTAGGCAAAGACAGAGGCAAACAGAGTCTCGGCAAAATGAAAGCTGTGGTGCAAGGGAAGAACGACTTTCTAGGCAAAGACAGAGGCAAACAGAGTCTCGGCAAAATGAAAGCTGTGATGCAAGGGAAGAACGACTTTCTAGGCAAAGACAGAGGCAAACAGAGTCTCGGCAAAATGAAAGCTGTGGTGCAAGGGAAGAACGACTTTCTAGGCAAAGACAGAGGCAAACAGAGTCTCGGCAAAATGAAAGCTGTGATGCAAGGGAAGAACGACTTTCTAGGCAAAGACAGAGGCAAACAGAGTCTCGGCAAAATGAAAGCTGTGGTGCAAGGGAAGAACGACTTTCTAGGCAAAGACAGAGGCAAACAGAGTCTCGGCAAAATGAAAGCTGTGATGCAAGGGAAGAATGACTTTCTAGGCAAAGACAGAGGCAAACAGAGTCTCGGCAAAATGAAAGCTGTGATGCAAGGGAAGAACGACTTTCTAGGCAAAGACAGAGGCAAACAGAGTCTCGGCAAAATGAAAGCTGTGGTGCAAGAGAAGAACGACTTTCTAGGCAAAGACAGAGGCAAACAGAGTCTCGGCAAAATGAAAGCTGTGATGCAAGGGAAGAACGACTTTCTAGGCAAAGACAGAGGCAAACAGAGTCTCGGCAAAATGAAAGCTGTGATGCAAGGGAAGAACGACTTTCTAGGCAAAGACAGAGGCAAACCGAGTCTCGGCAAAATGAAAGCTGTGGTGCAAGGGAAGAACGACTTTCTAGGCAAAGACAGAGGCAAACAGAGTCTCGGCAAAATGAAAGCTGTGGTGCAAGGGAAGAACGACTTTCTAGGCAAAGACAGAGGCAAACAGAGTCTCGGCAAAATGAAAGCTGTGGTGCAAGGGAAGAACGACTTTCTAGGCAAAGACAGAGGCAAACAGAGTCTCGGCAAAATGAAAGCTGTGGTGCAAGGGAAGAACGACTTTCTAGGCAAAGACAGAGGCAAACAGAGTCTCGGCAAAATGAAAGCTGTGGTGCAAGGGAAGAACGACTTTCTAGGCAAAGACAGAGGCAAACAGAGTCTCGGCAAAATGAAAGCTGTGATGCAAGGGAAGAACGACTTTCTAGGCAAAGACAGAGGCAAACAGAGTCTCGGCAAAATGAAAGCTGTGGTGCAAGGGAAGAACGACTTTCTAGGCAAAGACAGAGGCAAACAGAGTCTCGGCAAAATGAAAGCTGTGATGCAAGGGAAGAACGACTTTCTAGGCAAAGACAGAGGCAAACAGAGTCTCGGCAAAATGAAAGCTGTGGTGCAAGGGAAGAACGACTTTCTAGGCAAAGACAGAGGCAAACAGAGTCTCGGCAAAATGAAAGCTGTGATGCAAGGGAAGAACGACTTTCTAGGCAAAGACAGAGGCAAACAGAGTCTCGGCAAAATGAAAGCTGTGATGCAAGGGAAGAACGACTTTCTAGGCAAAGACAGAGGCAAACAGAGTCTCGGCAAAATGAAAGCTGTGGTGCAAGAGAAGAACGACTTTCTAGGCAAAGACAGAGGCAAACAGAGTCTCGGCAAAATGAAAGCTGTGATGCAAGGGAAGAACGACTTTCTAGGCAAAGACAGAGGCAAACAGAGTCTCGGCAAAATGAAAGCTGTGGTGCAAGGGAAGAACGACTTTCTAGGCAAAGACAGAGGCAAACAGAGTCTCGGCAAAATGAAAGCTGTGGTGCAAGGGAAGAACGACTTTCTAGGCAAAGACAGAGGCAAACAGAGTCTCGGTAAAATGAAAGCTGTGGTGCAAGGGAAGAACGACTTTCTAGGCAAAGACAGAGGCAAACAGAGTCTCGGCAAAATGAAAGCTGTGGTGCAAGGGAAGAACGACTTTCTAGGCAAAGACAGAGGCAAACAGAGTCTCGGCAAAATGAAAGCTGTGGTGCAAGTGAAGAACGACTTTCTAGGCAAAGACAGAGGCAAACAGAGTCTCGGTAAAATGAAAGCTGTGGTGCAAGGGAAGAACGACTTTCTAGGCAAAGACAGAGGCAAACAGAGTCTCGGTAAAATGAAAGCGGTGATGCAAGGGAAGAACGACATTCTAGTCAAAGACAGAGGCAAACAGAGTCTCGGCAAAATGAAAGCTGTGGTGCAAGGGAAGAACGACTTTCTAGACAAAGACAGAGGCAAACAGAGTCTCGGCAAAATGAAAGCTGTGGTGCAAGGGAAGAACGACCTTCTAGGCAAAGACAGAGGCAAACAGAGTCTCGGCAAAATGAAAGCTGTGATGCAAGGGAAGAACGACTTTCTAGGCAAAAACAGAGGCAAACAGAGTCTCGGTAAAATGAAAGCTGTGGTGCAAGGGAAGAACGACCTTCTAGGCAAAGACAGAGGCAAACAGAGTCTCGGCAAAATGAAAGCTGTGGTGCAAGGGAAGAACGACTTTTTAGTCAAAGACAGAGGCAAACAGAGTCTCGGCAAAATGAAAGCTGTGGTGCAAGGGAAGAACGACTTTCTAGTCAAAGACAGAGGCAAACAGAGTCTCGGTAAAATGAAAGCTGTGGTGCAAGGGAAGAAGGACTTTCTAGGCAAAGACAGAGGCAAACAGAGTCTCGGTAAAATGAAAGCTGTGGTGCAAGGGAAGAACGACTTTCTAGTCAAAGACAGAGGCAAACAGAGTCTCGGCAAAATGAAAGCTGTGGTGCAAGGGAAGAACGACTTTTTAGTCAAAGACAGAGGCAAACAGAGTCTCGGCAAAATGAAAGCTGTGGTGCAAGGGAAGAAGGACTTTCTAGACAAAGACAGAGGCAAACAGAGTCTCGGCAAAATGAAAGCTGTGGTGCAAGGGAAGAACGACTTTCTAGGCAAAGACAGAGGCAAACAGAGTCTCGGCAAAATGAAAGCTGTGATGCAAGGGAAGAACGACTTTCTAGTCAAAGACAGAGGCAAACAGAGTCTCGGCAAAATGAAAGCTGTGGTGCAAGAGAAGAAGGACTTTCTAGGCAAAGACAGAGGCAAACAGAGTCTCGGCAAAATGAAAGCTGTGATGCAAGGGAAGAACGACTTTCTAGGCAAAGACAGAGGCAAACAGAGTCTCGGCAAAATGAAAGCTGTGATGCAAGGGAAGAACGACTTTCTAGGCAAAGACAGAGGCAAACAGAGTCTCGGCAAAATGAAAGCTGTGGTGCAAGAGAAGAACGACTTTCTAGGCAAAGACAGAGGCAAACAGAGTCTCGGCAAAATGAAAGCTGTGGTGCAAGAGAAGAACGACTTTCTAGGCAAAGACAGAGGCAAACAGAGTCTCGGCAAAATGAAAGCTGTGATGCAAGGGAAGAACGACTTTCTAGGCAAAGACAGAGGCAAACAGAGTCTCGGCAAAATGAAAGCTGTGATGCAAGGGAAGAACGACTTTCTAGGCAAAGACAGAGGCAAACAGAGTCTCGGCAAAATGAAAGCTGTGGTGCAAGAGAAGAAGGACTTTCTAGGCAAAGACAGAGGCAAACAGAGTCTCGGCAAAATGAAAGCTGTGATGCAAGGGAAGAACGACTTTCTAGGCAAAGACAGAGGCAAACAGAGTCTCGGCAAAATGAAAGCTGTGATGCAAGGGAAGAACGACTTTCTAGGCAAAGACAGAGGCAAACAGAGTCTCGGCAAAATGAAAGCTGTGGTGCAAGAGAAGAACGACTTTCTAGGCAAAGACAGAGGCAAACAGAGTCTCGGCAAAATGAAAGCTGTGGTGCAAGAGAAGAAGGACTTTCTAGGCAAAGACAGAGGCAAACAGAGTCTCGGCAAAATGAAAGCTGTGATGCAAGGGAAGAACGACTTTCTAGGCAAAGACAGAGGCAAACAGAGTCTCGGCAAAATGAAAGCTGTGATGCAAGGGAAGAACGACTTTCTAGGCAAAGACAGAGGCAAACAGAGTCTCGGCAAAATGAAAGCTGTGGTGCAAGAGAAGAACGACTTTCTAGGCAAAGACAGAGGCAAACAGAGTCTCGGCAAAATGAAAGCTGTGATGCAAGGGAAGAACGACTTTCTAGGCAAAGACAGAGGCAAACAGAGTCTCGGCAAAATGAAAGCTGTGATGCAAGGGAAGAACGACTTTCTAGGCAAAGACAGAGGCAAACAGAGTCTCGGCAAAATGAAAGCTGTGATGCAAGGGAAGAACGACTTTCTAGGCAAAGACAGAGGCAAACAGAGTCTCGGCAAAATGAAAGCTGTGGTGCAAGTGAAGAACGACTTTCTAGGCAAAGACAGAGGCAAACAGAGTCTCGGTAAAATGAAAGCTGTGGTGCAAGGGAAGAACGACTTTCTAGGCAAAGACAGAGGCAAACAGAGTCTCGGTAAAATGAAAGCGGTGATGCAAGGGAAGAACGACTTTCTAGGCAAAGACAGAGGCAAACAGAGTCTCGGCAAAATGAAAGCTGTGGTGCAAGTGAAGAACGACTTTCTAGGCAAAGACAGAGGCAAACAGAGTCTCGGCAAAATGAAAGCTGTGATGCAAGGGAAGAACGACTTTCTAGGCAAAGACAGAGGCAAACAGAGTCTCGGCAAAATGAAAGCTGTGGTGCAAGTGAAGAACGACTTTCTAGGCAAAGACAGAGGCAAACAGAGTCTCGGTAAAATGAAAGCTGTGGTGCAAGGGAAGAACGACTTTCTAGGCAAAGACAGAGGCAAACAGAGTCTCGGTAAAATGAAAGCGGTGATGCAAGGGAAGAACGACATTCTAGTCAAAGACAGAGGCAAACAGAGTCTCGGCAAAATGAAAGCTGTGGTGCAAGGGAAGAACGACTTTCTAGACAAAGACAGAGGCAAACAGAGTCTCGGCAAAATGAAAGCTGTGGTGCAAGGGAAGAACGACCTTCTAGGCAAAGACAGAGGCAAACAGAGTCTCGGCAAAATGAAAGCTGTGATGCAAGGGAAGAACGACTTTCTAGGCAAAAACAGAGGCAAACAGAGTCTCGGTAAAATGAAAGCTGTGGTGCAAGGGAAGAACGACCTTCTAGGCAAAGACAGAGGCAAACAGAGTCTCGGCAAAATGAAAGCTGTGGTGCAAGGGAAGAACGACTTTTTAGTCAAAGACAGAGGCAAACAGAGTCTCGGCAAAATGAAAGCTGTGGTGCAAGGGAAGAACGACTTTCTAGTCAAAGACAGAGGCAAACAGAGTCTCGGTAAAATGAAAGCTGTGGTGCAAGGGAAGAAGGACTTTCTAGGCAAAGACAGAGGCAAACAGAGTCTCGGTAAAATGAAAGCTGTGGTGCAAGGGAAGAACGACTTTCTAGTCAAAGACAGAGGCAAACAGAGTCTCGGCAAAATGAAAGCTGTGGTGCAAGGGAAGAACGACTTTTTAGTCAAAGACAGAGGCAAACAGAGTCTCGGCAAAATGAAAGCTGTGGTGCAAGGGAAGAAGGACTTTCTAGACAAAGACAGAGGCAAACAGAGTCTCGGCAAAATGAAAGCTGTGGTGCAAGGGAAGAACGACTTTCTAGGCAAAGACAGAGGCAAACAGAGTCTCGGCAAAATGAAAGCTGTGATGCAAGGGAAGAACGACTTTCTAGTCAAAGACAGAGGCAAACAGAGTCTCGGCAAAATGAAAGCTGTGGTGCAAGAGAAGAAGGACTTTCTAGGCAAAGACAGAGGCAAACAGAGTCTCGGCAAAATGAAAGCTGTGATGCAAGGGAAGAACGACTTTCTAGGCAAAGACAGAGGCAAACAGAGTCTCGGCAAAATGAAAGCTGTGATGCAAGGGAAGAACGACTTTCTAGGCAAAGACAGAGGCAAACAGAGTCTCGGCAAAATGAAAGCTGTGGTGCAAGAGAAGAACGACTTTCTAGGCAAAGACAGAGGCAAACAGAGTCTCGGCAAAATGAAAGCTGTGGTGCAAGAGAAGAACGACTTTCTAGGCAAAGACAGAGGCAAACAGAGTCTCGGCAAAATGAAAGCTGTGATGCAAGGGAAGAACGACTTTCTAGGCAAAGACAGAGGCAAACAGAGTCTCGGCAAAATGAAAGCTGTGATGCAAGGGAAGAACGACTTTCTAGGCAAAGACAGAGGCAAACAGAGTCTCGGCAAAATGAAAGCTGTGGTGCAAGAGAAGAAGGACTTTCTAGGCAAAGACAGAGGCAAACAGAGTCTCGGCAAAATGAAAGCTGTGATGCAAGGGAAGAACGACTTTTCTAGGCAAAGACAGAGGCAAACAGAGTCTCGGCAAAATGAAAGCTGTGATGCAAGGGAAGAACGACTTTCTAGGCAAAGACAGAGGCAAACAGAGTCTCGGCAAAATGAAAGCTGTGGTGCAAGAGAAGAACGACTTTCTAGGCAAAGACAGAGGCAAACAGAGTCTCGGCAAAATGAAAGCTGTGGTGCAAGAGAAGAAGGACTTTCTAGGCAAAGACAGAGGCAAACAGAGTCTCGGCAAAATGAAAGCTGTGATTGCAAGGGAAGAACGACTTTCTAGGCAAAGACAGAGGCAAACAGTCTCGGCAAAATGAAAGCTGTGATGCAAGGGAAGAACGACTTTCTAGGCAAAGACAGAGGCAAACAGAGTCTCGGCAAAATGAAAGCTGTGGTGCAAGAGAAGAACGACTTTCTAGGCAAAGACAGAGGCAAACAGAGTCTCGGCAAAATGAAAGCTGTGATGCAAGGGAAGAACGACTTTCTAGGCAAAGACAGAGGCAAACAGAGTCTCGGCAAAATGAAAGCTGTGATGCAAGGGAAGAACGACTTTCTAGGCAAAGACAGAGGCAAACAGAGTCTCGGCAAAATGAAAGCTGTGATGCAAGGGAAGAACGACTTTCTAGGCAAAGACAGAGGCAAACAGAGTCTCGGCAAAATGAAAGCTGTGGTGCAAGTGAAGAACGACTTTCTAGGCAAAGACAGAGGCAAACAGAGTCTCGGTAAAATGAAAGCTGTGGTGCAAGGGAAGAACGACTTTCTAGGCAAAGACAGAGGCAAACAGAGTCTCGGTAAAATGAAAGCGGTGATGCAAGGGAAGAACGACTTTCTAGGCAAAGACAGAGGCAAACAGAGTCTCGGCAAAATGAAAGCTGTGGTGCAAGTGAAGAACGACTTTCTAGGCAAAGACAGAGGCAAACAGAGTCTCGGCAAAATGAAAGCTGTGATGCAAGGGAAGAACGACTTTCTAGGCAAAGACAGAGGCAAACAGAGTCTCGGCAAAATGAAAGCTGTGGTGCAAGTGAAGAACGACTTTCTAGGCAAAGACAGAGGCAAACAGAGTCTCGGTAAAATGAAAGCTGTGGTGCAAGGGAAGAACGACTTTCTAGGCAAAGACAGAGGCAAACAGAGTCTCGGTAAAATGAAAGCGGTGATGCAAGGGAAGAACGACATTCTAGTCAAAGACAGAGGCAAACAGAGTCTCGGCAAAATGAAAGCTGTGGTGCAAGGGAAGAACGACTTTCTAGGCAAAGACAGAGGCAAACAGAGTCTCGGCAAAATGAAAGCTGTGGTGCAAGGGAAGAACGACCTTCTAGGCAAAGACAGAGGCAAACAGAGTCTCGGCAAAATGAAAGCTGTGATGCAAGGGAAGAACGACTTTCTAGGCAAAAACAGAGGCAAACAGAGTCTCGGTAAAATGAAAGCTGTGGTGCAAGGGAAGAACGACCTTCTAGGCAAAGACAGAGGCAAACAGAGTCTCGGCAAAATGAAAGCTGTGGTGCAAGGGAAGAACGACTTTCTAGGCAAAGACAGAGGCAAACAGAGTCTCGGTAAAATGAAAGCTGTGGTGCAAGGGAAGAACGACTTTCTAGGCAAAGACAGAGGCAAACAGAGTCTCGGCAAAATGAAAGCTGTGGTGCAAGGGAAGAACGACTTTCTAGGCAAAGACAGAGGCAAACAGAGTCTCGGCAAAATGAAAGCTGTGGTGCAAGGGAAGAACGACTTTCTAGGCAAAGACAGAGGCAAACAGAGTCTCGGTAAAATGAAAGCGGTGATGCAAGGGAAGAACGACATTCTAGTCAAAGACAGAGGCAAACAGAGTCTCGGCAAAATGAAAGCTGTGGTGCAAGGGAAGAACGACTTTCTAGGCAAAGACAGAGGCAAACAGAGTCTCGGCAAAATGAAAGCTGTGGTGCAAGGGAAGAACGACCTTCTAGGCAAAGACAGAGGCAAACAGAGTCTCGGCAAAATGAAAGCTGTGATGCAAGGGAAGAACGACTTTCTAGGCAAAAACAGAGGCAAACAGAGTCTCGGTAAAATGAAAGCTGTGGTGCAAGGGAAGAACGACCTTCTAGGCAAAGACAGAGGCAAACAGAGTCTCGGCAAAATGAAAGCTGTGGTGCAAGGGAAGAACGACTTTCTAGGCAAAGACAGAGGCAAACAGAGTCTCGGTAAAATGAAAGCTGTGGTGCAAGGGAAGAACGACTTTCTAGGCAAAGACAGAGGCAAACAGAGTCTCGGCAAAATGAAAGCTGTGGTGCAAGGGAAGAACGACTTTCTAGGCAAAGACAGAGGCAAACAGAGTCTCGGCAAAATGAAAGCTGTGGTGCAAGTGAAGAACGACTTTCTAGGCAAAGACAGAGGCAAACAGAGTCTCGGTAAAATGAAAGCTGTGGTGCAAGGGAAGAACGACTTTCTAGGCAAAGACAGAGGCAAACAGAGTCTCGGTAAAATGAAAGCGGTGATGCAAGGGAAGAACGACATTCTAGTCAAAGACAGAGGCAAACAGAGTCTCGGCAAAATGAAAGCTGTGGTGCAAGGGAAGAACGACTTTCTAGACAAAGACAGAGGCAAACAGAGTCTCGGCAAAATGAAAGCTGTGGTGCAAGGGAAGAACGACCTTCTAGGCAAAGACAGAGGCAAACAGAGTCTCGGCAAAATGAAAGCTGTGATGCAAGGGAAGAACGACTTTCTAGGCAAAAACAGAGGCAAACAGAGTCTCGGTAAAATGAAAGCTGTGGTGCAAGGGAAGAACGACCTTCTAGGCAAAGACAGAGGCAAACAGAGTCTCGGCAAAATGAAAGCTGTGGTGCAAGGGAAGAACGACTTTTTAGTCAAAGACAGAGGCAAACAGAGTCTCGGCAAAATGAAAGCTGTGGTGCAAGGGAAGAACGACTTTCTAGTCAAAGACAGAGGCAAACAGAGTCTCGGTAAAATGAAAGCTGTGGTGCAAGGGAAGAAGGACTTTCTAGGCAAAGACAGAGGCAAACAGAGTCTCGGTAAAATGAAAGCTGTGGTGCAAGGGAAGAACGACTTTCTAGTCAAAGACAGAGGCAAACAGAGTCTCGGCAAAATGAAAGCTGTGGTGCAAGGGAAGAACGACTTTTTAGTCAAAGACAGAGGCAAACAGAGTCTCGGCAAAATGAAAGCTGTGGTGCAAGGGAAGAAGGACTTTCTAGACAAAGACAGAGGCAAACAGAGTCTCGGCAAAATGAAAGCTGTGGTGCAAGGGAAGAACGACTTTCTAGGCAAAGACAGAGGCAAACAGAGTCTCGGCAAAATGAAAGCTGTGATGCAAGGGAAGAACGACTTTCTAGTCAAAGACAGAGGCAAACAGAGTCTCGGCAAAATGAAAGCTGTGGTGCAAGAGAAGAAGGACTTTCTAGGCAAAGACAGAGGCAAACAGAGTCTCGGCAAAATGAAAGCTGTGATGCAAGGGAAGAACGACTTTCTAGGCAAAGACAGAGGCAAACAGAGTCTCGGCAAAATGAAAGCTGTGATGCAAGGGAAGAACGACTTTCTAGGCAAAGACAGAGGCAAACAGAGTCTCGGCAAAATGAAAGCTGTGGTGCAAGAGAAGAACGACTTTCTAGGCAAAGACAGAGGCAAACAGAGTCTCGGCAAAATGAAAGCTGTGGTGCAAGAGAAGAACGACTTTCTAGGCAAAGACAGAGGCAAACAGAGTCTCGGCAAAATGAAAGCTGTGATGCAAGGGAAGAACGACTTTCTAGGCAAAGACAGAGGCAAACAGAGTCTCGGCAAAATGAAAGCTGTGATGCAAGGGAAGAACGACTTTCTAGGCAAAGACAGAGGCAAACAGAGTCTCGGCAAAATGAAAGCTGTGGTGCAAGAGAAGAAGGACTTTCTAGGCAAAGACAGAGGCAAACAGAGTCTCGGCAAAATGAAAGCTGTGATGCAAGGGAAGAACGACTTTCTAGGCAAAGACAGAGGCAAACAGAGTCTCGGCAAAATGAAAGCTGTGATGCAAGGGAAGAACGACTTTCTAGGCAAAGACAGAGGCAAACAGAGTCTCGGCAAAATGAAAGCTGTGGTGCAAGAGAAGAACGACTTTCTAGGCAAAGACAGAGGCAAACAGAGTCTCGGCAAAATGAAAGCTGTGGTGCAAGAGAAGAAGGACTTTCTAGGCAAAGACAGAGGCAAACAGAGTCTCGGCAAAATGAAAGCTGTGATGCAAGGGAAGAACGACTTTCTAGGCAAAGACAGAGGCAAACAGAGTCTCGGCAAAATGAAAGCTGTGATGCAAGGGAAGAACGACTTTCTAGGCAAAGACAGAGGCAAACAGAGTCTCGGCAAAATGAAAGCTGTGGTGCAAGAGAAGAACGACTTTCTAGGCAAAGACAGAGGCAAACAGAGTCTCGGCAAAATGAAAGCTGTGATGCAAGGGAAGAACGACTTTCTAGGCAAAGACAGAGGCAAACAGAGTCTCGGCAAAATGAAAGCTGTGATGCAAGGGAAGAACGACTTTCTAGGCAAAGACAGAGGCAAACAGAGTCTCGGCAAAATGAAAGCTGTGATGCAAGGGAAGAACGACTTTCTAGGCAAAGACAGAGGCAAACAGAGTCTCGGCAAAATGAAAGCTGTGGTGCAAGTGAAGAACGACTTTCTAGGCAAAGACAGAGGCAAACAGAGTCTCGGTAAAATGAAAGCTGTGGTGCAAGGGAAGAACGACTTTCTAGGCAAAGACAGAGGCAAACAGAGTCTCGGTAAAATGAAAGCGGTGATGCAAGGGAAGAACGACTTTCTAGGCAAAGACAGAGGCAAACAGAGTCTCGGCAAAATGAAAGCTGTGGTGCAAGTGAAGAACGACTTTCTAGGCAAAGACAGAGGCAAACAGAGTCTCGGCAAAATGAAAGCTGTGATGCAAGGGAAGAACGACTTTCTAGGCAAAGACAGAGGCAAACAGAGTCTCGGCAAAATGAAAGCTGTGGTGCAAGTGAAGAACGACTTTCTAGGCAAAGACAGAGGCAAACAGAGTCTCGGTAAAATGAAAGCTGTGGTGCAAGGGAAGAACGACTTTCTAGGCAAAGACAGAGGCAAACAGAGTCTCGGTAAAATGAAAGCGGTGATGCAAGGGAAGAACGACATTCTAGTCAAAGACAGAGGCAAACAGAGTCTCGGCAAAATGAAAGCTGTGGTGCAAGGGAAGAACGACTTTCTAGGCAAAGACAGAGGCAAACAGAGTCTCGGCAAAATGAAAGCTGTGGTGCAAGGGAAGAACGACCTTCTAGGCAAAGACAGAGGCAAACAGAGTCTCGGCAAAATGAAAGCTGTGATGCAAGGGAAGAACGACTTTCTAGGCAAAAACAGAGGCAAACAGAGTCTCGGTAAAATGAAAGCTGTGGTGCAAGGGAAGAACGACCTTCTAGGCAAAGACAGAGGCAAACAGAGTCTCGGTAAAATGAAAGCTGTGGTGCAAGGGAAGAACGACTTTTTAGTCAAAGACAGAGGCAAACAGAGTCTCGGCAAAATGAAAGGTGTGATGCAAGGGAAGAACGACTTTCTAGGCAAAGACAGAGGCAAACAGAGTCTCGGTAAAATGAAAGCTGTGGTGCAAGGGAAGAACGACCTTCTAGTCAAAGACAGAGGCAAACAGAGTCTCGGCAAAATGAAAGCTGTGGTGCAAGGGAAGAACGACTTTCTAGTCAAAGACAGAGGCAAACAGAGTCTCGGCAAAATGAAAGGTGTGATGCAAGGGAAGAGCGACTTTCTAGACAAAGACAGAGGCAAACAGAGTCTCGGCAAAATGAAAGCTGTGGTGCAAGGGAAGAAGGACTTTCTAGGCAAAGACAGAGGCAAACAGAGTCTCGGCAAAATGAAAGCTGTGGTGCAAGGGAAGAAGGACTTTCTAGACAAAGACAGAGGCAAACAGAGTCTCGGCAAAATGAAAGCTGTGGTGCAAGGGAAGAAGGACTTTCTAGACAAAGACCGAGGCAAACAGAGTCTCGGCAAAATGAAAGCTGTGGTGCAAGGGAAGAACGACTTTCTAGGCAAAGACAGAGGCAAACAGAGTCTCGGCAAAATGAAAGCTGTGGTGCAAGGGAAGAACGACTTTCTAGACAAAGACAGAGGCAAACAGAGTCTCGGCAAAATGAAAGCTGTGGTGCAAGGGAAGAACGACTTTCTAGGCAAAGACAGAGGCAAACAGAGTCTCGGCAAAATGAAAGGTGTGGTGCAAGGGAAGAACGACTTTCTAGGCAAAGACAGAGGCAAACAGAGTCTCGGCAAAATGAAAGCTGTGGTGCAAGGGAAGAACGACTTTCTAGGCAAAGACAGAGGCAAACAGAGTCTCGGCAAAATGAAAGCTGTGGTGCAAGGGAAGAACGACTTTCTAGGCAAAGACAGAGGCAAACAGAGTCTCGGCAAAATGAAAGCTGTGGTGCAAGGGAAGAACGACTTTCTAGGCAAAGACAGAGGCAAACAGAGTCTCGGCAAAATGAAAGCTGTGGTGCAAGGGAAGAACGACTTTCTAGGCAAAGACAGAGGCAAACAGAGTCTCGGCAAAATGAAAGCTGTGGTGCAAGGGAAGAACGACTTTCTAGGCAAAGACAGAGGCAAACAGAGTCTCGGCAAAATGAAAGCTGTGGTGCAAGGGAAGAACGACTTTCTAGGCAAAGACAGAGGCAAACAGAGTCTCGGCAAAATGAAAGCTGTGGTGCAAGGGAAGAACGACTTTCTAGGCAAAGACAGAGGCAAACAGAGTCTCGGCAAAATGAAAGCTGTGGTGCAAGGGAAGAACGACTTTCTAGGCAAAGACAGAGGCAAACAGAGTCTCGGCAAAATGAAAGCTGTGGTGCAAGGGAAGAACGACTTTCTAGGCAAAGACAGAGGCAAACAGAGTCTCGGCAAAATGAAAGGTGTGGTGCAAGGGAAGAACGACTTTCTAGGCAAAGACAGAGGCAAACAGAGTCTCGGCAAAATGAAAGCTGTGGTGCAAGGGAAGAACGACTTTCTAGGCAAAGACAGAGGCAAACAGAGTCTCGGCAAAATGAAAGCTGTGGTGCAAGGGAAGAACGACTTTCTAGGCAAAGACAGAGGCAAACAGAGTCTCGGCAAAATGAAAGCTGTGGTGCAAGGGAAGAACGACTTTCTAGGCAAAGACAGAGGCAAACAGAGTCTCGGCAAAATGAAAGCTGTGGTGCAAGGGAAGAACGACTTTCTAGGCAAAGACAGAGGCAAACAGAGTCTCGGCAAAATGAAAGCTGTGGTGCAAGGGAAGAACGACTTTCTAGGCAAAGACAGAGGCAAACAGAGTCTCGGCAAAATGAAAGCTGTGGTGCAAGGGAAGAACGACTTTCTAGGCAAAGACAGAGGCAAACAGAGTCTCGGCAAAATGAAAGCTGTGGTGCAAGGGAAGAACGACTTTCTAGGCAAAGACAGAGGCAAACAGAGTCTCGGTAAAATGAAAGCTGTGGTGCAAGGGAAGAACGACTTTCTAGGCAAAGACAGAGGCAAACAGAGTCTCGGCAAAATGAAAGCTGTGGTGCAAGGGAAGAACGACTTTCTAGGCAAAGACAGAGGCAAACAGAGTCTCGGTAAAATGAAAGCGGTGATGCAAGGGAAGAACGACTTTCTAGGCAAAGACAGAGGCAAACAGAGTCTCGGCAAAATGAAAGCTGTGATGCAAGGGAAGAACGACTTTCTAGGCAAAGACAGAGGCAAACAGAGTCTCGGCAAAATGAAAGCTGTGGTGCAAGGGAAGAACGACCTTCTAGGCAAAGACAGAGGCAAACAGAGTCTCGGCAAAATGAAAGCTGTGATGCAAGGGAAGAACGACTTTCTAGGCAAAAGCAGAGGCAAACAGAGTCTCGGTAAAATGAAAGCTGTGGTGCAAGGGAAGAACGACCTTCTAGGCAAAGACAGAGGCAAACAGAGTCTCGGCAAAATGAAAGCTGTGGTGCAAGGGAAGAACGACTTTCTAGGCAAAGACAGAGGCAAACAGAGTCTCGGCAAAATGAAAGCTGTGGTGCAAGGGAAGAACGACTTTCTAGGCAAAGACAGAGGCAAACAGAGTCTCGGCAAAATGAAAGCTGTGGTGCAAGGGAAGAACGACTTTCTAGGCAAAGACAGAGGCAAACAGAGTCTCGGCAAAATGAAAGCTGTGGTGCAAGGGAAGAACGACTTTCTAGGCAAAGACAGAGGCAAACAGAGTCTTGGTAAAATGAAAGCTGTGGTGCAAGGGAAGAACGACTTTCTAGGCAAAGACAGAGGCAAACAGAGTCTCGGCAAAATGAAAGCTGTGATGCAAGGGAAGAACGACTTTCTAGGCAAAGACAGAGGCAAACAGAGTCTCGGCAAAATGAAAGCTGTGGTGCAAGGGAAGAACGACTTTCTAGGCAAAGACAGAGGCAAACAGAGTCTCGGTAAAATGAAAGCTGTGGTGCAAGGGAAGAACGACTTTCTAGGCAAAGACAGAGGCAAACAGAGTCTCGGTAAAACGAAAGCTGTGATGCAAGGGAAGAACGACTTTCTAGGCAAAGACAGAGGCAAACAGAGTCTCGGTAAAATGAAAGCTGTGGTGCAAGGGAAGAACGACTTTCTAGGCAAAGACAGAGGCAAACAGAGTCTCGGTAAAATGAAAGCTGTGAATCAAAGGAAGAACGACTTTATAGTCAAAGACAGAGGCAAACAGAGTCTCGGTAAAATGAAAGCTGTGATGCAAAGGAAGAACGACTTTATAGTCAAAGACAGAGGCAAACAGAGTCTCGGTAAAATGAAAGCTGTGATGCAAGGGAAGAACGACTTTATAGTCAAAGACAGAGGCAAACAGAGTCTCGGTAAAATGAAACCTTTGGTGAGCATCAGGAAAGACAGGAACAAGATAGTTTTCGTCATATAGTTGCAAGAAGAAATGACTCTGAAGATAAAAGACAACAGCGTTTGATTGCTGATGTGTGAAACACAGCAAGGCGCGGGTAATTCGGCTAGTATATATATATATATACGGTAGCCACGGAATAGGCAGACCCAGAAAAACCTGGGACGAGCTGATAAATTCCGACCTCACACACTTACACCTCACCAAGACAATGTCACTGGACCGAGACCTTTGGCGGTACTCAGTAATAGAGAAGACCCGCCTTACCTAAATACAAAGTAAAACCTACTACAGTCAGTAGGCATCTCTAATAAAATACACCCCCCTCCCATCCACACTGCCCCTTTCAATGTAAAGTTATGTTGGTGCCACAACATCCAGGCCGAAACAAATGAGATCGTGTAGGTGTCACGTAAAAAAAACACACAGTTCACGCTGTAATGTGGCCGTGTAGGCAACACGGTAAAAACCTCCTAGCCCCACACTGTAAATGTGGTTGGTGTTAGGAAGGGCATCCAGCTGTAGAAAACCCGCCAGATAGTCCTATGCGAGCAAGATAACCACTCTTGCCTCAAGTGGGAAAACCCTCCGTCCAAACCCATGCAAGCATGGAACACGGACGTTAAACGATGATGATGATGATGATGATGATATACCTACGCACACACACATAGTTATATATATATATATATATATATATATATATATATATATATATATAAATTACACAAGTATCAAAGTTATGTTCAAAGCATTTAATCGCTGACAATTGTTTCTTTCAAACTTTAGTTTGGAATCATCACAGCATTAGCAATGTTTGTACATATAATTAACCTATTCAACTGAACAATCATATAGATATATATATATTGATGTTGTGAACAACAGTTTAGTATTTACAGGGTGGAATGGATGCGACATATATTATACGAGAATTGTACAATAATTAAAATTAAAATTAAAATTACAGAGTGGAATACATGCGACAGATAATACAAGAGAATAGTCTAATAATTAAAGAGGCATTGAGAAAGAAGTACATATTAAAGCATGTAGAGATTGTACATGCGTTATACATATATATATATATATATATATGGGAAGGAAACAAGCATACTTGTGATATTTGTGTAATTTATATTCCTGCTCTGTAAAACACCTGATGTTCTTACATTGAGCTATTTCTCTTACTGGTAATAAGGTAGTAATAAATTACTGACCTTTCCTGTTTATAGTTATTTATAGTATAGTATATACATAACTATAAATAGTATCTTTATATATAAAGGGCAGTGGATTGGCAGTATCAGTAGAGGGTCAGAC
Source organism: Eledone cirrhosa (assembly GCA_964016885.1). NCBI lineage: Eukaryota > Metazoa > Mollusca > Cephalopoda > Octopoda > Eledonidae > Eledone > Eledone cirrhosa. The sequence goes on from OZ024756.1 coordinate 11,391,592, forward strand.
GCCATGCTTTCTAGCATAGAGTTACGTCCCTTTACGTACTGAGTTCAAATCCCTCTAAGGTTAACTTTGCCTTTCATCCTTACGGGGTCGATAAAATAAAGTACCAGTAATGTACTGGGTTATTGCTGGCCTTGTGCCAAAAGTAGAAACAATTATATATATATATATATATATATATATATATATATATATATACAATATTAAATAAATGGAAACTATATTTATAAAACCATATTTATTTCATTATATATATTTCGGGGATATCATATTAAACAATATGCTATGCCTTCCTCAGACAAATTACAATATAAACAGTTTTATAGATAAATAGATTCGACATACCGTTATAGGAACTTAAAACCTAGTGATAATAGCATAAATAATATACAAGTTAACAAATGTAACTGTAGAGATAGATCTAAATGTCCGTTAAATAACAACTGCTTAGTTAAAAATATAGTATACAATTGTAATGTTAATACTGACTCTAATTCTTTTAACTACGTCGGTTCCACATCGACGGAATTTAAACTTCGCTATAATAACCACAAGAATTCTTTCACAGACCCAAGTAAAAAATCTTCAACGGCACTATCAGGCGTACTCTGGCAACTTAAGCTAGATAACGTTAGATATTCGACGGCTTGGAATATAGTCTCAAGGGGGATTCCTTTTAATTCATCCTCTGAGACATGTGACCTCTGCGCAGAGGAGATATTCTTTATACTAAAATCTAAAAATTCCCTTAATCTACGGACAAATTTATTCAGTTGTTGCAAACATAGATTAAACTCAACGTTTAAATATAAATTTAAATTTAAAATATAGTATATTTAGTTTGATTTATATTTATATGTGAAACTAGCCGATAAATTTTTGATTCCTAAATTTTTGATTCCTTCTTTTTATTCTTTTTCATTGTTTATTTTATTTTATTTTTATTTAAACATTCCTCATGAAAAATTAAGCTACCCTAAAAGCTGATGCTCCAAATATTTTGAATAAACCTTACACTAGATAAACTTCTATATTAAATATAAGAACACATGTAGACCATATTGGACATCATAAACTTTTTGAAATGATCTTTGCTGGATGTGATTTGATAGATAATTTTTGGCTTTGTCTTATAATGAACTTGGCAATATATTGTCAATTAATTTTGAAGGGTTGATCTTTGTGGTTTATTTTTATTTTTTATTTTTTTATTATTGTAGTATTTTATAATTTTTTATATTTTTTATTTTTATTTTTAATATCTTTAATATGTAAATTTTTTAATACGTAATATTTTTTAATACGTAATATTTTTTAGTATGTAATATTTTTAATATTTTTAATATGTAATATTCTTTCGTAATATTTTTAGTTTTCTATTTTATTATTACTTATTATTATTATTGTTATCTTTTTATTTTTAGTTTTATTTCTGATATATATTTTTATTAGTATATTGAAATCTGCTCTCTATTTCTGCTTGATAGATAATCTTGTAGAGTAAAGACAGGAATAATAATACACATATATGTATACTCAAATTTTTATACCACATTGAGAATGTTTTCCGTGAGCTTAGAGTTTGCAGAGTTGATAATGTGGATTCGCATGGCTGTTTGTAGCTATAACATAAACATATGAATTTTTTTAAAAAACTAAACATAAGATAATTAATTTTCACACACTATGGATACTTGTCTCATTCAGGAATACTGATATTTACAATATAGTGGAAGTTTTATGAATTCTAATACATTAAGACATAGGGTTTTTACGCCTCGAATATATCTGGCTATTTTTAAATTTTTTCTCTCGCTATTTTTTTTCTCTCTCTATATTTTTTTCTCTCTATATATATCTCCCTTACATTAATACTAGAGCTAAATAAATAAATAAATAAATAAATGTATCATTGATACATTTACTCAAAATCGACCTCCCACTACCTAATTTTCTATATATATATGTATCTATCTCTATTTCCTCTCTCTCTCTCTATATATATATATATATATATATCTTTCTGTTTCTTTACATGAAGTTCTTCTCTTTATCTATCTTTCCATCTCTATATTTTGTTCCATCTTTTTCTTCCTTTTCTTCGTTTTCTGTCTTTCTTTCTTTTTTTTTTTTCTATCTTTCTTTCTCTCTGTATAAAATTTTTTCACTGCCAGCTTAACCTCTTCAAATGCAAGTCGGTGTTATAACGGTATGTCGAATCTATTTATCTATAAAATTGTTTATATTGTATTTTGTCTGAGGAAGGCATAGCATATTGTTTAATATGATATCCCCGAAATATATATAATGAAATAAATATGGTTTTATAAATATAGTTTCCATTTATTTAATATTGTAAATATACTCCAAATATTTGTCGAGTGCTTTTATATCAGTTATAAATATTTACTAGTTGTAACCCAACAATTTTAAATATAACTTTCCATATATATATATATATATATATATGTGTGTGTAGGTATATATATATATATATATGTGTGTGTAGGTATATATATATCTATGTGTGTGTGTGTAGGTATATATATATATATATATATATATATATATATACACCTACACACACACACACACACATAGATATATAGATATATATTAGAAAGTGAGGTTTTTTTTACAAAATGAAAAAAACCGATGTGTCCTTCATGAGTGAGAGTATAAGGAAAAAAGATGAAATCGAAAATGCAACTGAAGTCTTTTTTATAAAAATATATAATTATTTATATTTTTATAAAAAAGACTCCAGTTGCATTTTCGATTTCATCTTTTTTCCTTATATATATATCATCATCATTTCATCATCATTTCATTTTACGTCCGTTTTTTCCCTGCTTGCAAGGGTGGGACAGGAACTGATTTTGGCTTGATTTCTACAGCTGGATGCCCTTCCTAACACCAACCTCATTTACAGTGAGTGCTAAGCCATGTGCCTCCATATATATATATATATATATACATATATATATACATATATACATATATATATATACCTACACACGCACACATATATACCTACATACACACACACACACATATATATACCTATATATACACACACACATATATACCTACACACACAACACACATATATGTGTGCGTGTGTGTGTCTGTGTATGTCATATGTCATGTGTTTGTGTGTCTGTGTATGCCGTATATGTGTGTATGTTTCTGTGTATGTCATATGTATATATGTGCATGTGTTTCTGTGTGTTAGATGGGTTTGTCCCATTTGAAGCAAGTTGGTTCGGGTGACCGTGTCTCACTCGTATAGGACTGTTTCTGGCTGGTTTTCTACAACTGAATGCCCTTCCTAATGTCAACCACATTTATATATATGTGTTTCTGTGTGTGTCATCTGTATGTATAGGTGTCATGACAACAAGCACCCAGCCCACACTGTAAAGTGGTCAT
>OZ024756.1:11400020-11415020 GCA_964016885.1 Eledone cirrhosa
ACATGCATACATATATATACACACATATATACATGTACATACATACGCGTTCATGTGTATACATTTTCTTACTCAACTTATCTTTATATACACACGTATAGACACACACACATATACACACAAACTCCAGTCTATGTGTATATATATATATATATATATATATAAACACTTTAATACATGAATGCACTTACATCTAACTATACACATCAAACATATATATATATTTACTTATTTATATACATTTTCACATATAAATACATACTTATGGTCGCTTTTAGACACATTCATTATAGCATATTTGCACCTATTCTCATCAGCATATCTTTCCATTATTAGTGTGGTAATTTAAGGTTATTAATATACATATATATGTTGAGAAGAGATTATTTTTATATTTTTCTAACTAGATTGAGGTTTATATAGTTGGGGGGATGTCCCTCTTTTATGTAATATTCAGCTTGTAGTGGGAAAAAAGGGTTTTAGTTCGGTGACGGCAGAATAATGTTCGTTCAATTCTGTTATTCAGCAATTTCCTCTTGTGTGTGATTATGTAATAGATTTCAAGATTACACAATTTGCAGAAATTTTGGCTCCTGGAAAAGCTTTGGGTTTTAGCTAATTTCTCCCATTTTAGGGTAAACTTTTGATCGCTATCCCTGAGCGTCCAAGCTTTTTCTGCTAAAGTTGTTACATTTCTTTGGCTCTGGTGTTTTATTGAGTAAGAATGCCTATATAATCGAGATTTAAACGATGTTGCCGTTGATCCCACGTAATACCACTCGTTGCCTCCGGATTTAATGGTACACTTATAAATAATATTTTTCTCCAGGCAGTTATTGCCGAGGGGGCAGTTGTCAGGATAGGTGCAGTTACAGTTCTGTACGTTGGGTTTTCTCTGGAGTAGTATTGCGGACGAACTTAGGTGTGGTTTATTTATGTTCTGTAGTGTATTGTCTACTGTTTTTTTTTGTGTTCTTTGTACTTAAGTTTTTAGTGTTTTCGTTTAACCTTCTAGTATTGATCTTTTTTATGTGTTGTTCAAGGTTTAACGCTGTAGAGTATGACAGTCTTATAGTGGTAGGGTTTAGGATTTTGTGGTATTTGTGTGATGTAGGAAAATGTCTCTTAATTATTTTAAAGAAGAGTACTGGTAAATTTGTACTAATGGAACTATTGTATTCAGGCTTATACCATAAGTACTCTTTGCATCGCTTTCTATTAGTTTTGATTGTTGGTTTACTGGTGTGTATACTATGGTAGTAAGTGTGGTTTGGTGTTGTGTTATTATATCTACCTATGTGGGATTTATTTTGTGTGTTTTGATTGTTCTCATCTATATACTCTATTTTGTTGAGGTAGCCTGCTTTACTAAGGGCGTTATCGTAGTACTCGGCGTGTTCCTTAAATACTTGTATGTTAGAAGATAGACCCGAGATTCTAAGGGAAATATTTTTAGGGATAGATTTAATTATAGAGATGGGGTGGTTAGACCCAACATTTACGTACTTGAGATTTTCATTCAATTTATGAAACGGTTTAATCAGACCAGAGTTTAAATTGAGTGTGACATCCAGGAAGTTAACTACTTTAAGGTTGTATTCATATGTTATAGTTAGTCCTATTTCGAGTAGTAGTTTTCTTATATCTTTGCGTAGTTTTTCTAGTTTTTGGTTATTTAGGTTTTTAACTAGGAGAACATCGTCGCGGTATATTCCGCCGTGGAGATTGCTGAATTTTTCCTGGAGTCTAAAGGCGATAAATAACCCCACAATATCAGTTATTTCCGCCGAATCGTTAGAGCCCATTGTTATGTCAAAGTTAGAGGGTCTATCTTTACGTACCCAATAACTGTTCTCAAATTTGACTATAGTTTTCCTAGCTTCTAATATAATCTTAATTTCATCGTTTGTAAGGTCGGAGTTATCCTTAGCAAACTTAATGGCTCTATTCAAAGTTTCAGGTGATATCGATGAGTAATATTCGTCGATATCAAACTGGATAAACTTAGATTTATTCTTATTGCTAATGCTATTAAACCATCTTATTGCTTCTTGGGTCTTCCCCCAGAGTTTAATGTTAACCTTAGCCTTAATTTGGGGATGATTCTATCTAAGATATATTTGCTTATTTTACCTATATCTAATTTAGAGGGGCAGATTAATCTAATTTTAGGGTCATTATCAAAGTTTACCTTATGGTCCTTAAGATTGAAGAAGCCAAAATTTCTGCAAATTGTGTAATCTTGAGATCTATTACATAATCACACACAAGAGGAAATTGCTGAATAACAGAATTGAACGAACATTATTCTGCCGTCACCGAACTAAAACCCTTTTTTCCCACTACAAGCTGAATATTACATAAAAGAGGGACATCCCCCCAACTATATAAACCTCAATCTAGTTAGAAAAATATAAAAACAATCTCTTCTCAACATATATATGTATATTAATAACCTTAAATTACCACACTAATAATGGAAAGATATGCTGATGAGAATAGGTGCAAATATGCTATAATGAATGTGTCTAAAAGCGACCATAAGTATGTATATATATGTGAAAATGTATATAAATAAGTAAATATATATATATGTAAGTGCATTCATGTATTAAAGTGTTTATATATATATATATATATATATATATATATACACATAGACTGGAGTTTGTGTGTATATGTGTGTGTGTCTATACGTGTGTATATAAAGATAAGTTGAGTAAGAAAATGTATACACATGAACGCGTATGTATGTACATGTATATATGTGTATATATATATGTATGCATGTGTATATGTATGTAAGTATGAGCATGTAAGTATGTGTATGTGAGCATATGCATTTTGTAGAGGTGTGCATATATGTTTGTGTGTGAATGCGTGGGCGAAAGGATACGTACACTTGAAAGAAAAATTTAAGTCTGAATGTTAATTAAGTGCAAACACAAAACCAACCACGCATATCTATACTATCTCTAATCCTTCTATAGATTTAGAAAAATAACCAATAATATATTCTATAAAAATGTCAAAACAACAGATGGGAATCTATTTACTCAGTGCCACCAAAAATTCTCACTGCTATCAAAAAACCACTCCCTCAACTATTCTTCTAACAACTTCACCCCTCCCTCCTAATATTCTCTATAAAAACCAAACAGGTCCTCAGTGAAATTATTCCGATGAAATGACAGTTGATAATAACATTGAAATATTGAATGTCTGCATAACTAATACTTTGTAGATAGCAGCTGTTTTCAGGTTATGTAACTGTTATAGAAACACGTGTCAATAAATTCCTTTTAACTAAACTGTATCCATTAAAATCCTTCTATATATATATATATATATATATAGGAGGAGGTTATAGTTCACTTGAAGCATTGTGTAATGAGGTATAAACGTTAGAATATGTGTAATAAGGCCAAGACAATGCAGATATGGACATAGAAAAAGAATGCAATAGTGAGAGATATTGATGAGGATTCGTCTTTCACCTTGAATTTATTTAAATGTCCTTAATTTTCGAGATAATATCTCTTCTTCGGAGGGAAGTAAAAGTCTCAGACCAGCGTCTAAATTTCCAATGAAGCCATGCTGACCGGAAATAGTATAGAGTTCTAACTTTAATATCAAAGAATTAAAATTAGGTGGGTAAAGAGTAGTCTCCCTTTAAGAGGGGTTTGTTTATGTTTTTGTTGTGTTTTTTAAATTTTATATGCGTGCCTGTATATGTGTGTGGGAGAAAGCATGAAGGTGTAGGTATGTGTGTGTGTGAGTGTGGGAAGATAGGTCTAATCGTAAAAGTGGGGGGTAGGTGTTATCTGGTGTTAGAACTGGTTTTGTGTGTGTATGTGTGAGAGAGAATAAGTGGAGGTGTGTGCGTGCGTGTGTGTGGGGTGTGTAAAGTGGGGCTAGAGGCCCTATCAGGTTATAAATTGGGTGTTGAGCTCTAGTCTATTATTGATTGGTGGATGTGTTCTATCTATAATGAGTGCTTCCTTGATTCTAAGATTACCGAGGTTTCTTTCTTTAGTTTCTATCCTAACTGTTATGTTTTTATCAGTGTTTTTGCATTTAACTAGGTGTTTCTTAAATGAGGAAGCGTTAGTATTGAGGTGTTCTTTTATTCTTATGTGGAGTGGTCTGGTGGTGCTACCTACGTAGAAGTTGTTGCATTTGTCTGCCCACTTTCTACCACCTCATCAAGACCCACAAGAATAGCACTAAGACGCATATAAGACCCATCGTCTCTAGCATAGAAGGACCCCTATACAAAATTTCCTGGCTTCTCTCCCAGGTCCTCAAGCCTCTACTCTCCACCTTCCCCGGACATGTCAGTAGCTCCGACGAAGTTATACGTAGATTACACCAACTCCAGCCAGAACAACTTAAACTTAATAAATACGCTTTTAGCCTCGACGTTGTCTCCCTCTACACTACAGTCCCCGCTCACCCAGCTGTCGATTTATTGACGGACTGCGTGGTCGCAGAGAACATCCACTGCTACGGCCTCCACCCGACGGACATACACCAACTTTTGTCCTTCACAGTAGACAATACGTACTTCACCTTCCACCACCACACATACAGACAGACAACAGGATTACCCATGGGATCCAGCCTCTCTGGCCTGCTGGCCATCACTTACATGAACCAGCTAGAATGCCGAGCCCTCAACACCTGCCATTCCCATGCCTTCTTCACCCGATATGTAGATGACATACTCATCCTTACATCATCCCGTGAAGAGGCAGAGAAAATATACACAACATTCTCCAGCATGGACGCCAGTATAAAGTTCAGCATAGAACACCCCGATGACCGCGGATCCCTATCCCTGCTGGACTTCCAACTCAGGGTAACAGAGGAAGGCAACATCCACACCTGCTTCTATAAAAAATCCGCCAGCAGGGACCTGTTCGTACATTTCAGATCGGCCCTCCCACTCGGTGCCAAGTTCGGATACATAAAGAACGAACTGGCACGTATCAAGAACAAATGCACCGACGCCAGAGACCGAGACACACACACCACACATTTCCTGGAAGTACTCAAACTGAACGGATACACGACATCCACCACAAACCGTGCCAGAAAGAACAGAGGACACCACACCCGAGGCACTAACACTTGCTTCCTGAAGCTCCCACACTTCAGTGAAGAAACAACAACAGCCATCCGCAGAGCCATCAGACGAGAAGGTCTGGATATTCAACTGGCCCATTCGGGTCCTTCTTTGCGTGGACGGCTAGCTAAGAGACACTCCACCAGACATGACAACTGCTGCAGACTAGCCAACTGCCCCATCAACGACACAGACCTATGCCACCAGGCTTACGTAGTTTACAGACTAGAGTGTGACAAATGCAACAACTTCTACGTAGGTAGCACCACCAGACCACTCCACATAAGAATAAAAGAACACCTCAATACTAACGCTTCCTCATTTAAGAAACACCTAGTTAAATGCAAAAACACTGATAAAAACATAACAGTTAGGATAGAAACTAAAGAAAGAAACCTCGGTAATCTTAGAATCAAGGAAGCACTCATTATAGATAGAACACATCCACCAATCAATAATAGACTAGAGCTCAACACCCAATTTATAACCTGATAGGGCCTCTAGCCCCACTTTACACACCCCACACACACGCACGCACACACCTCCACTTATTCTCTCTCACACATACACACACAAAACCAGTTCTAACACCAGATAACACCTACCCCCCACTTTTACGATTAGACCTATCTTCCCACACTCACACACACACATACCTACACCTTCATGCTTTCTCCCACACACATATACAGGCACGCATATAAAATTTAAAAAACACAACAAAAACATAAACAAACCCCTCTTAAAGGGAGACTACTCTTTACCCACCTAATTTTAATTCTTTGATATTAAAGTTAGAACTCTATACTATTTCCGGTCAGCATGGCTTCATTGGAAATTTAGACGCTGGTCTGAGACTTTTACTTCCCTCCGAAGAAGAGATATTATCTCGAAAATTAAGGACATTTAAATAAATTCAAGGTGAAAGACGAATCCTCATCAATATCTCTCACTATTGCATTCTTTTTCTATGTCCATATCTGCATTGTCTTGGCCTTATTACACATATTCTAACGTTTATATATATATATATATATATATATATATATATATATATATACACATATGTATATATATATATATATAGCAAAGAAGATGTGGTAAGATACCAGGTGGACCATAACACACCAGAGTACTCGATACTTAGGGTAGTAGAGAGGGTAATAGGAAAAGAGTCAGGACCCCGACAGCTGAGCTCCGGCCATTTAAACAGCTAGATCCGAACTAAGCCACCAGTATTAGCCAGGAGCACTCAACCCATACCACACTCAAATCTCAGCACTACTACCAAGCTCCTGTTTCTTATTAGAATGTTAACCCACCATGCAGGACTTGGTTAATACTGGTGGCTTAGTTTGGATCTAGCTGTCGAAATGGCTGGAGATCAGCCGTCAGGGTCCTGACTCTTTTTATATATATATATATATATAAAAATTCTCAGACCGGGTGATGTGTTGTTTCCTTGAGCAAGACACTTTATTTCACATTGCTCCAGTTTACTCAGCTGTAGAAATGAGATGATAGGGACAGGGGTCCCTATCATTCCACTGCAAAGTGGTCGTGGAGGTGCCATGGCAAAAAAGCACCCAGCCCACACTGTAAAGTGGACGTGGAGGTACCACAGCTATAAGGCACCGAACCCACACTGTAAAGTGGACGTGTAGGCGCCATGGCAAAAAAAGCACCCAGCACTCACTGTAAATGAGGTTGGTGTTAGGAAGAGCATCCAGCTGTAGGAATCAAGCCAGAATCAGTTCCCGTCCCACCCTTGCAAGCAGGGAAAAGCGGACGTAAAATGCTGATGATATATATATATATATATAAGAAACAGGGGCTGTGTGGTTGGTGGATAAAGTGTATTTAAAAATAAGAGGAAAGCACGAACGGAGGATAATTTCCCTCCATCAGTTGCCTGCTGGAGAAAAAATATATAACAGACAACTGATGACGGAAAATTATCCCCCGTTTGTACTTTCCTCTTATAAATACACTTTACCCAGCAACCACACAGCCCCTGTTTCTTCTAAAAAGATGTTTATCAAGTTTTGCTGTGACCTTTTCTCTCTTTCTCCCTATCTTTTTTGTTGCTATTAACTCTTCCGCTTTCTTTCTTTCTCTCCCTTTCTCTCACTTTTACTCTCCCTCCCTCTGCTAGCTACCCCGCTGCTTCTGCTGTTTCTCTCGCCTCTTCCTCTCGCCTGTCTCTTTTTCATCTACTCTTGCGGAGGTCAGACCTGGTTTTTTCACCGTCCACACAACCTCAGTCTTAAGTCCAGTAGCTGATGTTGACTTTAACTTTTTATCCCTCTTCAGTTGCTCACACACGTGTGCTTTCGTGTTTCCCTCTTCGGTATGTTGTTTTCCGTTTTCTTCCATTTTTTTTTCATTTTTTCTTCTTTTTTCCCTTCTGTCATAAATTTTTTTCTCTCTCTCCTCCTTTTCCCCCCCAATAACTTCCTTTAGTTATTGAGGCACTGGAGCTAGACTTATTGTCTTTAATGCGTGGAAATGTCCGTGATCACCAGAAGACAACTGATGAAGGGAAATTATCCCCGTTCGTGCTTTCCTCTTATTTATAAATATATATATATCAATGATATTAATAAATGGAAACTATATTTATAAAACCATATTTATTCTATTATATATATTTCAAGGGTACCAAAGCTTTGGTACGCTCTCCTCAGATAAAATACAAAGTTTGTTATATAAATATTGACATATCCAGGAACGAGATCTTAACGGTTCACGTTTTTCCTGGATAGGTACCCTTGAAATATATATAATAGAATAAATATGGTTTTATAAATTAAATATCCCTTTGCTTATATATATATAGCTCAACTAGCTATATATATATGTATATATATATCATCATCATCATCATCATTTTACGTCTGCTTATCCCTGCCTACAAGGGTGGGATGGGTCCTCTTCAGCACCTCATCTCTCCACCCGTCACAGTCCTTCGTCATCTCCTCTGTGAGATTCAGTGATCTGAGGTCAGCTCTCACCACCTCTGCCCATGTCTTCCGTGGTCTTCCTCTACTGTGTCTTCCTTCCACTGGGATTTCTTGGCATTTCTTCACCCAGCGATCATCATCCATGCGCATCACATGTCCATAGCTGTACAGTCTTCTCTCTCTCTATATATATATATACTCATATACAACATCACACACACCGATGGACACACAAACACTAAAACATCAACACGCACACAAAAGCTTCCCTCTACAGATAATACACAGACATATACATACACATACATATGCACTCTTATACACAGAAACAATTTTTAAAATAACCTATATACACCTATAGACACACACACAAACTCATTCAACACACATGTGATAATACACACACACACACACACACATTCACATGTACACGCACAAAAAAAAACTAATATCTCACAGACATACACACATACACATACCAGTGTACACACTATACTTTATAAGGCTCAGTGCTACCCCCATGGCCACACACACGCACATAGACTCAAGCCACGCACATAGACTCAAGCCACGCACATCTACCAATTTCTTCCATTTGACACACACACCACACCCATGTCACCCCCATAACCTTCACACTACCCAAGGCTGGATCTTCCCTAACCTTCTCACACTACTCATACATCTATTTGTTCTCTCCTTATACAAACTTTCCCGAAGAAGGACTTCTGCCTGAAACGTTGAAACCTCCTCCACTTCCTCCAAGCGTGAACCTAATATAACTGTGTTATTTGGCCTCCTGTGTTTTGTTTTGTTTCAATTATTAATTATATGTCTATATATATATATATATATACATATATATATACAGGGTGAGGACGATATTTGTTCGCAATTTTCAACTGCTAATTTTATGCAAATTTTTTTTACTTCCGTTGTCACTCTTGTCTTCATAAAAACAGTGTCTATATTTCCATTATTTATTTTCAGAATAATTGATTATGAATAATTTTGAACCTCCAAATTTGTGGAAGAGATACAAAGTTCTTCTTGGAATCTGCTCCAGGAAGACAAATAAAGAAATTTCAGATTTTCTCAGTGTCAGCAGGAGAATGGTGGAAAAGGTCAGAAATCAATTGGAAGATTCAGGATTCGACTACGAAGCAACATCAGAGAGGAAAACACATGATCGACGATCTGACGCCTTCAGAATGCCCGAGTTCGTCGCTGAAGTTCAGGATATTATCAACAATGAACCTAGCAAGTCGATGCATGCCATTGCAAGGGAGAAAGGCGTGGATGAAAAGCTCATTAGGCTGGTGGTACATGAAGACATTCGCTACGTTTCATACAAGATGAGGAAAGGACAATTTCTGTCAAAGGCGATGCAAGAAAAGCGACTGAAGCACTCAAAGAAGCTGATCAACAAGTTGAAACACCCACTGGAGCCAGACATGCTGTGGTTTTTATCCGACGAGAAAAACTTCTGCCAAGACCAGAAGATCAACTCCCAGAACAACAGGTGGCTCGCTGTATCATCCAAAGGCGTGCCCAGAGTCATGCAGACAAAGTTTCCCACAACAACATTGGTCTTAGGTGTCGTCAGCAGTCAAGGTGACGTCATGCCACCTCACTTCTTCCCTGAGGGCCTCAAGCTGAACACCGATGGCTACATCTGCATTCTGAGTGAGGTAGTAAAGCCCTGGATCGACCAGGTAGCTGCAGGTAGGCCGTACGTGTGGCAGCAAGACTCAGCGCCCTGCCATACCAGCCGAAAGACCGAAGCCTGGCTGTCAGATAACTTCGTCGACCACACTTCACCTGACATCTGGCCTCCCAGCTCGCCTGACTACAACCCCCTTGACTTCTTTGTGTGCAGCGCAGTGGAACGAGACACCAACAGATCTAGCTGAAGGCCAGGATCACAAGTGCCTTTAGGGGCCTAAATCGGGGGACAGTGACGAAGGCCTGTAGCCAGTTCCGAGGCCGCCTTGAGGCTGTCATCAAAGCCAATGGCGGGTTTATCAAGTGAAATTGAAAGAACAAGTCATGAAGACAAACTGACCCAAGTTTGATAAATATATCTTAAAAAATAAAACTACTGTGTTATTTTTTCCTAGACAGTAATCTTGCGAACAAATATTGTCCGCACCCTGTATATATATATATATATATATATATATATATATATATATATATATAATATTCAATGATATTAAATAAATGGAAACTATATTTATAAAACCATATTTATTCTATTATATATATTTCAAGGGTACCAAAATTTTGGTACGCTATCATCAGATAAAATACGAAGTGTGTTTTATAAATTTTGACATAACCAAGAAAAATATACCTTAACGGTTCAAGTTTTCCTTGGATAGTGGTACCCTTGAAATATATATAATAGAATAAATATGGTTTTATAAATATAGTTTCCATTTATTTAATATCATTGAATATTATACTCCAGAAATCTGTCGAGTGCTCTGAATCAGTTATAAACATTTATATTTGTTGAATTACCAACAAATTGAATATCCTTTCTGCTTATATATATAATATATATATTTATGTTTGTTCGTTCACCACTGGATAGAACTGGTCATTCCATATAGTCACCGGATTCATACTGAACCCGGTCACTGAAATGATCTTAGTATAATAAACCTTTTAAGGAACTACACCAGTCCAGCCTTCTGTTATTTTATAATATATAATATATATAATATATATCAGAGATCGAATTGATCTAGATGAAATGCAGTTTGGGTTTGTGTCAGGTAAAAGTACCACATATGCTCTTTTCCTTGTACGACAACTACAGGGGAAGTACCTAGCCCTACAGACTTTAACAAGAGTTTAAGACTGGCTGCCCTTGGGAACTTCTATACGCAGATGATCTAACTCTCATAACTGAATCTATGGCTGAACTAGAGAAGAAATTCCAAACATGGAATCATGGCCTAGAATCAAAAGGCCTTAACTTGTCTAAGACTAAAGTTCTAGTATATAGAAAGTAAAATAGGGCACAGGTGCCCTCTGGGAAATGGCCATGCTCAGTGTGTAGGAAAGGAGTAGGTAGAAATTCCATTCTATGTCCCACATGCAAACTATGGGTACATAAAGGTGTTAGTGGGTTCACAGGCAAGCTATCTAAGAACGTAGATTTTATATGTGGCCGATGCTCAGGTGCAATAAGTAGCAAGAACCCACTGGATACTAGCTCCTTCAACTGCCCAGATGGTTCTATAGAAATAGTAGACACTTTCTGTTAACTGGGTGACAAAATCAGCAGTGGAAGAGGGTACCCTGAAAGTACAGTAGCCAGAGTCAGAACGGGATGGAAAAAGTTCAGAGACCTTATACCGCTGTTGGCCACAAAAAGTTTCTCTCTAAAAATGATGCCTGCATACGAACAGCAATGTTACATGGCAGAGAGACATGGGCATTGCATGCAGAGGACCTGCGCAGACTGGAAAAGAACGAAGCATGCATGCTCCGTTGAATGTGTAATAGTAATATATGCAAACGGCAAAACATAAATGAACAAAGTGAGAAATTAGGAATAAGAGGTATCAGGTGCTGTTTACTTGAGAGAAGACTACGTTGGTATGATCACGTGATGCGCATGAAAGACGACAGCTGTATAAAAAAGTGCAGGGCGATCAAAATTGTTGGAAGTTACGGAGTAGGTAGACCTAGAAAAACCTGGGATGACTTGATAAATTCTGACCTTGCACACTTGCACTTCTCTGAGACAATCTCACTGGATCGAGATCTCTGGCACCACACAGTAATACAGAAGACCCGCCTTCCCTACGTGCAATGTTCACCTACAGTCTGTAGGCCCCTCCAAACCAAACATATACCCCAACCCACTACCCCTACTCCATCCTCCCACTCCCGCCAACACCAAAATTTCTCTATAAAGTTATGTTGGTACCACAACATCCAGTCCGAACTAATGAGGTCGTGTAGGTGTCATGACAAAAAAACACACAGTCCACGCTGTAATGTGGTCGTGTAGGTAACACAGTAAAAAGGTCCCAGTCCATACTCTAATTGTGGTTGGTGTTAGGAAGGGCATCCAGCCATAGAAAACCTGCCAGATAGTCCTATACAAGCGAGACACAGTCACTCGACCAGCCTTGCCTCAAGTGGGACAATTCTCGTCTAACCCATGCTAGCATGGAAGATGGACGTTAAACGATGATGATGATGATAATGAATATATATATATATTATATATATATAATATATATATATAATATATATATATAATATATATATATAATATATATATATAATATATATATATATAATATATATATATAATATAAATATAATATATATATATATACACAGAAATTGAACGAAGACTGTGTTACACTGTCTTCTGTAATCAGTAACGTAATCCATGATACATTAAAAATAGACGATATTATATATAAACTGCATTAGGAGAAAATTAGTGACAGAAATATATGAATGTTTATTTAAGCGATCGCTAACCGGAAGTTGACATTTGAAAATTTTAAAGAAGTGAATCTTTAAATAACCAATAGAATATATTTAATCAACAGCCACGAAATTTAGTAGATAAATTATGTAATATTCATTCATTATTTATTCAAAGTAATCCAACTTATTTTACTAATGGGATAAAAAATGATAAACCGTATGCAGTCCCGCATTTTGGCAGTGTCGATGGAGCGTCAATCACCATGATTTGCAGCATAGAGTTATGGCTCTTTACGTTCTGAATTCAAATTCCACCGAGGTTAACTTTGCCTTTCATCCTTACAGGGTCAATAAAATAAAGCACCAGTAATACACTGGAGTTGACTTAATCGACTTTCCCCTTGTGCCTAAATCAGAAATCCTTATTACTTACATTAAACTGCATCCAATGGCAAGGCTCCAGTTTGAGAGTTCAGGATCTGTGGGGAATGGGGAGTTACTCCTTAGTTGTTATCACTCCCTGTCTGCTCTGGCCCGGAGCAGTAGAACCTGTTAGGACCCCATTTATGGTTTAAATTATTACCTTACTCAAGTGGCGCCGGTAAGGTATTATCAACCATTGAAAAGAAATTTGGAGAGTATATTTAACAGCACTAGGGTTAGAGCCCCTAACTACATTGTCAAGGAGCAGTCTGGTCATTATGACTCTGCTGGTTTAGAACTGCCGGGAGGGGCAGCGGATGATGGAACGGCTGTCTCTTCCTGCAGAAGAGCCATTAAAATGGGCACTGTGAATGTGAAGACTGTTCGGATGCTGGAGAAGAGAGAGGACTTGAGTCATCTGTTCGAGGAGAGTGGTATGCAGATACTTGTGGCCCAAGAACACCGGATCCTACATAATGAGCCCGTGAAGAGATTGATGATTGGAAAGAGAAGCCAGCCATCACCACATTAGCAGTGAGGAACACAACAAATGCTGCAGTAGGAGGAGTGGGTTTTGTGTTCAGTGCAAAAACCAGTCTATTGGTGAGGGAAATCATACCTGTCTCCCCATAAGTGTTGAGGATAACCTTCAATGGAAACCCAAGGCTGACAATCATCTCAGCCTATAGTCCAACTGAGAGGGACAGTGATGTGAGCGCAGAGTATTACATGAGGAAGTGTGTAGAACTGTCAACACCGCACCAGCTCATAACATACTGCTTGTTCTGGGGGACTTCAATGCACATCTGAGTAAGGAGAGCAGTGACTATCCTTGCTGGTACTTCCATAACAACACCAACCAAATTGGGAGACTTTTGAGGGACACCCTGCTGGAGGCGAACTTGATAACAACCAACCTAAGGTTTAGGAAGAATCCGGGGAAGATGTGGATCTACGTCTCAGATATGCATCTGTCCAAGTCCCAGATTGATTTCATTCTGGTGAGGAAAAAGTGGTGGAATAGTGTTCTGCACACAAAACCATACAACTATTTCAGTACACTGGGCAGTGACCACCGGCTTGTTATGAGTGAGGTCCGGGTGAGTTTAAGAAAGACCAAGGCTCAGCCACGGAGAGCAATCTATGACTGGGGAGCTTTCAAGGAGGATGATAAGCTACAGGAGAGGTTCACAGTAGAAGTGAGGAACAGGTTCAGTGCTCTGTGTGGAGAGACAGAGGAGAGAGAGAGAGAGAGAGAGAGAGAGAGAGAGAGAGTGAGAGAGAGATGGGAGGGACTGAGGAGAGTGTGACGAGGAGGTACGGGTACTTCACCACTGCAGTGGCAGAAGCAAGTGAGGCCCTGGTGCTGAGGAGAGAGAAGAAGAGGAAGCACGTCAGCTCTGGAGACCCAAAAGAGTGTTCAGCCAGAGAACACCTGAAAGATGCCAAGGACCAATTCCATGCTGATCCTACAGAGGACAGGAAGGAAAATATGGAGGTGATGAGGGAAGAACTCTGTACCGTTTACACTGAGGCCAAAGAGGAGGCACTGATGGAGAAGATCTGGAGTCTAGAGAGAGTGGTTGACAGGTGTAGGTGTAAAGAGAGCTGGACAATCATCAACGAGATCACAGGGAGCAATAGAAGGAGTTTGAGTCAGATCCAGGGAACAGGGCCCGAGGATAGGAAGAGGAAATGGCTGGACCATTTTAAGACCCTACCAGGAGAGCTACCTTCCACAGCCCAGAACACTGGGGAGATCAGGCAGTTGTTTGAGGAACTGGATATTGAAACAGGACACTTCGCCCAAGAGGAGCTTCAGAGAGCCAAGAAGATCAAGGAGGGCAAGGCCCATGGAGAAGATGGAGTGGCATCAGAGGTGATGAAGAGGTGTGATTTTGATGATATCATCCTGGAGTTCTGTAACCAGGCACTGAAGAAGGGAGATCTCTCTAACACCAACAACTACAGGGGGGTATCACTGACATCACTTGTGGCAAAGACCCTCAACAGGATGATTCT
>OZ024756.1:11422520-11435020 GCA_964016885.1 Eledone cirrhosa
ACTCTCTATAACACACTAAACATACTCCCTATAGTCTTATACTCTCTATAACACACTATACATACTTCCTATAGTCTTATACTCCCTATAACACACTATACATACTCCCTATAGTATTATACTCTCTATAACACACTAAACATAGTCCCTATAGTCTTATACTCCCTATAACACACTAAAAATACTCCCTATAGTCTTATACTATCTATAACACACTAAACATACTTCCTATAGTCTTATACTCTCTATAACACACTATACATACTTGTTATAGTCTTATAATCCCTATAACACACTATACATACTTCCTATAGTCTTATACTCCCTATAACACACTAAACATACTTCCTATAGTCTTATACTCTCTATAACACACTATACATACTTGTTATAGTCTTATACTCCCTATAACACACTATACATACTCCCTATAGTCTTATACTCCCGATAACACACTAAACATACTTCCTATAGTCTTATACTCCCTATAACACACTAAACATACTTCCTATAGTCTTATACTCCCTATAACACACTAAACATACTTCCTATAGTCTTATACTCCCTATAACACACTAAACATACTCCCTATAGTCTTATACTCCCTATAACACACTAAACATACTTCCTATAGTCTTATACTCCCTATAACACACTATACATACTCCCTATAGTCTTATACTCCCTATAACACACTAAACATACTTCCTATAGTCTTATACTTCCTATAACACACTATACATACTCCCTATAGTCTTATACTCCCTATAACACACTATACATACTTCCTATAGTACTATACTCTCTATAACACACTATACATACTTCCTATAGTACTATACTCTCTATAACACACTATACACACTCCCTCTATCCTATGTCACAAGCTGTCAATACATACACGCTTACATACAAATCACAGATACTTTACACATACACAGTATACACTTCACCTCACATACACACATTAAAATTTAATCATAAACTCACACATACAAATCTACACATATCACGGACATACGCTAACTCTGCCAGATACTTTACACATACACAAAAGATACTTCAACGCACATATACGGTACACACATACACGCATACAAGTCCACTACCACATGGATATGCACATAACACACCCAAACTTTGATACTTTACGCAATAAACCTTTAAAAAACACATAATGGCACCAGCACTACTCATTTGCAGGGTGGACTGGGTGCTTTTCGGGTGGTACCAGCACTACCGCTTTACAGGGTGGACTGGGTGCTTTTCGGGTGGCACCAGCACTACCGCTTTGCAGGGTGAACTGGGTGCTTTTCGAATGCACCAGCACTACCTCTTTACAAGGTGGACTGGGTGCTTTTCGGATGGCACCAGCACTACCTCTTTACAGGGTGGACTGGGTGCTTTTTGGAATGGCACCATATATATATATGTATAGAGAGAGAAAGAGAGAGAGAGAGAGAGAGAGAGAGAGAGAGAGAGAGAGATTGGAAATAGCACTGAAAATATATTTAAGGGTCTGTTTTTTTTTTGTTTTTTTGATTCATCAAAGTGACATTATTGAAATAACGAGGGGGACAATTTAAAAAAAAAAGGAGTATTATAATGTATTCAAAGTATATAAAGTATTACCTGTTTCTATGTATTAGTAAAATTCATCTTATCAAATGTTGAGTATTACAATTAAAAAGAATTAATAAGGATTAAAAACTAAAAATTAAAGATTTAAAATTAAGTGTTGAGGTAAGTTTTTGCAATTTCCTTGTTGAGAAGGAGATTGTCTTTTTAGTTTTTAATCCTTATTAATTCTTTTTAATTGTAATACTCAACATTTGATAAGATGAATTTTACTAATATATAGAAACCGGTAATACTTTATATACTTTAAATACATTATAAAACTCTTTTTTTTTTTAAAGAATTATCCCTCTCATTTTTTCAATAATGTCACTTTGACGAATCAAAGAAAGGAAAAAAAAAAAAAAAAGAAACAGACCCTTAAATATATTTTCAGTGCTGTTTCCAATCTCACTTTTTCTCTATAACCACTGTTTTGTATAGAACCTTACTTCCCTTTTCAAATATATATATATATATATATAAATATGTATATATATATCTTATTTCTCATTCTTTCTTCTGATGAAGGACAAACGTCCGAAACGTTAAGACCCCCCCCTTCCTGCTATATCAAGCTTTAACCTAATATATACCTTCCATATACTGTACCGATTGTGTTGTTATTTCTGTTTACCTTTTACATATATATATATAACGAAGGAAATGTGGTAAGGAACCAGATGGACCATAACGCACCAAAGTACTCAATACTTAGGGTAGTAGAGTGGGTAATAGGAACGAGTAGGACCCCGACGGCAGAGCTCAAGCCGTTTCGACGGCTAATTCCGTCGAAACGGCTTGAGCTCTGCCGTCGGGGTCATACTTGTTCCTATATATATATATATATACATTGTTATACTTTGGGAGGGTCATGCTGCCAATAAAAACACACGCACCTGTTGGTTTTTACTTCAATTCATTTTCTGGTTGGTTGGTTGGTTGGTTGGTTGGTTTGTTCAATAACCCCATAGTTGTTTCTATATTGTGAAAGTTCTTTCATCACACATTCTGTTATGGATGGTTGGTTGGTTCCATAACACAATGTGTGAGGAAAGAGCTTTCACAATATATAAACAGCTATCAGGTTATCGAATCAACCAACCGGAAATTTATAATAAATTGAAGTCAAAACAATGGATGTATGTGTTTTTATTGGCAACCTGACCCTCCCAAAGTATAACAATATCTGTTTCAACACATGTTTCCAGAATTAAAAAAAACTAAGTGTGTGTATATATATATATACATTCTTGGTCCACATACCACAACAAAAAAAATATATCTTGTGTCGCATCACCAGTCTGAGGAGTAGATCGACACTGGAGTCAGATCCATAACACCTGTGGGTCACCTTGAACCAATCCTCTGTGTAATGTGCGTAACAGGTTGATACACATTAAAAAATATTTTTCCTATGTAAACGAAAGTTCCTTCTTTTTTCTATTATATACACTCTGCCTGTGCATAGAGTGCTTGTTTTGGTACCAACATCAGTATTTCACTGTACTACCTACACTATATATCATCATTCATTCATCATTTCATTTTACGTCCGCTTTTTCCCTGCTTGCAAGGGTGGGACGGGAACTGATTCTGGCTTGATTTCTACAGCTGGATGCCCTTCCTAACACCAACCTCATTTACAGTGAGTGCTGGGTGCTTTTTTGCCGTGGCACCTCCACGACCACTTTGCAGTGGAATGATAGGGACCCCAGTCCCTATCATCTCATTTCTACAGCTGAGTAAACTGGAGCAATGTGAAATAAAGTGTCTTGCTCAAGGAAACAACACATCACCCGGTCTGGGAATTGAACTCACAACCTTTTGATTACAAGACCAATGCTCTAACCACTAAGCCATGTGCCTCCATATATATATATATATATATAAATTCAGCAAGAATCGTATTTCAGCCGGTAGAAAAAGCGAAACGAAACGCAAAATCGTAGATATGCTGGCAAGCACTCCAATAGTTAAGAAAACTAGAGCTAAACAATATGTTAAAACGCCATACATACTGAAAAAGTGGTCAAGAAGGCATTAACCACCTAAGCCAAAAAACAAATCAAGCTAAACGGGTCAAACATAGGAAAATGTTTGACCCGACGGCAGAGCTCAAGCCGTTTTGACGGCTATTTCTGGAGTCCAGAAATAGCCGTCGAAACAGCTTGAGCTCTGCCGTCGGGGTCAAACATTTTCCTATTACCCACTCTACTACTCTAAGTATTGAGTACTCTGGTGCGTTATGGTCCATCTGGTTCCTTACCACACCTCCTTCATTATATATATATATATATATATATATATATATATATATATATAAAGTTGGTACCACAACATCCAGTCCAAATAAATGAGATCGAGATCGAGATCGTGTAGGTGTCATGAGAAAAAAAAAACACACAGTCCACGCTGTAATGTGGCCGTGTAGGTAACACGGTAAAAAGTTCCCAGTTCCACACTGTAAATGTGGTTGGTGTTAGGAAGGGCATCCAGCCATAGAAAACCTGCCAGATAGTCCTATATGAGCGAGACACGGTCACCCGACCAAACCTTGCCTCAAGTGGGACAACTCCCGTCAAAACCCATGCTAGCGTGGAAAGTGGACGTTAAACGAGGATGATGATGATGATGATGATGATATATCTTGGCCATGCGTGTCTGGTTTAGAATGGGTACAGCATATACCTGTGTGTTGTGACAAGCGACTGGATGTGTTTGCGTGAAGGACATCCATCTGTAAAACATTGCTTCAAGAAGTCCTGTCCAACCCATGCTGGCTTGGAAAAACTGACATAAAAGCGATGATGATGATGATTATCATTGCCAGAGTCATTGAAATATCAAATAGAATGCTTTGAGGCATTAATTCCAACTCTGAGTTCAAAACCTGTCCAGGTCAACTTTGCCTTTCAACTTTTCAAGGTCTATAAAATAAGCTCCAGTCCAGTACTGTGGTCGATTTTTCCTCTATATTTATTTAACACTTCCTCTCTATCACTCATCTTCTTCCTCCTTTTCTCTGCAAGAAATTGACTGAGCTCAGATGTGCTGAGGTGAAGGGCTTTGCCAGGTTTCCAATGCCCAAGCTATGGTGTCCCTTTACTCTAACAGCATTTATGGGTCCATATATATATAATATGTATAGAAGTATGTCCTGATACTATATGTAGACTTCACCGAATAAATGGACGAAATATATAACTTTAGTCAAGTTTGTGTGACATATTTTAGTATTAAAATGTTGGCAAGAAATAATTTCGTGGAACAGAAAAACAAATAAACAAACAAACAAACAATATTAGTCAAGGGCTAATATTTTTTCATTTTCCCCTAAAACTATGGAAGACAACTCTGGACATGTTTCTGTCTTATTGTGACCTCATAAGCTAAGATTTCGTCGTATATGTGTAAATGTACCGAATAAATTATTTCTTTGGAGTGACATCTATTAAAAAAAATAATAAATAGAGGACGAAATTAACAGTGACAATAATTTGAAAATTCAACATTGAACCATAAAAACAAATTAACGTAGACAAGATTTCATGTAGAGAAATTAAAGAGTAATAACACTCCTGCTAAGAACACTAACAACAAACGAATTAACTTTAAATGTAAATGGAAACCGTAGTGGATTTAAAATGCCGAGAGCAAGTTGTCTGTTACGGCAGCATCGCTCGTTATTATGTAAGGCTGAAATATTACGTATTGTATTACGAGATATGTTGTTGTTTTAAATGTATTCTCAACCTGTTGTGACTGAGGACAACTCTTGATTCTGTGCTATCGTTGTTCCACAGATGTTTACTATTTCAAGGTTGAAATACGATGAAAAACTTCAACAGTAGGTACCCGTCATAGGAATATAAAACACACATTCCACAAAATAACAACAATGTAGATAAAATTTGTTACTGGGGTTACCAAAAATGAGAATAACACGTGTTTATTAACATATATTTTTTAGATAGCGAGCTAGTCACAACACAAGTATACATGGAGGAAGGAATTGTATTTAAAATATAAAGAGGAAGAAATATCTAAAAATAAAACAAAAGCCCTCTCTCTCAATTGTAAAATAATTCTAAAACAACAGGAAGTGGATTTATATATTTATTTCTTTAAAGTAGTAAAGTTTTTCTCGTTTGTTCATATTGGTTTTTAGAAGACACCGCTTGGCGTGTCTGTAATTTTCTTAGTAAAAAGCTAAATCACAACCTCTTACTTCAGTTACGGACACCCCTTGTCGTTGAATCTTTTCTCTCCCCCCTCTCTCTCTCTATATATATTAATATATCTACCTCACCTTTTCCCTCAATATTTCTATCTTGAACCTCTCTCTCTCTCTCTCTATATATATATATATATATATACACACATTATTATATTTTGTATACATTATTATATTTTGCCTTTCATCCTTACTTTGTCGATAAAATAAAGTACCAGTAATGTACTGTATAATTGCTGGCCTTGTGCCAAAAGTAGAAACAATTATTATATCTCTCTCTCTCCCTCACGACTTGAGTGACCCTCCCCCTATCTCTCTGTCTCTCTCTCTATATATACACACACACACACATAAATCTCTCTCTCACGACATGAGTGACCCCCTCTCTATATATCTATCTATCTATATTTATGCCTCTCTCTCTCTGCTATCCTTTCTCTCACGACTTGAGTGCGCTTCGTCTAATTAGCAAAAAATGGGCATGCGCACTTTGAAATAGCTAGGCGGGAAGGTTTGTCAATATTATGGATGACGAGGTGAGATGGTACATATTAAGTGATTATATCCATATTCCTTTAAACTAGAGGTAAGTAAATTTACGATTTATTTTCTTAATCATTCTATATATATATCCAGGTATAAATGTCTTCTGTGTCGCCCTCTTCCAACTATCATATATATATTTTTTATCTCGACTCTATTCAGCGTGTGTGTTGTGTGTGTGTGTTTCTTGCTCATTGCTTGTGATTCTCGTCTGGAGGCTAACTTCCCGTCATTAGAGACAAGTGCTTGTTCCTCTCACTACACACTTTCACCACTCTGTCTTTCTCTCTCTCTCTCTCTTAGTTTTATTATTTTCTCTTTTCTTTCCGTCAACCAATTCTACCCCATTATCAATCTCTCTCTCTACACACACACAAATAATATATATATATATATATAGACACACACAAATATACATATACACACACATATATATATACACACACACATACATTTACATACACATTTACACATATAGGCATACATATATATAGATCTATACATACACACACAAGTTAAAAAAAGGTAATATTATCTCTCCAGCACCTGTGTTTCTCTTTCATTCTTTAATTGCATTTAAAAAATAATTCTCCTTTCCGAAATCCATGTCAATATATTTTTACCTTCCGTCTTTTCGCCAATTTCACGTCACATCTCTTATAAATTTATATCACCTTTTCATTTTTGTTATTATTAAACATCCAATCTTGCTCTATTTCTTTCATTAATTCTCCAGTCCGCCTCGTATACATTATATATATATATATATATATATATATATATATATATATATGTATATTTAAACTAATATATATATATATAATGTGTGCGTTTATAGCACCTTTATATTTCTATCGAGTTTTTAATCACCATCGACACGCAGCTAAAAAATAATATACATATATATATAATTGTTTCTACTTTTGGCACAAGGCCAGCAAATCAACCAGTGTATTACTGGTACTTTATTTTATCGACCCCCCTCCTATATAATAATATAAAATAAAATAAAATAAAGTAAAATGCCTGGCTCTCTCTCAGCTTGGCACCTCTTAGATCTTTCTCTGCCATATAAACTGCTTTACTAACGAAGAAGCCCTACAAAGCTTGGCCAGTATTTTAGTTTCTGCCACCATACTACCATCGCAACATTTCGATACAGAGACGATATAAAAAAAAAAAAACACACACCCCACATTCAATATTTTACTTTTTCTTTTATCGATTGAATTATTTTGTTGTTGATTTTTCTTCATTCTTTATTTCCTTTAATTCTGTGTTCCTCATTTTGGTATTGAAGAAGAAGAAAAAAAATAAGAACACATCAGTTTGAAAAGATATAAACAAACTAATTTTACTGTAACCCTCTACTCTCGATATATTATTACATGATCTAGTATATATAATATATATATTAAATAATATACATTCCTTTCTACTCCATTTCCCTACTGTTCCAATATATATATATATATATATATATATTATACACACCTTTTGTATTTAAACCACATAAGCAACCTTTTGTTTTAACATATACTTCTAATAATGAATACTTGCGAGGATTCGTATAAAGCCAATTGTAGCTAAGATTATATATATATATATATATATATTAAAATATATATATTATATATATATAATTTTAACTACTAACATCCCAACTATATATATATATATTTAATATAGAAATGACTTTTACAGGACTAAAACTGTTTCATCCGTGTGTATGTGTATATATATATATATATATGTGCCTGTATGTGTTTAATATATATATATATATATATATAAATATATATATATGTAATTATATATATATATGTAATATATATATATAGTGTGGCAACATTTTTGTGCTTATAAAAACAAGCTCTATTGATAACATATCAAAGCGGATGCGATGCAATTTCGTTTTTTTTTTCTTCCATTCTACCTACTTATAATTTACAGTAGAACTGTTTTCTGCAGAGTAAAAATCCCACACAAATATATTTATGCACACAACTGCAATTACATATATACATGAAATTTTTGTACATGTTATAAAGATACTTTATATATATATATATATATATATATATATATATATATATATATATATATATATATATTATTCAAAATATTAATAAATGAAGACGTTCAGATAATCACAATATATGTTTTATTATATACATTTCGGAGGTACTGTGCTGTTTTTTCAGTACGTCCTCATCAGATAAAATATATTTTATCTGATGAGGACGTACTGAAAAAACAGCACAGTACCTCCGAAATGTATATAATAAAACATATATTGTGATTATCTGAACGTCTTCATTTATTAATATTTTGAATAATATTAATAACTCCAGAAAACTTCCTTGTAGAGTGCTTTTAATCTATTGTAAAACTATATTCATTGAGTAATCAATGAACGATATTAATCTTTGGTTATATATACATACATATATGTGTATATATATATACACCAGGTACGCTTTTCAACCCTTCTTTTTAATTATCATTTTCCTTATATATATATATATATATATATATATATATATTGAGGTAGAAATAGAAATTGCTTTCCATTTCAACCCGTCATTTTACTACGAAAACGTAGTTAAAACCTGTCATACATTTATAATTTTTTCTCTTTCCTTTCCTTTTTTTTGTTACAAGATCTCTTCCCCCTAGTTTTGCTTTCATATCATATATCCATCATTTTATAATAATTTCATTTCTACGGAATCTATTTCTGCGAGAGATCCTTTTTAAAAGTTAAGATAAACAAGAAATTAGAAATGTTTAAACGGTGAAACTGAAAAGCCATCACCCACCAAACACCTTTATCACACGTGTGGTCTTATTTACAATTTAATTAGACATTAGTACACGTGTGTATGTGTGAATGTAGAAGCCATGTGTGTCTGATGTATCTCTCAACATATTCCATTCAGCCTTTTACTTTAGGTTTTTTTTCCCCCCAGTTTATTCGTGATTGAATTATAAAATGTGGGGGAGGGAACAAACCGAGAGAATCCTTTTATTCCTTATATTTAGCGGAAGGACTAGAAAATAATTTAGTTATTATTCAAATATATTCAGACGTGTGTGTATGTGTGTTATTTTTCTTTCCCTCTTCCTGTTTACGATCAATTTTTCACATATTAGAAAAATGCTAAACCTCATAATTCATAACACAAAAATGATTTTATAAATTACACCATTCACGTACGATTATTTCACCAGTGTATATATATATATATATATATATATATATATATATATATATATATATATACACGTATACACACTGATATATATATACATATACATACACATTGGTGTATATATATAACCATTTGGTTATTATGGCTCTAGATAATGTTTATTGAGCTTGCTTATTGAAAAACACAAAATTCTAAACATATTTGATATATTTTAATTCATTATTTGTGTGTGAGTATGTATATATAGATATATATAGTTTTCACCTGGGCATATATAATCTACCAGGAATTACTGCTATCTCCAGGTGCTTATAATTACGAGCTTGTCAAATGCTGTTTCTTATTGCATAAAAACCAATTGGTATATGCTTATTAAAGAAAACATCAACAAAATTGTAAAATAAAATATTGATTTGATTGGAATTGCTGAACGGAACTAAAACCTCGTGCATCATTGTCCCAATTTCTAGTGTTTATGTAATTGGAGTCTCGTTTATTACAGAATATTGAACATTCTCTCTCTGGAAGTTATTTTCCTCCATAGCAGTTAGAGTGGGAGCGGGGACGGGCTCTATTTCAGCCACAACCTTCCGTATACACACACACACATGTGCATGTGTGTATATATATATATATATATACACAGATAACTACATACATAAATTATTGTCAGAGAATACACAACCAAATTCTTGAAAAAAATATTTATTGGTTTACAATTGTGTGTGTATATATATATATATATATATATATATACGTATGTATATGTGTGTGTGTGAATTACTGAAATCCGGTGCAAGCTTAGTAACTGGTGTATTTATTTATAAATTATATATGATTATATATAAAAATATACAAAAAATATTGTTTTATAATCACACTTTTCTTTTTCTTTTTTTAAAATCGAAGCCATTAATTCTTTCCCAGTCTTTCTAGCGGAAGGTTCGTGTGTAAAATATATTACTATTGGATCTCCGTCGCTTCCAACGACCAGTGTTACTTTCAGTTAATCGAAAAATGGAACAGCCTACACAGGAAATTGTGTAAGCGGCCGAGCATTCCACGGACACGTGTACCCATAACGTATATCTCAGGGAGATTCAGCGTGATACAACTGTATGGCATGACTGGTCGTTGCAATTACAGGTACAACTCATTTTTGTCAGCTGAGGGGAGTAGAGCAGGGTAACTCGAACCCACAACTTTACGATCGCGAGCTAAACATCCTAACCACTAAGCCACGTGCCTTCATGTCCATGCTAGCGTGGAACATGGACGTTAAACGATGCTGATATATAATAATTGTTTCTACTTTTGGCACAAGGCCAGCAATAAACCAGTACATTACTGGTATATAATAATATTGTGTACAGTGCTCAGGTGCTCTACAACTCGTAAAACCCCATGTAATTCATAGACACTGACATGTTCATGTAGATACATGAGTAGGTATGTATATATGTGTAGATCATATGTACCCACACATACAAATACAAAATGGATTTGAAACACTTTAATTTATGTTTATGTGTGTATATATATATATATATATATATATATATATATATAGTATGTATATATATTCAGTGAAATTCCGTTATAGCGAAATTCACGGGGTATAAAAAAATATTTGTTGTAACCAAAATATCTTTATAACGAGATCAACCTAACACATCGAGCATGTGGCCGGGGATTGAAATTTTTTTTTGTTATAATGGTATTCGTTATACTGGAATTTTACCTGTATATATATGTATATATACATTTGCTTGTCACTTAAATTGTTTTTCTGTATTTTACCTGTATATGTATGCGTATATATGAATATATACATATATATATATACACGCATACATATACAGGTAATATACAGAAAAACGATTTAAGTGACAAGCAAATGGTTTCAGTATACCTTTAGCGACTTCAGATATGATATAACCAAACTGAAAGGAGAAAAGAAAAGATATAGAACTGTGATAAGATAATGAAATCTTTCAAATAACGCAACACATAAGTGAACAACATATCAACAAATGACATGACTACAACCATACACAATCTTATAAAAACAATATATAACATTGGAAACCAACCAATGAAATTGATGCTTATGGATAATCTAGCATGGACTTCATCTAATGGATATCAAACAAATATGAAAACTGAAACAATCGTTCTGGCCTGGAGATCACATTAGCATGAAACTCAGAATGCAAGAAAATGAAGTCAGTTTAAGTAAACTTAACTCTATAACAGATGTTCTCAATGTGGGCGCTACCTCCCACCCCCATGGGGCGTTGAGAAGGTCCGGGGGCTGGGACCTAAGAAGGGGATGCTGGTAGAGATGATATAATAGTATATTAGATATTAAATGATACATCATCATCATCGTTTAATGTCTATCTTCCACGCTAGCTTGGGTTTAGATGGGAATTGTCCCACTTGAGGCAAGATTGCTTGTCTTGCTTGTATAGGACTGTCTGGCAGGTTTTCTACAGCTGGATGCCCTTCCTAACACCAACCACGTTTACAGTGTGGACTGGGAGGTTTTTACCGTGTTACCTACACGGCCACATTACAGCGTGGACTGTGTGTTTTTTTTTCATGACACCTACACGACCTCATTTATTTAGGACTGGATGTTGTGGTACCAACATAACTTTACAGAGAAAGGGGTGGTGTAGATGGGGGTAGTGGGATGGGGGTGTATATATAAATATAGTAAAATAAAAAAATATATTTATTTATACATAGTATATATTATATTATTTATTATATATTATTTACAGTTTGTGTGTAGGCAGGTCTCTGTAAATAGGGTTGGAAAGGTACTCTGAGAGGGCCAGTGGTCTAAAACGTTTGAGAATCTCTGCTCTATAATATATGCA
>OZ024756.1:11447520-11452520 GCA_964016885.1 Eledone cirrhosa
ATTAATCCTTCCTGGAATTGGAAAACCTTTATTCTTCTGATGTTCTGGCTACCAATTATCCCTATGCCATATACAGTTTACCCTTTCTGTTAGTCTACTATCCCACTACACTACTTGTGTACCTAAGATTTACATTGTGTACATTGTATAGAGTTTCTAGCTACTCTTTTTCTATATATTGAGCATGGTCACTTCCCTGATGGGATCAGGGTCCTGTTTTCTCTTCTACTTACTGAATAATCCCACTTAATATCATTTTACATCTCATTTGTTTCTTTAGATATAAGAAACAAACATAAATTGTAGGAGAGAGAATTTAATTATAAACTATTAATTTATTAATATTAATCTAAAACAGATGCACACATTTCAATATTAAATGTAAAACACATGTACATATTTACATAATATTTTTCTGGTATATTTTTTACTTAAGATTTTGCAAACCAGCTTCACTTTCTTTTTCTCCTCCATTTTCCATATAACGTTATGTAGCTCTTGTACAAAGTTAGAACATTGAATAAAATGTTTTGTGGTATTGGTTTCGGTTCTCTGAGTTGAAATCCTACCTAGGTCAACTTGCCTTTCATCCATTTGAGGTCAATAAAAAAATACCAGTCTCGTACTGGGGTCAATTCTTCTTCTATATTTCTTTCTCACTTCCATTCACTCACTCCCTATCCTTCTCTGGAAGAAATCTGCTGTGTTCAGACTTAGAGAAATGGGCTTTGCCATATTTAAAAGTGCCCTAGAAGTGCCGTATGTCAATATGGTGACCCAGTGACCCAGTCACAGGACCATACATGGAATTCTTGTACACAATCACCATTCTTTTTTTTTAATATTTAGTGTCTCTGAATGGCTTAAAAATTATGTCTTTCAGTTATTATCATGATGCTTGGATGTTCTTTAAAGACATTTCTTTCTCTGACAATTTGTTTGTTTTGAAAGTCTCAAATGATACAAATGAGATGTAATGTGTTAAGGTGGATTGTTCTGTTTTATGCCCATATCTTAACCCTTTAATATTCAAACCGGCCCAAACCAGCCAGAATTCTCTCTCTTTCTGTTGAAACTGGCTGTAACTGGTCACTCAAACTGATGTTAAGGTATTGTTCTCAAAATAAATACTTTCAAAATCTCATAGATTCGAAATTATGTGAGATAAAGCCTTTACCATGAAAATATAATAGTATATATAGAGTAATGTGATTGCTAAAGGGTTAATATCTGGATTTACTCCTCTATACTCTTATAATACACTTTATCAATCTTTAACACATTCTTCACAGTATATTTGTTGAAACATGTGTAAGACAAATATAAATTTCTTGAGACTTCCTGGATTATTGAAATGTTGTGTGTATTTACAATAACCTGGAATTGTTTACCCAATGTTTTAATTCTTGACTCCATATGGATTACATCTTGGATGAATTTCTTCTATTTACTGATTGTTGGACCACATTGAGCTTGACGTTTCTTGGCATAACATTACCAACTTGATCGTTCAACCAATTACCCTTGTTGTGTGTGTGTGTACACATACACAACAGGACAACCCGTCTAACCCATGCTAGCATGGAAAATGGACGTAAACATCCAGTGCACACTGTAAAGTGGTCATGTAAAAACACGGCAAAAAGCACCCAGCACACACTGTAAATGTGGTTGGCGCTAGGAAGGGCATCCAGCCGTAGAATACCAGCCAGAAAGAGTCCTATATGAGTGAGACACGGTTGCCTGACCCGTCTAACCGATGCTAGCATGGAAGATGGACATTAGATGATGATGATATATATATATATATACACATACACACATATAACGTGTCTGCAGCACAGAACGTTTGATTGATGAAAAGAAATTGACATTATACATAGTCTGAGGCAGATCAGCATTTAAGGAAACCATTATTGTAATCAACAGAATACATTTGCAAACAACCCAGAAGAACGACAGATGAGATAATAATAATAATAATTGTTTCTACTTTTGGCACTTGGCCAGCAATTACCCAGTGCATTACTGGTACTTTATTTTATCGACCCCGTAAGGATGAAAGGCAAAGTTAACCTTGGCGGGATTTGAACTCAGACTGTAAAGGGACGTAACTATGCTGGAAAACATGGCGTCCGACCCTCTACCGATACTGCCAATCCACCGCCCTTAGATAATAATATGACATCACAAACGTTGCTCTGAGTTCCTAATTTTCCTTCTCTCTTCCCTTCCCTCCCTCTCTCTCTTTATCTCTCCCCTCTGTCTCTCTCTCTCTTCCCGCCCTCTCTTCCCTTCTCTCCCTCTCTCTCTTCCCGCCCTCTCTTCCCTTCTCTCCCTCTCTCTCTTCCCGCCCTCTCTTCCCTTCTCTCCCTCTCTTCCCTTCCTTCCCTCTCTCTTCCCTCACCCCTCTCTCTCCCCCTCTCTCTCTTACCCTCCCCCTCTCTCTCTTACCCTCCCCCTCTCTCTCTTACCCTCCCCCTCTCTCTCTTACCATCCCCCTCTCTCTCTTACCCTTCCCTCTCCCTCTCTCACCCTTCCCCTCTCTCTTACCATTCATTCCCCCTCTCTCTCTTCCCTTCGCTCTTTCTTCCCCCCCCTCTCTCCCGTCCCTCTCCCTATTCCCCCTCTCTTCCCTTCCCTCTCTCCCCTTCCCTCTCTCCCCCTCCCTTCCCGTCCCTCTCTCCTCCGTCTCCCTCTCCTTCCTGTCTTACTCTCTCTATTTCTGACGCCCACCCTGCTGTCTAATCCTCCCTCATTTTAATTCACTCCTCTCATTCACCTTCCAAACTTCCCACTTTACCCCCCCCCCCCCCCTCATCTATAGCATCAAGTCTAACATGGAGTGCCATACCTACTGTTAAGTCACTCTATTGATCTGTTGTGATCAAAACCTCTGCTGAAAAAAATAGTAAGACATTGAACTGTTGAAGAACTAAACTCTGCCTTTTGTTTTCATTGTCCAACACACACACACACACACACACTCACACTCACACTCACACACTCACTCACACTCACACACACACACACACTCACACTCAGACACACACACACACACACACACACTCAGACACACACACACACGAGTCCCAAGTTCAATGGAGGATAACCACATTAAGGTACTCAATATGTTAGTAGAGTGTAAACATGTTTAATATAGAAATGGCTTCTACAGGACTAGAATTGTTTCATTGAAAAGAAATCATCAGGTTTTCCTGATGATTTCTTTTGAATGAAACAGTTATCACATTCACCCCATCCCCCCCTCTCTCCCCCTCTCTCTTCCTCTCTCTCCCCCCTCTCTCTTCCTCTCTCTTCCTCTCTCTCCCCCTCTCTCTTCCTCTCTCTCCCCCTCTCTCTTCCTCTCTCTCCCCCCTCTCTCTTCCTCTCTCTCCCCCTCTCTCTTCCTCTCTCTCCCTCTCTCTTCCTCTCTCTTCCTCTCTCTCCCCCCCCTCCTCTCCCTTCCTCTCTCTCTCCCCCCTCTCTCTTCCTCTCTCTTCCTCTCTCTCCCCCTCTCTCTTCCTCTCTCTCCCCTCTCTCACCCCCCCCTCTCTTCCTCTCTCCCTCCCCCCTCTCTCTTCCTCTCTCTCCCTTCTCTCTTCCTCCCCCCTCTCTTCACCTCTCTCCCCATCTTCCCCCTCTCTCTTCCCCCCCTCTTCCTATCTCCCCCCCTCTCCCCATCTTTCTCTTCCCTTCCGAGCACGCCTAACCCTTAACCTACGCAGAAAACCGAAAGCTGCAATGGCTAGCACCCTTCCGTTCACTGAGCTCGTGCGATCGAGGTTACCCTATATAGTAGACAGGACCCCCTGGCCGCGCTGCATCCCCCGCAATCGTCGCTAATCCCCCAAGGACGATCCACCGGCCACGGGGGATTAGCTACGATCGCGGTGGCTTTTCCCTATATATATATATATATATATATATATAGGAACCAGTAAGACCCCGACAGCTGAGCTCAAGCCGTTTCGACGGCTAATTCTGGACTAAATTTTAGTCCAGAATTAGCCGTCGAAATGGCTTGAGCTCAGCTGTCGGGGTCTTACTGGTTCCTAATACCCACTCTACTACCTCAAGTATTGAGTACTTTGGTGCGTTATGGTCCACCTGGTTCCTTACCACATTTCCTTCGTTATATATATATATATATATATATATATATATACACAATGATATTCAATAAATGGAAACTATATTTATAAAACCATATTTATTTTATTATATACTAGCAGATGTACCCGGCGTTACTCGGGAAATGAATGACAGCCTGAATTGTTC
The DNA here is from genome assembly GCA_964016885.1 of Eledone cirrhosa. NCBI lineage: Eukaryota > Metazoa > Mollusca > Cephalopoda > Octopoda > Eledonidae > Eledone > Eledone cirrhosa. Next base: position 11,451,802 of record OZ024756.1, read on the forward strand.
AAGGTCGTTTATGCTTAGCTAGCAATTTCTGAGTGCATGTCAGCTAATTGGCTAGCCAATGAGAGGTTGCTTCAATAGCACGTGCCAAATCGGCCTAGTACTTCAAAAGTTAAAAGGAGCCTAGTATTTGTACACAGACAGACAGACAGACACACACACACACACAGTCCGACTTGCTTTTATATATATAGATATTTCAAGGGTAGCAAAGCACTTTGGTACGCTTTCTTCAGATAAAATACAAAGTTTGTTTTATAAATAGAGACATACCCATGAAAAAAATACCTTATCGGTTGGAAATTCACTGGATAGTCACTATCCAGTGAATTTCCAACCGATAAGGTATTTCTTTCATGGGTATGTCTCTATTTATAAAACAAACTTTGTATTTTATCTGAAGAAAGCATACCAATGTTTTGGTACCCTTGATATGTAATAAAATATATGTTTTTATAAATATAGTTTCCATTTATTGAATAGCATTGAATATTTCTTCCAGTAACTTGTTGAGTGCTCTAAATCAGTTATAAACATTTATTATTAAATACCACTTCTACTTATATATATACATACACAGGCACACACACACACACACAGTATTATACTGTGATATCATGTCAAAATTTATGTATTAAAATAGCAGGTTATTGTATAAAATTTCAATATATTGACTCAGTTGTCCTAATTGTTAATTATATTGTGTTATCATTACAGTGGTC
>OZ024756.1:11457520-11472520 GCA_964016885.1 Eledone cirrhosa
ATCTCTCTCTCTCTCTCACACACTTTACCACCACCTCCACCGCCATCTCTCTCTCACACACTTTACCACCACCACCACCATCTCTCTCTCACACACTTTACCACCACCACCACCACCATCTCTCTCTCACACACTTTACCACCACCACCACCACCAGCTCTCTCTCACACACTTTACCACCACCTCCACCACCATCTCTCTCTCACACACTTTACCACCACCACCACCACCTCTCTCTCTCACACACTTTACCACCACCTCCACCACCATCTCTCTCTCACACACTTTACCACCACCTCCACCACCATCTCTCTCTCACACACTTTACCACCACCACCACCACCCTCTCACACACTTTACCACCACCTCCACCACCATCTCTCTCTCACACACTTTACCACCACCACCACCACCACCGTCACCACCACCACCACCACCACCATTCCTTCACTACCGCCAGCACCAACACCACCGTCACCACCACCACCACCGTCACCACCATACCTTCACTACCGCTAGCACCAACACAACCAGCACTACCACAACCACCGAGTTCACCACGACCACACCACCGAGTTCACCACCACTACACACCACCACTACCATTACCCCCCCCCCCCCCATTCTTGGCTATCCTCCAACTAAACTACAATATAGTATTATATACAGTGTCTAATCTTATTTCCTTGTCTGTGGAATATATGGAGATGTGTGTGTATATTATGTACATGTATGTATATGTGTGATGTATATATATATATGTATGTATATATGTATGTATGTGTATTTATATATATGTATGTGTATTTATGTGAGAAAACCCCCCCCCCCCGTCCAAACCCATGCAAGCGTGGAACACGGACGTTAAACGTTGATGATGATGATGTATATATGTATGTATGTGTATTTATATATGTATGTATGTGTATTTATATATATATGTGTATTTATATAAATATGTATGTATGTATGTATGTATGTATGTATGTATGTATGTATGTATGTGTATTTATATATGTATGTATGTGTATTTGTATATATATATGTGTGTATTTGTATATATATATGTATGTATGTGTATTTGTATATGTGTAAGTATGTGTATTTGTATATATATGTGTATGTATGTGTATTTGTATATGTGTGTAAGTATTTGTATATATGTGTATGTATGTGTATTTATATATATATATGTGTATTTGTATATGTATGTGTATGTATGTGTATTTGTATATATGTGTATGTATATATATATATATTACATATATATATGTACATATGTATGTTTGTGTGTATATATGTGTGTATATATATATATGTGTATGTACATATATGTGTATTTGTATATATCTGTATGTGTATTTGTATATATGTGAATGTATGTGTATTTATTTATATATATATATGTATGTGTATTTGTATGTATGTGTATGTGTATATATGTGTATGTTTATATATGTGTATATATGTGTATGTTTATATATGTGTATGTATGTGTATGTGTATATGTTTGTGGGTATATATGTGTGGGTGTATATATATGTGTATGTACATATATGTGTGTATGTATATGTATGTACATATATGTGTGTATGTATATGTATGTGTATTTATATATGTGAATGTATATATGCACATTATAAATCACAAGACTTTTTTTTTAGATCATCGACCCCTTTCAGGAATCCTTGACCCTTCGTTGACCCAAAACATGTATAAATAAACTAGTAAATAGAATATAAAAAGAAATGATAGATTATATATAAATCAGAAACATGTATATTGTAATCATATATATATATAAAAATCAGGAACATGTATAATGTAATAATATATGTATATATAAATCAGGAACATGTATATTGTAATAATGTATGTATATATAAATCAGGAACATGTATATTGTAATAATATATTTGCATATAAATCAGGAACATGTATATTGCAATCATATGTATAAATCAGGAACATGTATATTGCAATCATATATATAAATCAGGAACATGTATATGGCAATCATATATATATATAAATCAGGAACATGTATATTGCAATCATATATGTATATATAAATCAGGAACATGTATATGGCAATCATATATATATAAATCAGGAACATGTATATTGCAATCATATATGTATATATAAATCAGGAACTTGTATATTATAATAGTATATTTATTTTCATTTTTAATCCTACAAATGCTACGTTTTGGCCTATAAGTTCCTTTGGGTCGCCTTTATGGATCCCTGGAAGAGGTGGGGTGGAGTCAATGTCGATTATTTTGGGGTCCCCCTGTTTTATTGTATATATATGTATATATCCAAACGGAACCTGAACCGATAAGCTCTGGTTTCTGGGGTATGTCACTATTTATAAAACAAATTTTGTATTTTATCTGATGAGGGCATACCAACATTTTTGGTACTCTTGAAATATATATAATAGAATAAATATGGTTTTATAAATATACTTTCCATTTATTAATATCACTAGCAGAAAACCACCCTTCGTAGATATGATACATGTAGGATATGATACATGTAGGATATGATACATGTAGATATGATACATGTAGATATGATATATCAAATAAAATCGTAATTGACAATATATAATACATAGAAATTGAACGAAGACTGCGTTACACTGTCTTATTTAATCAGTAACGTAATCCATGATACATTAAAAAAGACGATATATATATAAACTGCATTAGGAGAAAATTAGTGACAGAAAATTAGTGATGGCCACCGGAAGTGTTGACATTTCAGAAATTTTAAAGAAGTGAATCTTTAAATAAGCAAAATATATTTAATCAACAGTCACGAAAACTTATTTTACTAATGGGCTAAAAAAATTATAAACCGCACGCAATTCCGCGCTCCTTACTTTATTATAGTTTAGATTGATATTATACTCCAGGAAAGCTGTTGAGTGCTTCGAATCTGTTATAAATAAATTTGTTGAATTACCAACAAATTAGATATCTCTCTGTGTGTGTGTATATATATATTTGTTTTTGATATGAAATTGTGTGTCGAAAGAAATATTGATGATGTTGCAGATGTGCAACGAAAGAACTTTGTTAGACTATATATATATATTTATATCTGTATTTTTGACCGTTGGTCACTCAATGATAAACATTGATGGCCGAATGAATTAACTATGGAGATATAAAAGATACAGAAGCGAAACCAGCCAAGCAGTGAATGTGTTCTGTTATTATTTCTGGCAATAGTATTACAACAATATGACCCTCCCCAAATATAACAATATATATACATGGCTTAGTGGTTAGAGCATTGGGCTTGCAATCGAAAGGTTGTGAGTTCAATTCTCAGACCGGGTGATGTGTTGTTTCCTTGAGCAAGACACTTTATTTCACATTGCTCCAGTTTACTCAGCTGTAGAAATGAGATGATAGGGACCGGGGTCCCTATCATTCCACTGTAAAATGGTCGTGGAGGTGCCATGGCAAAAAAAGCACCCAGCACTCACTGTAAATGAGGTTGGTGTTAGGAAGGGCATCCAGCTGTAGAAATCAAGCCAGAATCGGTTCCTGTTCCACCCTTGCAAGCAGGGAAAAGCGGACGTAAAATGATGATGATGATGATGATGATATATCAACCTAACGCCTTAAAATAAAAATCTGCTGCCACAAATGCCAAAAAACAAAACAAGAAAACCATTCAGTGGCTTTCTGCCAACTAAAATACAATACTTGATATATTATGTAATGAAACTTACTTCTCACTATATATAATCATGTGTGTGGTGGGTATATACTCAGGGAATGTCTATTGTTGTTTATTGCTGTTCAATTATCATTATTTATTCTCACATGGACAAAAACAAAAGTTAATCCTTCATTTTATGATCCCAGACAACTTCCGGTTAATTCCTGTGGTTGAAAATAAAAATATAAAAACAAATGTCAGTTATGATAGAAAAATATTCCAGTTGTGTATCTGAGACACAGTATGCTTTGTATCTTTCTTTGTTTTTTTAAGACAACGGGATGTTATTTGAGGGTGATTTGGCTACTATTTCTCTCAGGTAGAGTCTATTTTCTATGAAAAATATTCCAGTTGTGTATCTGAGACACAGTATGATTTGTGTCTTTCTTTGTTTTTTAAGACGGTGGGGTGTTATTTGAGGGTGATTTGGCTACTATTTCTCTCAGGTAGAGTTTATTTTCTATGAAAAATATTCCAGTTGTGTATCTGAGACACAGTATGATTTGTGTCTTTCTTTGTTTTTGGGTGATTTGGCTACTATTTCTCTCAGGTAGCGGTTATTTTCGATGAAATATATTCATTGGCCCCAGCCTTTTACTGATTGTCATTTAACTACCTAGATTTTCTAAAACAATTTCATATAAGCCACCACTTCAATGAATATGTTTAACACTTTAGCATATAAACCGGCTGTATCCGGCCAGAATTCTGTCACCTCTTTCTGTTCAAACCGGCTGTGACTGGTCACTCACACTGATGTTAAGGTATTGTTCTCAAAATAAATAATTTTCTACTTTTGGCACAAGGCCAGCAATTATCTCAGTGTATTACTGGTACTTTATTTTATCGACCCCCGTAAGGATGAAAGGCAAAGTTAACCTCGGTGGGATTTGAACTCAGATCATGAAGGGGCGTAACTCTATGCTGCAAGGCATGGTGTCCGATCCTCTACCGATACTGCCAATCCACCACCCCTTCTCAAAATAAATATCAAAATTTCATTGATTCAAAAGCCCTTACCACAAAATACAATAGTATATATAGAGTAATGTAAACGCTAAAGAGTTAAGGTACCTACCTAGATTATCTGAAACACAATATCATATAAGCCACCATTTCAATACATATGTTTGGAGGCACATGGCTTAGTGGTTAGAGCACAGGCCTTGCAATCGAAAGGTTCAGTTCTCAGACCAGGTGATGTGTTGTTTCCTTGAGCAAGACACTTTATTTCACATTGCTCCAGTTTACTCAGCTGTAGAAATGAGATGATAGGGACTGGGGTCCCTATCATTCCACTGCAAAGTGGTCGTGGAGGTGCCACAGCAAAAAAGCACCCAGCACTCACTGTAAATGAGGTTGGTGTTAGGAAGGGCATCCAGCTGTAGAAATCAAGCCAGAATCAGTTCTCGTCCCACCCTTGCAAGCAGGGAAAAAGCGGACGTAAAATGAAATGATGATGAAATGATGATGTTTAAGGTACCTACCTAGATTTTCTAAAACACAATTTCAGCCACTACTTCAATAGTTTATACAGAAGTTTCTTTACATGTCAACTGTTGGAATAGTTTCTTCTAATTCTGACAGAATCTATTGCCAGAGATTGCTCAGATCAATAGTTAGAACACATGGACGGAATTCAAGGGACACTTGGTTTGATTCTTTGTAGCAGCTGTTGGCCACCTTTTTCTGTCCACAGGGGTATTTTACCAGCTCTGACAGATCGGGAATGATTAAAAACATTCTAGCATTGATGTTATCAGTTTTCTCCAAGTTGTGTTATCATAGACTCGCAATGACTAATTATCCAGTGGGTGTTATTTGAGGGAAATTTCATTGCTTTTTCTCACAGGTCGAATGACTACTTAGAGCAAGTATGAGCAACATTTTTCTAGCAGTGTGCCGTGGGAGATATGGCTCATTATAAGCTGTGCCACACTGTTATCTATCTAAAGCAGGTATAGGCAACATTTTTCGAATGTTGATGATTGATCATAAGGTGTGCTGTGTTACTGAAAAAATCAAGGTGATTTTGAATATAGGTGTGCTATTGAGAAGTTAAATGAGCTGCAGATGTTTGCTCAGGATTGACATTCAATCTTCCTCTTTAGCTCAATTATATTAAGTTGTATTAGCTTTTCACTCTATATTTTTCATTATAAAAGATAATTCTTGCTGTGTCTTGTCTATACACACACACACACGCACACAAACACACACACACACGCACACAAACACACATGCACACACACACACACACACACACATATTTATTTATATAATTAAGAGTAGTTAAGACAGGGTTACTTCAACATAATTGCTTTATTGCATGATATATATTTCTATTACATGGTTATGCATGTGACTTCATCAGATGCTCATAGAATCATAGATACAGCTATGCAATGGGGATATCTCGCTGGTCATGTATTACCATCCTGTTGTGCTGCCAGCAGACCCCCCCCCCCCACACACACACACAGACACAGACAGAGAGACAGATTGATTCTGAAGAAATCAATACAGAGGAAAAATGTATTTTCTTCTTACTGTATTGATATAACCAATCGTAAGTCAATTAGATGATTTAATGTAATTTAATCCTCGTTATTTCCATTCATTTATATATATACTCTGTGATATTATAAAACTACTGTGATTGGAAATTAACTGATTGGATTAAACTCTGAACTATCTTTTACCTATCTGGCTGTGGACTATAAAACCACATGTCAGCTTTGAAATATTCTTTGCTTTATATGGTTTTATCATCTTGTCTAAACTAGTATATTTATATATAGAAAGAATTTGTAGTTTACTTGAAACATGGTATATGGTATAAAGAGTTCAAAGTTTGAAAGCCACGACATTGCAGGTTGGATGGAGAATAATTGAATCGTAAGAAACGGGGGGTATTTTTTTACCTTAATTTATTCATATGTCCTGATATTTCGGACACTGGAATAGTTCCTTTATTTTCCTTGGAAGGAAGAAGAGATATTAATCTCGACATATCAGGACATATGAATAAATTAAGGTAAGAAAACATCTCCTGTTTCTTAAGATTTAATTTATTCTGTCCAAACCCGCATTGTCATGGCTTTCAAACGAATTCTTTATAATATATATATATATAAATATATTTTGAGTATATGTTGGTTGTTTATCGACACTTCAGATTGGAGCACTCGATGAAGTGCGCAGGTTGGTTTGGTTACTCCGGAGTAATGTAAAATAATATAAATAAGTCAAATATTTAAAATTTGGCTTTGTTTATTACTGCTACATATATTTCGGTGACAGCCATCTTTGGCTGTGACCTCTTCAGGCAGTCCAAATTGGTGTGGGTACACATGTTGTTGAGGTGTTTAACTCCGTCAATACTCCGATATGCCCAGTTCCTGGTTGGGTTGTTATTTCTCTGAGGAACTGGAATCATATATATATATATATATATATATCATCATTTCATTTCATTTTACGTCCACTTTTTCCCTGCTTGCAAGGGTGGGACGGGAACTGATTCTGGCTTGATTTCTACAGCTGGATGCCCTTCCTAACACCAACCTCATTTACAGTGAGTGCTGGGTGCTTTTTTGCCGTGGCACCTTCACGACCACTTTGCAGTGGAATGATAGGGACCCCATTTCTACAGCTGAGTAAACTGGAGCATTGTGAAATAAAGTGTCTTGCTCAAGGAAACAACACATCACCCGGTCTGAGAATTGAACTCACAACCTTTCGATTGCAAGCCCAATGCTCTAACCACTAAGCCATGTGCCTCCATATATAAATATATAAATATATATATATAAATTAGAAAGTGAGGTTTTTTTACAAAATGAAAAATAGCCGAGGTGTCCTACATGAGTGAAAGTATAAAGAAAAAAAGATGAAATCGAAAATGCAACTGGAGTCTTATTTAAAAAAAATTATATATATTTTTTTAAAAATAAGACTCCAGTTGCATTTTCGATTTCATCTTTTTTTCTATATATATGTATATATATATATATATATGTATATATATATATACATATATATATATATATATATTTGTTACTTGTTCCTTATGGAAATACATTTTCAAACATTATTCACTTCAGACATAAAAATCTGTGCTTTGCAGCATGGGTTATCATATTCTATAGTCTGGTTCTCAGACCCCGCTGGCATGCTGTCGGCTTTGTTTTCTACTTTTCAAGGTCAATAAAGTTGTTGTCAATTCACTGATCTGTTTCCCCCAATACACACCTTTGTGACTTACTTTTTTTTTCCCAAGCTTTAACCCTTTAACATTTAAACCACTCATACTGATGTTAAGGTATTGTTCTCAAAATAACATCAAAATCTCATAGATTCAATATTATATGAAATAAAGCCTTCACCTCAAAAATGCAATAGTGAAATAGTGTTTACCATGAAAATACAATACTATATATAGAGTAATGTTAAAGGGTTAAAGCAGAACACTCTCCATAGAACTTCGCAAAACTACATTTTTGCATGTTATTTAAATGTTAAATTTTCACTTTTCCAAATGTATTTAGAATCTGACATTGTAAGCACAGTATGGCCACTTAAGAAGTTCATTTTGCAATCTTTAGGCCATGGGTTGAAGCCCTCTGTGGTCTGGCATCTTGGGCGTCATTAACCATAGTTTACAACAGGAATTGATGGCACTTTTATTTACCATTACCCATTTTTTAAAAACCAACCTCAATTATAATCGACTTTCCCATTGCTGGCTTTGTGCATGAATTAGAAACCATTATTGTTATGTTTTGTGACATAGTTATAGCCCTTTATGTTCTGAGTTCAAATCCTACTGATGTTAGCTTTGCCTATCATCCTTACAGGGTCGATAAAATAAAGTACCAGTAGACACTCCTTCTGTAGTGGTTCAATCCCTGGTGTTCCCAGTAGACATGTCTTCTGGAGTGGTTCAATCCCTGGTGTTCCCAGTAGACATGTCTTCTGTAGTGGTTCAATCCCTGGTGTTCCCAGTAGAGATGACTTCTGGAGTGGTTCAATCTCTGGTGTTCCCAGTAGACATGTCTTCTGGAGTGGTTCAATCCCTGGTGTTCCCAGTAGACATGTCTTCTGTAGTGGTTCAATCTCTGGTGTTCCCAGTAGACACTCCTTCTGGAGTGGTTCAATCTCTGGTGTTCCCAGTAGACATGTCTTCTGGAGTGGTTCAATCTCTGGTGTTCCCAGTAGACATGTCTTCTGGAGTGGTTCAATCTCTGGTGTTCCCAGTAGACATGTCTTCTGGAGTGGTTCAATCTCTGGTGTTCCCAGTAGACATGTCTTCTGGAGTGGTTCAATCCCTGGTGTTCCCAGTAGACATGTCTTCTGGAGTGGTTCAATCCCTGGTGTTCCCAGTAGACATGTCTTCTGTAGTGGTTCAATCTCTGGTGTTCCCAGTAGACATGACTTCTGGAGTGGTTCAATCCCTGGTGTTCCCAGTAGACACTCCTTCTGGAGTGGTTCAATCTCTGGTGTTCCCAGTAGACATGTCTTCTGGAGTGGTTCAATCTCTGGTGTTCCCAGTAGACATGTCTTCTGGAGTGGTTCAATCCCTGGTGTTCCCAGTAGACATGTCTTCTGGAGTGGTTCAATCTCTGGTGTTCCCAGTAGACATGACTTCTGGAGTGGTTCAATCTCTGGTGTTCCCAGTAGACATGTCTTCTGGAGTGGTTCAATCTCTGGTGTTCCCAGTAGACATGTCTTCTGGAGTGGTTCAATCTCTGGTGTTCCCAGTAGACATGTCTTCTGGAGTGGTTCAATCCCTGGTGTTCCCAGTAGACATGTCTTCTGGAGTGGTTCAATCCCTGGTGTTCCCAGTAGACATGTCTTCTGGAGTGGTTCAATCTCTGGTGTTCCCAGTAGACATGTCTTCTGGAGTGGTTCAATCTCTGGTGTTCCCAGTAGACATGTCTTCTGGAGTGGTTCAATCCCTGGTGTTCCCAGTAGACATGACTTCTGGAGTGGTTCAATCCCTGGTGTTCCCAGTAGACATGTCTTCTGGAGTGGTTCAATCTCTGGTGTTCCCAGTAGACATGTCTTCTGGAGTGGTTCAATCCCTGGTGTTCCCAGTAGACATGTCTTCTGGAGTGGTTCAATCTCTGGTGTTCCCAGTAGACATGTCTTCTGGAGTGGTTCAATCTCTGGTGTTCCCAGTAGACATGACTTCTGGAGTGGTTCAATCCCTGGTGTTCCCAGTAGACATGTCTTCTGGAGTGGTTCAATCCCTGGTGTTCCCAGTAGACATGTCTTCTGGAGTGGTTCAATCTCTGGTGTTCCCAGTAGACATGTCTTCTGGAGTGGTTCAATCTCTGGTGTTCCCAGTAGACATGTCTTCTGGAGTGGTTCAATCCCTGGTGTTCCCAGTAGACATGTCTTCTGGAGTGGTTCAATCCCTGGTGTTCCCAGTAGACATGTCTTCTGGAGTGGTTCAATCTCTGGTGTTCCCAGTAGAGATGTCTTCTGGAGTGGTTCAATCCCTGGTGTTCCCAGTAGACATGTCTTCTGGAGTGGTTCAATCCCTGGTGTTCCCAGTAGACATGTCTTCTGGAGTGGTTCAATCCCTGGTGTTCCCAGTAGACATGTCTTCTGGAGTGGTTCAATCTCTGGTGTTCCCAGTAGAGATGTCTTCTGGAGTGGTTCAATCCCTGGTGTTCCCAGTAGACATGTCTTCTGGAGTGGTTCAATCCCTGGTGTTCCCAGTAGACATGTCTTCTGGAGTGGTTCAATCCCTGGTGTTCCCAGTAGACATGTCTTCTGGAGTGGTTCAATCCCTGGTGTTCCCAGTAGACATGTCTTCTGGAGTGGTTCAATCTCTGGTGTTCCCAGTAGAGATGTCTTCTGGAGTGGTTCAATCCCTGGTGTTCCCAGTAGACATGTCTTCTGGAGTGGTTCAATCCCTGGTGTTCCCAGTAGACATGTCTTCTGGAGTGGTTCAATCCCTGGTGTTCCCAGTAGACATGTCTTCTGGAGTGGTTCAATCTCTGGTGTTCCCAGTAGAGATGTCTTCTGGAGTGGTTCAATCCCTGGTGTTCCCAGTAGACATGTCTTCTGGAGTGGTTCAATCTCGGGTGTTCCCAGTAGACATGTCTTCTGGAGTGGTTCAATCCCTGGTGTTCCCAGTAGACATGTCTTCTGGAGTGGTTCAATCTCTGGTGTTCCCAGTAGACATGTCTTCTGGAGTGGTTCAATCCCTGGTGTTCCCAGTAGAGATGTCTTCTGGAGTGGTTCAATCCCTGGTGTTCCCAGTAGAGATGTCTTCTGGAGTGGTTCAATCCCTGGTGTTCCCAGTAGACATGTCTTCTGGAGTGGTTCAATCTCTGGTGTTCCCAGTAGAGATGTCTTCTGGAGTGGTTCAATCCCTGGTGTTCCCAGTAGACATGTCTTCTGGAGTGGTTCAATCCCTGGTGTTCCCAGTAGACATGTCTTCTGGAGTGGTTCAATCCCTGGTGTTCCCAGTAGACATGTCTTCTGGAGTGGTTCAATCTCTGGTGTTCCCAGTAGACATGTCTTCTGGAGTGGTTCAATCTCTGGTGTTCCCAGTAGAGATGTCTTCTGGAGTGGTTCAATCCCTGGTGTTCCCAGTAGACATGTCTTCTGGAGTGGTTCAATCCCTGGTGTTCCCAGTAGACATATCTTCTGGAGTGGTTCAATCCCTGGTGTTCCCAGTAGACATGTCTTCTGGAGTGGTTCAATCCCTGGTGTTCCCAGTAGACATGTCTTCTGGAGTGGTTCAATCTCTGGTGTTCCCAGTAGACATGTCTTCTGGAGTGGTTCAATCTCTGGTGTTCCCAGTAGACATGTCTTCTGGAGTGGTTCAATCTCTGGTGTTCCCAGTAGACATGTCTTCTGGAGTGGTTCAATCTCTGGTGTTCCCAGTAGACATGTCTTCTGGAGTGGTTCAATCCCTGGTGTTCCCAGTAGACATGTCTTCTGGAGTGGTTCAATCTCTGGTGTTCCCAGTAGACATGTCTTCTGGAGTGGTTCAATCTCTGGTGTTCCCAGTAGACATGTCTTCTGGAGTGGTTCAATCCCTGGTGTTCCCAGTAGACATGTCTTCTGGAGTGGTTCAATCTCTGGTGTTCCCAGTAGACATGTCTTCTGGAGTGGTTCAATCTCTGGTGTTCCCAGTAGACATGTCTTCTGGAGTGGTTCAATCCCTGGTGTTCCCAGTAGACATGACTTCTGGAGTGGTTCAATCCCTGGTGTTCCCAGTAGACATGTCTTCTGGAGTGGTTCAATCTCTGGTGTTCCCAGTAGACATGTCTTCTGGAGTGGTTCAATCCCTGGTGTTCCCAGTAGACATGTCTTCTGGAGTGGTTCAATCCCTGGTGTTCCCAGTAGACATGTCTTCTGGAGTGGTTCAATCCCTGGTGTTCCCAGTAGACATGTCTTCTGTAGTGGTTCAATCCCTGGTGTTCCCAGTAGACATGTCTTCTGTAGTGGTTCAATCTCTGGTGTTCCCAGTAGACATGACTTCTGGAGTGGTTCAATCTCTGGTGTTCCCAGTAGACATGACTTCTGGAGTGGTTCAATCTCTGGTGTTCCCAGTAGACATGTCTTCTGGAGTGGTTCAATCTCTGGTGTTCCCAGTAGACATGACTTCTGGAGTGGTTCAATCCCTGGTGTTCCCAGTAGACATGTCTTCTGGAGTGGTTCAATCTCTGGTGTTCCCAGTAGAGATGTCTTCTGGAGTGGTTCAATCCCTGGTGTTCCCAGTAGACATGTCTTCTGGAGTGGTTCAATCCCTGGTGTTCCCAGTAGACATGACTTCTGGAGTGGTTCAATCCCTGGTGTTCCCAGTAGACATGTCTTCTGGAGTGGTTCAATCCCTGGTGTTCCCAGTAGACATGACTTCTGGAGTGGTTCAATCCCTGGTGTTCCCAGTAGACATGACTTCTGGAGTGGTTCAATCCCTGGTGTTCCCAGTAGACATGACTTCTGGAGTGGTTCAATCCCTGGTGTTCCCAGTAGACATGACTTCTGGAGTGGTTCAATCTCTGGTGTTCCCAGTAGACATGTCTTCTGGAGTGGTTCAATCCCTGGTGTTCCCAGTAGAGATGACTTCTGGAGTGGTTCAATCCCTGGTGTTCCCAGTAGACATGACTTCTGGAGTGGTTCAATCCCTGGTGTTCCCAGTAGACATGACTTCTGGAGTGGTTCAATCTCTGGTGTTCCCAGTAGACATGTCTTCTGGAGTGGTTCAATCCCTGGTGTTCCCAGTAGAGATGACTTCTGGAGTGGTTCAATCCCTGGTGTTCCCAGTAGACATGTCTTCTGGAGTGGTTCAATCTCTGGTGTTCCCAGTAGACATGTCTTCTGGAGTGGTTCAATCTCTGGTGTTCCCAGTAGACATGTCTTCTGGAGTGGTTCAATCTCTGGTGTTCCCAGTAGACATGTCTTCTGGAGTGGTTCAATCCCTGGTGTTCCCAGTAGACATGACTTCTGGAGTGGTTCAATCTCTGGTGTTCCCAGTAGACATGTCTTCTGGAGTGGTTCAATCTCTGGTGTTCCCAGTAGACATGTCTTCTGGAGTGGTTCAATCTCTGGTGTTCCCAGTAGACATGTCTTCTGGAGTGGTTCAATCTCTGGTGTTCCCAGTAGACATGTCTTCTGGAGTGGTTCAATCTCTGGTGTTCCCAGTAGACATGACTTCTGGAGTGGTTCAATCTCTGGTGTTCCCAGTAGACATGTCTTCTGGAGTGGTTCAATCCCTGGTGTTCCCAGTAGACATGACTTCTGGAGTGGTTCAATCTCTGGTGTTCCCAGTAGACATGTCTTCTGGAGTGGTTCAATCCCTGGTGTTCCCAGTAGACATGTCTTCTGGAGTGGTTCAATCTCTGGTGTTCCCAGTAGACATGTCTTCTGGAGTGGTTCAATCTCTGGTGTTCCCAGTAGACATGTCTTCTGGAGTGGTTCAATCTCTGGTGTTCCCAGTAGACATGACTTCTGGAGTGGTTCAATCTCTGGTGTTCCCAGTAGACATATCTTCTGGAGTGGTTCAATCCCTGGTGTTCCCAGTAGACATGACTTCTGGAGTGGTTCAATCTCTGGTGTTCCCAGTAGACATGTCTTCTGGAGTGGTTCAATCTCTGGTGTTCCCAGTAGACATGTCTTCTGGAGTGGTTCAATCTCTGGTGTTCCCAGTAGACATGTCTTCTGGAGTGGTTCAATCTCTGGTGTTCCCAGTAGACATGTCTTCTGGAGTGGTTCAATCTCTGGTGTTCCCAGTAGACATGTCTTCTGGAGTGGTTCAATCTCTGGTGTTCCCAGTAGACATGACTTCTGGAGTGGTTCAATCTCTGGTGTTCCCAGTAGACATGTCTTCTGGAGTGGTTCAATCCCTGGTGTTCCCAGTAGACACTCCTTCTGGAGTGGTTCAATCTCTGGTGTTCCCAGTAGACATGTCTTCTGGAGTGGTTCAATCTCTGGTGTTCCCAGTAGACATGTCTTCTGGAGTGGTTCAATCTCTGGTGTTCCCAGTAGACATGTCTTCTGGAGTGGTTCAATCTCTGGTGTTCCCAGTAGACATGTCTTCTGGAGTGGTTCAATCTCTGGTGTTCCCAGTAGACATGTCTTCTGGAGTGGTTCAATCTCTGGTGTTCCCAGTAGACATGTCTTCTGGAGTGGTTCAATCTCTGGTGTTCCCAGTAGACATGACTTCTGTAGTGGTTCAATCCCTGGTGTTCCCAGTAGACATGACTTCTGGAGTGGTTCAATCTCTGGTGTTCCCAGTAGACATGACTTCTGTAGTGGTTCAATCCCTGGTGTTCCCAGTAGACATGACTTCTGGAGTGGTTCAATCTCTGGTGTTCCCAGTAGACATGACTTCTGGAGTGGTTCAATCCCTGGTGTTCCCAGTAGACATGACTTCTGGAGTGGTTCAATCTCTGGTGTTCCCAGTAGACATGTCTTCTGGAGTGGTTCAATCTCTGGTGTTCCCAGTAGACATGTCTTCTGGAGTGGTTCAATCCCTGGTGTTCCCAGTAGACATGACTTCTGGAGTGGTTCAATCCCTGGTGTTCCCAGTAGACATGACTTCTGTAGTGGTTCAATCCCTGGTGTTCCCAGTAGACATGTCTTCTGGAGTGGTTCAATCTCTGGTGTTCCCAGTAGACATGTCTTCTGGAGTGGTTCAATCTCTGGTGTTCCCAGTAGACATGTCTTCTGGAGTGGTTCAATCTCTGGTGTTCCCAGTAGACATGTCTTCTGGAGTGGTTCAATCTCTGG
>OZ024756.1:11475020-11477520 GCA_964016885.1 Eledone cirrhosa
TGTACCAACTAGGATGTAGTAAAACCTAGGTATTAGGGATCGAATCTTGTTCTAGTTCAGTCTTTTTTTATCTCATTATTATTATCTCACCACTGTGAGGCTTTGAGTTGGTATTTAAATTTGCAAATTTTGTGTGGTATGTTTGTGTTTTTTTCCATTGGGGTGTTTGGATTTTCCCCGTGCATGGTGTATCTGGAAGAAATTTTAGTGGTTCATCAGAACTGGCCTTAAGTAGAGCAGCATTGAATGTTGAAAGAGGATTCAGAGGCAGACAATCTGGAGATCCTAAGGGATACATTTTTAACAATAGAGCTAGTGATAGTCCTAGGATGGTTAGACCATCGATTAACATAGTTTAAGTTATCGTTAGATTTATGGAATGCTTCATATATGTCGGAGTTAAGGTCAAGAGTCACATCTAAAAAGTTGATGCATTTAAGGTTATGGTCAAAAGATATTTTAAGGCCCATATATTGAAAGAAGGATCTAATAGCTTTCCTTTCTAATTGCTGACCATTGAAATTATTAATGAGTAGGAGAGCATCATCTCTATATATACCTCCTTTGAGGTCAGGAATTCTAGATGTAATGTGTGAATGAGATATGTTCCTACATGATGCGTAACTTGGGCTGAGTCGCTAGAACCCATAGTTATATCGAAGTCGTTTTGTCTATACTTACATGTCCAGTACTCATTGTCAAACATTATGATCAAACGTCTATGTGGATTGGCAGTATTGGTAGAGGGTCGGACGCCATGCTTTGACGTATAGAGTTACGGCCCTTGCCTTTCTGAGTTCAAATCCCGCCAAGGTTCACTTTGCCTTTCATCCTTACGGGGTCGATAAAATAAAGTACCAGTAATGCACTGGATAATTGCTGGCCTTGTGCCTAACGTAGAAACAATTATGATCAAACGTCTAGCAGTTAAAATTATATCGACTTCATTTCTAGTTAATTTGGTATTGTGCATTGCGAATATAAGGGCTTTATTGAGGACTTGAGGAATAAATGAATAATAGTCATCTATGTCAAATTGAATCAAATTATAAGTGGATTTATCTTCTAAATTAGTGAACCAGTTGATCGTGTCTCCGGTATTGCCTCAGAGTTTTAAAGACAGTCTGTTTTTTATTTGTATTCGTTCCCTATCTAGAATGTGCTTACTTATGCGTCCTATGTCAGATTTAGAAGGGCATATTAGTCTAATAGAGGGGTTAGATTCAAAGTTGTCCTTGTGGTCTTTCAAGTTAAAAGTTGGAAGTCGGGGTACAAATGGTTCTGTTCTGTCGGCTATGACTAAGTGATTGACTATCTTAAGGCCTTCCCTATTAATGTTATCAATGGTAGACTTATCCATTTCTCTATATTCCTTGTTCAGTTCCTTAACTATAGAGTTTCTATAGGTTATGTCTATGGAGTTTATATTGCCTGTTTTATCAGCGCGGATCAGTATTCCTTCCGTTTTTGCTAGTTCATCCATAGTTATTTTTAGGCTCCGTTGGAATTTGTTGTGGCATCAATGTTTTTTTTAAAGTGGTGAGTCCTGCTTCTCTGGAGTTTCACATGTGTACTAGCAGGATCACCAGACACAGGAAGAAAAGAACCAGAGATGTTGTTACATTAATTGGTCCTTATATTTCAGATGTATCATCCATTTTTAGCAATTAACTGTAGTTACAGTTATTTTCTGGGTTTGGGATTTTTACATTTTCTATGAATCGCAAATTACTATTTTAGACATATACCGCTGATATTGGCTATATCTGACTACTTTAGACATATACCAGCTATCTTAGATGTTTTTACTCTAGCTATATAAAATTCCAAACGATAACAATATATTTTATATTTTATTTTCACCTTTTGGGATTTTGTTTGTCATCTGCTTAAATGGAGAAACTTAAAAAATTTATTTCCAAATCATTTGAGAACTTTAAAATATTGTTTTTTATTCCTATAATTTCTTTTTCTGATACTGACCCCCCCCCCCCCTCTCTTTCTCTCTACATGACAAGACAGTTTGATATGAGCCCCAGAAAGAGGTTTAGATAAATCTTGAGATAAGACTTTTTTCAGATCAGATTTCATTGTTGGGTTCTTTTATGTTTTATCTCTAAAATTCACTTTTATTTTATTGTTATATATATATATATATATATATATATATATATATATATATATTGGGTGGTTCAGTATATTTGTGTGTGTATATATATCCTCATCATCATTTTACGTCCGCTTTACCCTGCTTGCAGGGATATATATATATATATATATGTATATTTGGTAAGTGACTGTGGATGAGCTTCTCAGCATGTGTGTGGGTGGACGTGTATACATATGTGTGTGTGTGTGTGTGTGGTTGTGTGTATGTTGATTGGTCCATACCCATAAATGGGTGTGTATACATCATTTGGGACAGGATGCCATCAGATGAGATTTGAGTTTTTCTTGATAAACAAGTCTGATAAGTAGATTTGGGCTGGAGTGGGGCTCT
>OZ024756.1:11480020-11487520 GCA_964016885.1 Eledone cirrhosa
TGAAACAAGTACAGTTGTCAGTCACTCTACCAGTCTTACCTGGAAGTGGTGTGAAACAAATACAGTTGTCAGTCACTCTACCAGTCTTTCCTGGAACTGGTGTGAAACAAATACAGTTGTCAGTCACTCTACCAGTCTTTCCTGGAACTGGTGTGAAACAAGTACAGTTGTCAGTCACTCTACCAGTCTTTCCTGGAACTGGTGTGAAACAAATACAGTTGTCAGTCACTCTACCAGTCTTACCTGGAACTGGTGTGAAACAAATACAGTTGTCGGTCATTCTACCAGTCTTTCCTGGAACTGGTGTGAAACAAATACAGTTGTCAGTCACTCTACCAGTCTTTCCTGGAACTGGTGTGAAACAAATACAGTTGTCAGTCACTCTACCAGTCTTTCCTGGAACTGGTGTGAAACAAGTACAGTTGTCAGTCACTCTACCAGTCTTTCCTGGAACTGGTGTGAAACAAATACAGTTGTCAGTCACTCTACCAGTCTTACCTGGAACTGGTGTGAAACAAATACAGTTGTCGGTCATTCTACCAGTCTTTCCTGGAACTGGTGTGAAACAAGTACAGTTGTCAGTCACTCTACCAGTCTTACCTGGAAGTGGTGTGAAACAAGTACAGTTGTCAGTCACTCTACCAGTCTTTCCTGGAACTGGTGTGAAACAAATACAGTTGTCAGTCACTCTACCAGTCTTTCCTGGAACTGGTGTGAAACAAATACAGTTGTCAGTCACTCTACCAGTCTTTCCTGGAACTGGTGTGAAACAAGTACAGTTGTCAGTCACTCTACCAGTCTTTCCTGGAACTGGTGTGAAACAAATACAGTTGTCAGTCACTCTACCAGTCTTACCTGGAACTGGTGTGAAACAAATACAGTTGTCGGTCATTCTACCAGTCTTTCCTGGAACTGGTGTGAAACAAGTACAGTTGTCGGTCACTCTACCAGTCTTACCTGGAACTGGTGTGAAACAAGTACAGTTGTCAGTCACTCTACCAGTCTTACCTGGAACTGGTGTGAAACAAGTACAGTTGTCAGTCACTCTACCAGTCTTTCCTGGAACTGGTGTGAAACAAATACAGTTGTCGGTCACTCTACCAGTCTTACCTGGAACTGGTGTGAAACAAATACAGTTGTCAGTCACTCTACCAGTCTTACCTGGAACTGGTGTGAAACAAGTACAGTTGTCAGTCACTCTACCAGTCTTACCTGGAACTGGTGTGAAACAAGTACAGTTGTCGGTCACTCTACCAGTCTTTCCTGGAACTGGTGTGAAACAAATACAGTTTTCAGTCACTCTACCAGTCTTACCTGGAACTGGTGTGAAACAAGTACAGTTGTCAGTCACTCTACCAGTCTTACCTGGAACTGGTGTGAAACAAGTACAGTTGTCAGTCACTCTACCAGTCTTTCCTGGAACTGGTGTGAAACAAATACAGTTGTCAGTCACTCTACCAGTCTTTCCTGGAACTGGTGTGAAACAAATACAGTTGTCAGTCACTCTACCAGTCTTTCCTGGAACTGGTGTGAAACAAGTACAGTTGTCAGTCACTCTACCAGTCTTTCCTGGAACTGGTGTGAAACAAATACAGTTGTCAGTCACTCTACCAGTCTTACCTGGAACTGGTGTGAAACAAATACAGTTGTCAGTCACTCTACCAGTCTTTCCTGGAACTGGTGTGAAACAAGTACAGTTGTCAGTCACTCTACCAGTCTTACCTGGAACTGGTGTGAAACAAATACAGTTGTCAGTCACTCTACCAGTCTTACCTGGAACTGGTGTGAAACAAATACAGTTGTCAGTCACTCTACCAGTCTTACCTGGAACTGGTGTGAAACAAGTACAGTTGTCAGTCACTCTACCAGTCTTACCTGGAACTGGTGTGAAACAAATACAGTTGTCAGTCACTCTACCAGTCTTACCTGGAACTGGTGTGAAACAAGTACAGTTGTCAGTCACTCTACCAGTCTTTCCTGGAACTGGTGTGAAACAAGTACAGTTGTCAGTCACTCTACCAGTCTTTCCTGGAACTGGTGTGAAACAAATACAGTTGTCAGTCACTCTACCAGTCTTACCTGGAACTGGTGTGAAACAAGTACAGTTGTCAGTCACTCTACCAGTCTTACCTGGAACTGGTGTGAAACAAATACAGTTGTCAGTCACTCTACCAGTCTTACCTGGAACTGGTGTGAAACAAATACAGTTGTCAGTCACTCTACCAGTCTTACCTGGAACTGGTGTGAAACAAGTACAGTTGTCAGTCACTCTACCAGTCTTACCTGGAACTGGTGTGAAACAAATACAGTTGTCAGTCACTCTACCAGTCTTACCTGGAACTGGTGTGAAACAAGTACAGTTGTCAGTCACTCTACCAGTCTTACCTGGAACTGGTGTGAAACAAGTACAGTTGTCAGTCACTCTACCAGTCTTTCCTGGAACTGGTGTGAAACAAATACAGTTGTCAGTCACTCTACCAGTCTTACCTGGAACTGGTGTGAAACAAGTACAGTTGTCAGTCACTCTACCAGTCTTACCTGGAACTGGTGTGAAACAAATACAGTTGTCAGTCACTCTACCAGTCTTACCTGGAACTGGTGTGAAACAAATACAGTTGTCAGTCACTCTACCAGTCTTACCTGGAACTGGTGTGAAACAAGTACAGTTGTCAGTCACTCTACCAGTCTTACCTGGAACTGGTGTGAAACAAGTACAGTTGTCAGTCACTCTACCAGTCTTTCCTGGAACTGGTGTGAAACAAATACAGTTGTCAGTCACTCTACCAGTCTTACCTGGAACTGGTGTGAAACAAGTACAGTTGTCAGTCACTCTACCAGTCTTACCTGGAACTGGTGTGAAACAAATACAGTTGTCAGTCACTCTACCAGTCTTACCTGGAACTGGTGTGAAACAAATACAGTTGTCAGTCACTCTACCAGTCTTACCTGGAACTGGTGTGAAACAAGTACAGTTGTCAGTCACTCTACCAGTCTTACCTGGAACTGGTGTGAAACAAATACAGTTGTCAGTCACTCTACCAGTCTTACCTGGAACTGGTGTGAAACAAATACAGTTGTCAGTCACTCTACCAGTCCTTCCTGGAACTGGTGTGAAACAAATACAGTTGTCAGTCACTCTACCAGTCTTACCTGGAACTGGTGTGAAACAAGTACAGTTGTCAGTCACTCTACCAGTCTTACCTGGAACTGGTGTGAAACAAGTACAGTTGTCAGTCACTCTACCAGTCTTTCCTGGAACTGGTGTGAAACAAATACAGTTGTCAGTCACTCTACCAGTCTTTCCTGGAACTGGTGTGAAACAAGTACAGTTGTCAGTCACTCTACCAGTCTTTCCTGGAACTGGTGTGAAACAAATACAGTTGTCAGTCACTCTACCAGTCTTACCTGGAACTGGTGTGAAACAAATACTGTTGTCGGTCATTCTACCAGTCTTTCCTGGAACTGGTGTGAAACAAGTACAGTTGTCAGTCACTCTACCAGTCTTACCTGGAACTGGTGTGAAACAAGTACAGTTGTCAGTCACTCTACCAGTCTTACCTGGAACTGGTGTGAAACAAATACAGTTGTCGGTCATTCTACCAGTCTTTCCTGGAACTGGTGTGAAACAAGTACAGTTGTCAGTCACTCTACCAGTCTTACCTGGAACTGGTGTGAAACAAGTACAGTTGTCAGTCACTCTACCAGTCTTACCTGGAACTGGTGTGAAACAAGTACAGTTGTCAGTCACTCTACCAGTCTTAACTGGAAACCTAGTGTTCCGTGAGAGGTAGCTAGGGGTTCTGTGAGAAACAGAAAAACGGATAGATATTGATAATTGTTTCTAGTTTTGGCATAAGACCAGCAATTACCCCAGTGCATTACTGGTGCTTTATTTCATCAACCCATGCTAAATATCTACTCACATTATATATATATATAATATAATGTATATGTGTACATATATATACAAATTTATATATATATATATATATAATGTATGTGTACATATATATACAAATTTATATATATATATATATATATATATACAGGGTGCGGACGATATCTGTTCGCAAGATTATTGTCTAGGAAAAAATAACACAGTAGTTTTATTTTTTAAGATATATTTATCAAACTTGGGTCAGTTTGTCTTCATGACTTGTTCTTTCGATCTCACTTGATAAACCTGCCATTGGTTTTGATGACGGCCTCAAGGCAGCCTCGGAACTGGCTACAGACCTTCGTCACTGTCCCCGACTTAGGCCCCTAAAGGCACTTGTGATCCTGGCCTTTAGATCGTTTTCGTATTGCAGCTAGATCTGTTGGTGTCTCATTCCACTGCGCCTCACACAAAGAAGTCGAGGGGGTTGATGTCAGGTGAAGTGTGGTCGACGAAGTTCTCTGACTGGCAGGGCGCTGAGTCTTGCTGCCACACGTACGGCCTACCTGCAGCTACCTGGTCGATACAGGGCTTCACTACCTTGCTGAGAACGCAGATGGAGCCATCGGTGTTCAGCTTGAGACTCTCAGAAGTGAGGTGGCATGACGTCACCTTGAATGCTGACGACACCTAAGACCAATGTTGTTGCTGGAAACTTTGTCTGCATGACTCTGGGCACGTCTTTGGATGAGACAGCGAGCCACCTGTTGTTCTGGGAGTTGATCTTCTAGTCTTATTTGTCCTCCCGGTGCGGATTCCCAGAAGAACTCCGTGTCTCTTCCACAAATTTCGAAGTTCAAAATTATTCATAATCAATTATTCTGAAAATAAATAATGGAAATATAGTCAGTTTTTATGAAAACAAGAGTGACAACGGAAGTAAAAAAAATTTGCATAAAATTAGCAGTTGAAAATTGCGAACAAATATTGTCCGCACCCTGTACATACATACGCACATATCCGGCTGTAAAAATTCCAGCTAGTTCTGTTTGAGCTAGTTTGAGCTAGTTCTGTCCAACTGGCCAGACCTCTCTCATGACGTGGATGGCCTAGCTCATGCATGCTTGGAGAAATAGCCATTAAACGGCGATGATGATGACATGTACACAAATAAAGCATGCCAAATATCTACACACATACACATTATATGATATATATGTATATACACACACACGCCCACACATATACCCACACCCACAGTATCAGTTTCATTTTTAACTTCACCATAAGAATCAGCTAGATATTTGCTCTATCACTTTTGAAAAAAAATACATTTTTCAATTTTATTTTCCTCTTTATTGAGACTTTTAGAGAATAAAGGGAACAGCAACATTGTTTAATTAATCTAAAATTTTAATTAAAGATCAAAGCAACTGCTAATGTGTTTTTCCATTAAGTAACTCTCTCATACAAAATTACATAATATGAAACTTTCTATCTATCTATCTTTCTGTGTATATATCTATCTGTGTGTCTATATATCACTCTCTCTGTGTATATATATATATATATATATATAAGTTGTAATAAAATGAAAATGAAATTTCATTTCTCACTCTTAGTACGGCACTTATATATATATATATATATATATATATATATATATATATATATATATATATATATATATATATATATATATATATACACCTCTATATATCTCTCTCCCTTTCTCTGTATATATATTTATCTATGTCTGTGTATCTATCTTTCTGTGTGTGTGGGAGGGGGGGGAGCAGTGACGAGTGGAGAGATGCTGTGCTGAAGAGGACCTGTGCCACCCTTGCAAGCAGGGAAAAGCGGATGTATGATGATGATGATGTATATATGTATATTGGGTCGTCAAGTATGAAATTTGTAGAAATTACTTTTTCTACAAATTTCATACTTATATCTATTATTATAGATATACAAGCAGGGAAAAGCGGACATAAAATGATGATGATGTATGTATATATATTTATATAATTGTTTCTACTTTTGGCACAAGGCCTGCAATTAATCCAGTGCATTACTGGTACTTTATTTTATCGACCCCGTAAGGATGAAAGGCAAAGTCAACCTCGGCGGGATTTGAACTCAGATCGTAAAGGGATGTGACTATGCTGGAAAGCATGGCGTCCGACCCTTACCGTAACTGCCAATCCACTGCCCTATATATATATATATATATATATATATTTTAGAGATAAGAGGGATCAGATGTTGTTTACTCGAGAGAAGGCTACGTTGGTATGGACACGTGATGCGCATGAAAGTCGATAGCTGTATAACAAAGTGCAGGGCAATAAAGATAGACGGTAGTCACGGAATAGGCAGACCTAGAAAAACCTGGGACGAGCTGATAAACTCCGACATCACACACTTACACCTCTCCAAGACAATGTCACTGGACCGAGACCTTTGGCGGTACTCAGTAACAGAGAAGACCCGCCTTACCTAAATATATAGTAAAACCTACTCCAGCCAGTAGGCATCTCTAACAAAATACCCCCCCCCCCCACACACCCCATCCACACCACCCCGTTCTATGTAAAGTTATGTTGGTGCCGCGCCATCCAGGCCGAAACAAATGGGATCGTGTAGGTGTCACGACAAAAAAAAAACACACAGTCCACGCTGTAATGTGGCCGTGTAGGCAACACGGTAAAAACCTCCCAGACCCACACTGTAAATGTGGTTGGTGTTAGGAAGGGCATCCAACTGTAGAAAACCTGCCAGACAGTCCTATGCGAGCAAGACAATCACTCTTGCCTCAAGTGGGACTACCCCCGTCCAAACCCATGCAAGCGTGGAACACGGACGTTAAACGTTGATGATGATGATGATGATTTATTTATATAATGGCGATGAATTAGTTTTGCGAGGTTTTTGATATGAAATCGTGTGTCGAAACGAATATTGTTATACACATCAAACAAAACACTATATACACACGCAAACGCATGCGCAGAGAAGACAAAAAAATAAACAAATAAATAAACATTATATAAAGATGGCGTAGGCATACAATACAACGGGAGGAAACATAATAGTACCACTGACGATGTTGCAGATGTGCAACGAAAGAACTTTGTTAGACTATATATATGTGTTTGTGTCTATATTGTATCTGTATTTTTGACCGTTGGTCAGTCAATGGTAACACTGAGGACCGAATAAATTAAATTAACCGATATAAAAGACACAGAAGCGAAAACCAACCAAACAGTGAGTGTGTTCTGTTATTAATTCTGGCAATAATATTACACAAATATGACCCTCTCCAAGTATATATATATATGTATATATGTATATGTATATATATATATATATGTATATATATATATGTATCTTCCGCTGCACCTCCTCCAACCTAGTCTACGGACTTCGTTGCACGAGGTGCAGTGCGACTTATGTCGGACAGACGGGACGCCGCCTGGCGGACCGAGTCACGGAGCACCTCCGGGACATTCGTCTCGGGGGCAGTTCCCCCATCGCCCGCCACTTTGGTGGCCCTGGACACTCCGCACACCATCTCACAGTCTGTGGCCTACTCCAGTGCCACGGAACACCCGCCCATC
>OZ024756.1:11495020-11530666 GCA_964016885.1 Eledone cirrhosa
TCTAAATTAAATTAAATTAGAGAGGAAAGAACATTGTTTAATTTTTTATGTAAACGCCTAATGAATTGGTGTGAAATTTGATTATGATTGTTATTTGACGTTCTTCAATATTGCATGTGAATGCATGAGGTGGTTAGTGTGGTCATGATAATGATAAAGTCGTGGGTTCGATTCCTGGACTGGGTACCCGCATATTTGTGAAAGTTGGTTATATTTGTTATTTGAAATTCCCCAATATTTGGTGTGAATGCAGATGGTGGCCTAGTGGATGTTCGAGTCATGATAAAGTCGTGGGTTTGATTTCTGGATTGGGTAGCAACGTTATAGTTGTGAAAGCAAACTTCTTCATTTTATGTTTCTTTTCATGGTAGGACCTGAAGCTCCTCTTATTAAAACATCTGAGATGTTACCTTGTAGGTGTCCAGCTAAACCTGCATAGGTGTGATTTGTAACAACATGGTAGGAGGACTGGAGCTCCTGTTATTAAAACATCTGAGAAATCTATGAGATGTTACCAACTAAACCTACTACATAGGTGTGATTTGTAACAACATGGTAGGAGGACTGGAGCTCCTGTTATTAAAACATCTGAGAAATCTATGAGATGTTACCAACTAAACCTACTACATAGGTGTGATTTGTAACAACATGGTAGGAGGACTGGAGCTCCTGTTATTAAAACATCTGAGAAACCTATGAGATGTTACCAACTAAACCTACTACATAGGTGTGATTTGTAACAACATGGTAGGAGGACTGGAGCTCCTGTTATTAAAACATCTGAGAAACCTATGAGATGTTACCAACTAAACCTACTACATAGGTGTGATTTGTAACAACATGGTAGGAGGACTGGAGCTCCTGTTATTAAAACATCTGAGAAATCTATGAGATGTTACCAACTAAACCTACTACATAGGTGTGATTTGTAACAACATGGTAGGAGGACTGGAGCTCCTGTTATTAAAACATCTGAGAAACCTATGAGATGTTACCAACTAAACCTACTACATAGGTGTGAGATGTAACAACATGGTCGGATGAGAAACCTCCTATGAGAAGCAACCTTCTATGAGGTCAGCTAAACTTGCATTGCTGTGTGCTGTTACAACAATATGATAGGCCTGAAGTCCTTATTGAAACTTGCATGAAATCTATGAAATGCAACTTTGTAGGAAGTCAGCTAAACCAGTATAACTGTGAGCTGTAGCAGCATAAGACAGGAGCCCCTATCATTAAAACATGAGACACCTCCTATAAAATACAACACTGTAGGTCAGCTAAAACTGTACAGGTGTGAGCTGTAGCAGCATAAGACAGGAGCCCCTATCATTAAAACATGAGACACCTCCTATAAAATGTAACACTGTAGGTCAGCTAAAACTGTACAGGTGTGAGCTGTAGCAGCATAAGACAGGAGCCCCTATCATTAAAACATGAGACACCTCCTATAAAATGTAACACTGTAGGTCAGCTAAAACTGTACAGGTGTGAGCTGTAGCAGCATAAGACAGGAGCCCCTATCATTAAAACATGAGACACCTCCTATAAAATGTAACACTGTAGGTCAGCTAAAACTGTACAGGTGTGAGCTGTAGCAGCATAAGACAGGAGCCCCTATCATTAAAACATGAGACACCTCCTATAAAATGTAACACTGTAGGTCAGCTAAAACTGTACAGGTGTGAGCTGTAGCAGCATAAGACAGGAGCCCCTATCATTAAAACATGAGACACCTCCTATAAAATACAACCCTGTAGGTCAGCTAAAACTGTACAGGTGTGAGCTGTAGCAACATAAGACAGGAGCCCCTATCATTAAAACATGAGACACCTCCTATAAAATACAACACTGTAGAAGGTCAGCTAAAACTGTACAGGTGTGAGCTGTAGCAACATAAGACAGGAGCCCCTATCATTAAAACATGAGACACCTCCTATAAAATGTAACACTGTAGGTCAGCTAAAACTGTACAGGTGTGAGCTGTAGCAGCATAAGACAGGAGCCCCTATCATTAAAACATGAGACACCTCCTATAAAATACAACCCTGTAGGTCAGCTAAAACTGTACAGGTGTGAGCTGTAGCAGCATAAGACAGGAGCCCCTATCATTAAAACATGAGACACCTCCTATAAAATACAACATGTCGAAGGTCAGCTAAAACTGTACAGGTGTGAGCTGTAGCAGCATAAGACAGGAGCCCCTATCATTAAAACATGAGACACCTCCTATAAAATACAACACTGTAGGTCAGCTAAAACTGTACAGGTGTGAGCTGTAGCAACATAAGACAGGAGCCCCTATCATTAAAACATGAGACACCTCCTATAAAATACAACACTGTAGAAGGTCAGCTAAAACTGTACAGGTGTGAGCTGTAGCAGCATAAGACAGGAGCCCCTATCATTAAAACATGAGACACCTCCTATAAAATACAACACTGTAGGTCAGCTAAAACTGTACAGGTGTGAGCTGTAGCAACATAAGACAGGAGCCCCTATCATTAAAACATGAGACACCTCCTATAAAATACAACACTGTAGAAGGTCAGCTAAAACTGTACAGGTGTGAGCTGTAGCAACATAAGACAGGAGCCCCTATCATTAAAACATGAGACACCTCCTATAAAATGTAACACCATAGAGGGTCAGCTAAAACTGTACAGGTGTGAGCTGTAGCAACATAAGACAGGAGCCCCTATCATTAAAACATGAGACACCTCCTATAAAATACAACATGTCGAAGGTCAGCTAAAACTGTACAGGTGTGAGCTGTAGCAACATAAGACAGGAGCCCCTATCATTAAAACATGAGACACCTCCTATAAAATACAACACTGTAGAAGGTCAGCTAAAACTGTACAGGTGTGAGCTGTAGCAACATAAGACAGGAGCCCCTATCATTAAAACATGAGACACCTCCTATAAAATGTAACACCATAGAGGGTCAGCTAAAACTGTACAGGTGTGAGCTGTAGCAACATAAGACAGGAGCCCCTATCATTAAAACATGAGACACCTCCTATAAAATACAACATGTCGAAGGTCAGCTAAAACTGTACAGGTGTGAGCTGTAGCAACATAAGACAGGAGCCCCTATCATTAAAACATGAGACACCTCCTATAAAATACAACATGTCGAAGGTCAGCTAAAACTGTACAGGTGTGAGCTGTAGCAACATAAGACAGGAGCCCCTATCATTAAAACATGAGACACCTCCTATAAAATGTAACACTGTAGGTCAGCTAAAACTGTACAGGTGTGAGCTGTAGCAACATAAGATAGGAGCCCCTATCATTAAAACATGAGACACCTCCTATAAAATGTAACACTGTAGGTCAGCTAAAACTGTACAGGTGTGAGCTGTAGCAACATAAGACAGGAGCCCCTATCATTAAAACATGAGACACCTCCTATAAAATACAACACTGTAGGTCAGCTAAAACTGTACAGGTGTGAGCTGTAGCAGCATAAGACAGGAGCCCCTATCATTAAAACATGAGACACCTCCTATAAAATGTAACACCATAGAAGGTCAGCTAAAACTGTACAGGTGTGAGCTGTATCAACATAAGACAGGAGCCCCTATCATTAAAACATGAGACACCTCCTATAAAATACAACACTGTAGAAGGTCAGCTAAAACTGTACAGGTGTGAGCTGTAGCAGCATAAGACAGGAGCCCCTATCATTAAAACATGAGACACCTCCTATAAAATGTAACACTGTAGGTCAGCTAAAACTGTACAGGTGTGAGCTGTAGCAACATAAGACAGGAGCCCCTATCATTAAAACATGAGACACCTCCTATAAAATGTAACACCATAGAAGGTCAGCTAAAACTGTACAGGTGTGAGCTGTAGCAACATAAGACAGGAGCCCCTATCATTAAAACATGAGACACCTCCTATAAAATGTAACACTGTAGGTCAGCTAAAACTGTACAGGTGTGAGCTGTATCAACATAAGACAGGAGCCCCTATCATTAAAACATGAGACACCTCCTATAAAATGTAACACTGTAGGTCAGCTAAAACTGTACAGGTGTGAGCTGTAGCAACATAAGACAGGAGCCCCTATCATTAAAACATGAGACACCTCCTATAAAATACAACACTGTAGGTCAGCTAAAACTGTACAGGTGTGAGCTGTAGCAACATAAGACAGGAGCCCCTATCATTAAAACATGAGACACCTCCTATAAAATGTAACACCATAGAAGGTCAGCTAAAACTGTACAGGTGTGAGCTGTAGCAACATAAGACAAGAGTCTCTATCATTAAAACACACAAGAAACCTCCTATGAGACCTTGTAGGAGGTCAGCTAAACCTATATACTTAGCTGTGAGCTGTAAAAAGATAAATAAGAATTGAATGGTGGTAAATTATGTAAACTAAGAAAGGAGTGTTATTTAATTAAAAAACATTTTTAATGCAAATAACTGCTGAATCAATGTAAAACTTGATTGAGTTTTCTTTATCTGTAACCTCTTCAGTATTGGGTGTCTTGATGTCTGATGAACAAGATTTTATCCAGTTTGGCATCAGTCAATTTTGTTCTCAAATGGTTCTTCATATGCTTCAATTTAAAAAAAAAATTGTCTACACAGATAAGTGCTGACATACAATGATACTATCTTTTTTTCTTCATATTTTCATTTATATATATATATATAAATTTATAATTTTCTTGCATGGCTAAACTAAGTTAGGATGTTTTCACACTTTGGTGAATATATTTTCTATAAAAGTCAAGCACTGTCACAGACAGCATTTTGAGGAGAATGAAACTTCAAACTCAATATGTTGTTGTACTGCATCTCAATCAAATTCCATTTGATAATTTTCTGATGTAGTGGCTGCCTGTCCACTCTTCCACATCAAATTAGAAGTGAAGAAAACAACTGAAACTACTCATTTGAATGCAAATAAAAATCGGAGCAAAACGAAATGAAAGCCTTTTTTTTTTTTTTTTTTTTTTTTTCCTTCAACCATATTGACTAAGGTTTCCTGGTTTATGGTTTATATATATATATATAATTGGGGTGGGTGGGTGTGTGTGTGTGTGTGATAAAATAAAATATATGAGATTTCCTTTTTCAATTATTTCAACAATTGCTGCTTCCCTTAAAATGTCACAATATGGCCGTACATCCCATTAGCTGGCCACAATATGGCAGAATATCTCAGCTGGCCACAATATGGCTGCCGTACATCTCAGCTGTCCACAATATGGCTGCCGTACATCTCAGCTGGCCACAATATGGCTGCCGTACATCTCAGCTGTCCACAATATGGCTGCCGTACATCTCAGCTGGCCACAATATGGCTGCCGTACATCTCAGCTGTCCACAATATGGCTGCCGTACATCTCAGCTGTCCACAATATGGCTGCCGTACATCTCAGCTGGCCACAATATGGCTGCCGTACATCTCACCTGTCCACAATATGGCTGCCGTACATCTCAGCTGTCCACAATATGGCTGCCGTACATCTCAGCTGGCCACAATATGGCTGCCGTACATCTCAGCTGTCCACAATATGGCTGCCGTACATCTCAGCTGTCCACAATATGGCTGCCGTACATCTCAGCCGGCCACAATATGGCTGCCGTACATCTCAGCCGGCCACAATATGGCTGCCGTACATCTCAGCCGGCCACAATATGGCTGCCGTACATCTCACCTGGCCACAATATGGCTGCCGTACATCTCAGCTGGCCACAGTATGGCTGCCGTACATCTCAGCTGGCCACAATATGGCTGTATATCTCAGCTGGCCACAATATGGCTGTATATCTCATTAGCTGGCCACAATATGGCTGTACATCTCATTAGCTGGCCACAATATGGCTGTACATCTCATTAGCTGGCCACGATATGGTTGTACATCTCATTAGCTGGCCACGATATGGTTGTACATCTCATTAGCTGGCCACGATATGGTTGTACATCTCGTGCTAACCCATTTGTTACTGTTTGTTATTGATAACATAATTTTGACAGGAGTGGGTTTGGCTGGATACCCTTCCACTTTACAGCAGGTACTGGCTGTATTATTTGTGCCACCAGCACTAGAGAGGTTGTCTCACTGAACTGAACAGTCCTCTCCATCCTATATTAGTTTTTATTTGGAGTGTCTATTCTCCTAGATGGGTTGCTTTCACTATTCAGAACAATTAACTCTTAACATCATTTACTACATTAACGAGAGATTCTTGGAAAGTACCAAACAGTACTGAGACTGCATCACATTCAAAATTAAATTTTCATTTGAGCTTACTGCAAATTTTCACCTCACTAGTAAAGATACTATAAGCCTTTGAATTAACAATCCTATTTTTAGATATTTTCTGCTGAATCATTGTAGGATGTTAAGAGTTAAAATGAAGTATTTAAAAATAAACTTAATAATGTAAGGTCTCCCTCTGCGGTAGCAACTTCAACAGAGTATCTTAAGTTTGAGTCTCTTATGAAGCTACAGTGAAGTACTAACAGTCACTATAACCAACCACAACCATGTCCTACCTCCCCACAAAGTACCAGTGAAGTACTAACAGTCATTATAACCCCCCCCCCCCAAGGCTTTCATTTTCAACCCTTTAGCATTTACAATACTTTATATTTACTATTATATTTTCACCATAAAGGGCAGTGGATTGGCAGTATCGGTAGAGGGTCGGTTGCCATGCTTTGCAGCACAGAGTTGCGCCCCTTTACGGACTGAGTTCAAATCCCGCCGAGTTTAACTTTGCCTTTCATCCTTACGGGGTCGATAAAATAAAGTAGCAGTAATGTACTGGGTAATTAATTGCTGGCCTTGTGCCAAAAGTAGAAACAATTATATTTTCCCCATAAAGACTTTACCTCACATAATATCGAATCTATGAGATTTTGATGTTATTTATTTTGAGAACAATACCTTAACATAAGTATGAGTGGCCACTTACGGTCAGTTTGAACAGAAAGAGGTGAGAGAATTCTGGCCGGATACAGCCAGTTTAAATGCTAAAGGGTTAAAGTAATATAGTCATAGTGATGTTTTTACTTTTCATGAATGTGGTTTGTTAATTCAAATGTTTATAGTCTTTTTACTAGTGGACAGATTGTTGTGAAAATTTGGAATATTAGCATAACGACTTTAATGTTTAATATGTGCAAGTATATCTTGTTAATGTGGTGTCATAGGGTACAGGATATTAAAGAGTTAAGTATGTTCACACTAATTTAACTTTTAATTATTCTCTATTCTGTTATTTGAAATACCACTGAGACTAGAATTTGACTTTCAACATTCTGGAAGTTGATAAAATAAATACCATTTATTTAATTTCTCTTTGCAACGGCCTAGAAGTTAAACAACAGAAAACCAGGTATGATAATGGTGGTGGTGGTGGGGTGGGGTGGGGGGGATTGTGATACTGATGGAGGTGGTGCTGTTGGTGGTGATGATGATGGTGGTGGTGATGACGGTAGTGTTGGTGATGGTGGTAGTGGTGGTGATGGTGCTGAGATGACGGTGGTGGTGGTGGTGATGACGGTAGTATTGGTGATGGTGCTGAGATGACGATGATGGTGGTGGTGGTGATGGTGGTGGTGGTGAGATGATGATAATTTCTTTTGCAATGACTAGAGGTTAAATAACAGAAAATGGAGACGGGGACATAAGAGAAATTATTTAATTTTAAAAACAATTTCTATTATTTTACCTCCGGGCATTACAAAAAATAGAAAAAAATAAATAAAAGATCTCATTTCGCCTTTGGCCATGAGAAATAGTTGAATAATTCCTTCCACTTAACCTCTTACCCCAGTCAATTTTGATTCTCTTTTTATATAATAGTTTCTTTTTAATTGAAATTGGTTAGTTTTTATCAAATTAACCCTTTAATGTTCAAACCGGCCAAAACCGGCCAGAATTCTCTACCTCTTTCTGTTGAAACTGGCTGTAACTGGTCGCTCAAACTGATGTTAAGGTATTGTTCTCAAAATAAATACTTTCAAAATCTCATAGATTTGATATTATGTGAGATAATTATGAGGTAAAGCCTTTACCATGAAAATACAATAGTATATATAGAGTAATGTAAATGTTATGTGAGATATTATGTAAGGTAAAGCCTTTACTGTGAAAATACAATTGTAAATATAGAGTAATGTAAATGTTATGTGAGATATTATGTAAGGTAAAGCCTTTACTGTGAAAATACAATAGTAAATATAGAGTAATGTAAATGTTATGTGAGATAATTATGAGGTAAAGCCTTTACCATGAAAATACAATAGTATATATAGAGTAATGTAAATGTTATGTGAGATATTATGTAAGGTAAAGCCTTTACTGTGAAAATACAATAGTATATATAGAGTAATGTAAATGTTATGTGAGATATTATGTAAGGTAAAGCCTTTACTGTGAAAATACAATTGTAAATATAGAGTAATGTAAATGTTATGTGAGATATTATGTAAGGTAAAGCCTTTACTGTGAAAATACAATAGTATATATAGAGTAATGTAAATGTTATGTGAGATATTATGTGAGGTAAAGCCTTTACTGTGAAAATACAATAGTATATATAGAGTAATGTAAATGTTATGTGAGATATTATGTGAGGTAAAGCCTTTACTGTGAAAATACAATAGTATATATAGAGAAACACCGCCTCTCCTTCATTTTTGAAGGGGGGGGGGGGGGCGGCTTAATCGTTACAATGGCCTCGGTGTCAACCGGATCGGTCCCACTCGTGACATTAGTCGTTCGACATAGCCCCACAGATCGGCTACGCCCAAGATTGATAGATAGATATGTAGATAGACAGGTAGATAGATAGATTTTACAGATAGACAAGTTAAATAGCTAGATAATGAACTACTGTTTGTGTGTGTGTGTGGAGGGGGTGGTGGGTATATTTATTTGTGAATATTTAACTGAAACAGCAAATATAGGAATTTAAAGCAGACCAAGGTAAACAATTCCTGAGAACATGTATAAAAGAAAATAAAAATATTCTTAAAATCAATAAAAGTTTTATGTTTGGCTGTTGAAATTCAAAGCAAAAATAGAAAAAAGAAAAAAAGACATATTCCCTAGTTACATTTATAAAAAATAATGTATGTTTTATTTATTTTTTAGCAAATTGACCAATCCTAAAGGCAACCCCAGTTTTAGTAAATAAATATCTTAGAATTTCTAATAGTATCATGCATGACTGACTTACTAATAGCTTCTTGCATGACTGATTTTCTTACAACAGATGAATGGATTCAAAAGCAAAGAATGGTATATTTGACCTCTACAAAACTATTGACAACAATATACATATTAAAAAAACACACACACATATATAACAGTTAAATGATGGTGTGTGTATATATATATATATATACATACACACACACACATCCATACTTGTGTATTTTCCCATAAAAAGACTCCAACAAGCATGTGACCTAGAATACCACAATTCAAAATATATAGTACACTAACTTTATCATAACCATATTTCTAATGAAAGACATTGCCTATAATTTTCATATAATTTTGAAAACTATCAAGATTTTTGAGCGATTTAGAAATATAACTAAGTTTCTCATTATCAAACCTGGTGTTTGGAACATAACTTAACAAAGGTTCTTTCAGAAAATTATGATGGAAGGTTTTAAAGTTAATTACAGTCATTTTAAAACAATAGGGTTTATATCATAGAGGTAGTTTTAGGTAGTTTGGTATCAAAAGAGTTACTTTTAATGAAATACATTTTTACGTCCATTTTCCATATACTCTTGCACCTGTCGGATGGGTTTTTCTCAGCACACCATCTCTTTACTTGGCGTGTTCCTTCATCTCCTCTGTGAGTCTCAGCAATTTGAGATCAATTCTCACCACCTCTGCCCAGGTCTTTCTTGGTCTACCTCTACTGCAGCTTCCTTCCTCTGGCATTTCTTGGCACTGCTTCACCCAGCAATCATTATCCATGTGCATCACATGTCCACGGCAATGCAGCTTTCTCTCGTGTACACCACCTCAGATTCCTCTTAAACCCAGCTTCACCCCAGCTCGTCCAAGTTCTGCCTTTCTCTCACATTACACATCCATGTACGTGTATGTGCGTGTGTGTACATGTATGTGTATGCGTGTGTGTGTACGTGCCTGTGTAAGTGTGTGTGTGCATGTATGTGTGTGTGTGTACATGTAGGTGTGTGTGTACGTGTGTATTTGTGTACTTGTACGTGTGTGTGTGTGTGTGTATGTGTGTGTGTGTATGTATGTGTATGTACGTGTGTGTGTATGTGCATGTATGTGTGTGTGTAACTGTGTGAAATAAAGCATACATGATAATACGTATGTAGTAACGACATTGTCATATAAATACATTGATACCGAATGAGCCGTGTGTCCACACACAGTAGTCACAATAGTGTCTAAATACCTTGATTTGTCTGGTTTTTAACACACCTGTAGTACCTCCCAAAAGCCAACTGACAATCATTAGAATGTTTTACAGTATTTGGTTCAAACCCTGCTGAGGTCAACTTTGTTTTCATCAATTCAAGGTCAATAAAAAAAGTACCAGTCAAATACTGGGTTCAAATTCTTCCTTAATATCTCTTTCTCACTTCCACACTCATTCACGATCTTTCTCTGGAAGAAATCTGCTGTATTCCGACCGGGAACAAAAGTTCTTATATAAAACTGTGATGGAAAGTTTTTAGATAAATATAAACACTTTAACTCTTTCATTACTGTATTTCTAATGAAAGACACTGCCTATGGTTTTAAATAATTTTGAAAATAATCAAGAATTTCGAGAGATTTAGTAATATAATTGACTTTCTCATTATTAAGATGATTGGAACATAACTTAACAAAGGTTCTTACATAAATTTCTGATGGAAATTTTTTTTAGAGAAATATAAACACTTTAAAATAAACAGTACTGTATCATAACTCCAGTTGGGGGTGGGGCCAGGTGTTTTGGTATGAAAAATTTAACACCAGCAATCAAAAGCTACACACCTCCTCCTTAATATCCCTTTAATGTTCTTTAAAGAACATTCCCCCATTCCATAACATTCTTTCATTTTCCCATTCCATTCAACTCCACTCCATTCTCCTATTCCATAGTATTCTCCCATTCCATAAGTTTTTTTTCTACTGTACAAACCAGAGGTAGTTTACTAAAATATATTTTCTCAGTATTTATCTGGTGTTTGGGACTTAACAAAGATTCTTACATAAAATTAAAATTATGATAAAGATTTGTAGATAATCATCTTCTCTTCTCTTGCTTGATGTGACTGGGTGGGGATTATCCAAGGTCAGTGATCCCTTGCTTGATGTGACTGGGGGTCATCCTAGGTCAGTTGTCCCTTGCTAGATGAGACTGGGAGGTCATCCTAGGTCAGTTGTCCCTTGCTTGAAGTGACAGGGTGGGAGGGGGGGGGGTCATCCTAGGTCAGTGATCCCTTGCTTGATGTGACTGGGAGGTCATCCTAGGTCAGTTGTCCCAGGGACATCATCGTGTGTAGAGCTAATGTAGATAATCATACACACTTTAAAATAAAATAAGTCCTCTTATATCAGGGGACCCCAACCTTTTGGCTCCGCGGGCCGGGTGCGCAATTAATACTACTTATATACAAATAAGTAACCATTTATTTATCCCTTATGTTAGATTTGAAACAAAATTCAATATTGATACTTAGAGCTGTTCCAAGCAGAAAAATACATTTAAACATTGTTTTATTCGGCAATATCGATAGATTGGGTGCAAACTGTACCCTTTTTAGAACCCTTGTGGGTAGGATAAAGGCCTTCGCGGGCCGGATGTGGCCAACGGGCCGGGGGTTGAGGACCCCTGTATTATATCATAGAAAAGTAGTATTTAGGTGTCTGAAGAATTAATATATATTTCAATAATTTTGAAATATTAGTAAAACTTCAATGTAGTAGAAGATACTTTGTCAATGTAGCCGTGGGTTTGATGTTGGAACCATCCAGTGGTATTGTAGACCTCTTAACCACACAGCCATGTCTACACCAGTGTTGGAACCATCCAGTGGTATTGTAGACCTCTTAACCACACAGCCATGTCTACACCAGTGTTGGAACCATCCAGTGGTATTGTAGACCTCTTAACCACACAGCCATGTCTACACCAGTGTTGGAACCATCCAGTGGTATTGTAGACCTCTTAACCACACAGCCATGTCTACACCAATGTTGGAACCATCCAGTGGTATTGTAGACCTCTTAACCACACAGCCATGTCTACACCAGTGTTGGAACCATCCAGTGGTATTGTAGACCTCTTAACCACACAGCCATGTCTACACCAGTGTTGGAACCATCCAGTGGTATTGTAGACCTCTTAACCACACAGCCATGTCTACACCAGTGTTGGAACCATCCAGTGGTATTGTAGACCTCTTAACCACACAGCCATGTCTACACCAGTGTTGGAACCATCCAGTGGTATTGTAGACCTCTTAACCACACAGCCATGTCTACACCAGTGTTGGAACCATCCAGTGGTATTGTAAACCTCTTAACCACACAGCCATGTCTACACCAGTGTTGGAACCATCCAGTGGTATTGTAGACCTCTTAACCACACAGCCATGTCTACACCAATGTTGGAACCATCCAGTGGTATTGTAGACCTCTTAACCACACAGCCATGTCTACACCAATGTTGGAACCATCCAGTGGTATTGTAGACCTCTTAACCACACAGCCATGTCTACACCAGTGTTGATGTTCTGGATAAAATAAAGTTGAGCTTTTTAATAAAATCAACTTTGATCTTTCTCTCTCTCCCCCTCCCCACTTCTCTATCTCCCGTCTCTTTCTTTCTCTCTCTACCCCTCTCTCCCTCTCCACTTCTCTCTACCTCCCACCTCTCTCTCAACAGGAAACCACTGATTCAGCATAGTTTTCTTTTAATTTATATTTTACACAGAAAAGCCACCAGTGGCTGCAAGTGGTAT
Source organism: Eledone cirrhosa (assembly GCA_964016885.1). Taxonomy (NCBI): domain Eukaryota; kingdom Metazoa; phylum Mollusca; class Cephalopoda; order Octopoda; family Eledonidae; genus Eledone; species Eledone cirrhosa. Next base: position 11,508,015 of record OZ024756.1, read on the forward strand.
TATATGTTCCAATATTTAGATTACAACAAAGTAGCTTCTATGTAGTTTGTTAGTTTTGAGAAAGAAAAAAAAAGGGAGGAACAAATTAAAATTATAATATGTAACTAAATACATAATGATTGTGTTATGTTTAAATTTTTATTTTAGCCACAGTTTAAAGTGTTTTAAAATCAACCTTACCTTACAGGTTTTATTTAATTTTCAACTGGATTATTTTTCAACCTCCTTCAATGTATTGTTTCACATATACTTGTAGATTATCATCATCATCATCATCATCATTATATGTCTATTTTCCTTGCCTAGGTTAGTTAGGCTGTCATGTTTTGGGACTAGACTGGACAAGTGACCACGTCTTGTTCATGCATTCCATTTTTTTGGCGTTGTTTCAATGACTGGATGTCCTTCCTAATGCCAACTACTTTACAATATTTACTGGGAGAGAATTTTATCATGGTACCAGCACCAACAGAGTGGACTGGGTGCTTTTTATCATTGCACCAGCACTACCCCCTTGCAGGTAGGACAGGGTGCTTTTTATCATTGCACCAGCACTACCCCCTTACATGTAGGACTGGGTGCTTTTTATCATTGCACCAGCACTACCCCCTTGCAGGTAGGACAGGGTGCTTTTTATCATTGCACCAGCACTACCCCCTTACATGTAGGACTGGGTGCTTTTTATCATTGCACCAGCACTACCCCCTTACAGGTAGGACTGGGTGCTTTTTATCATTGCACCAGCACTACCCCTTACATGTAGGACTGGGTGCTTTTTATCATTGCACCAGCACTACCCCCTTACAGGTAGGAATGGGTGCTTTTTATCATTGCACCAGCACTATCCCCTTACATGTAGGACTGGGTGCTTTTTATCATTGCACCAGCACTATCCCCTTACAGGTAGGACTGGGTGCTTTTTATCATTGCACCAGCACTATCCCCTTACATGTAGGACTGGGTGCTTCTTATCATTGCACCAGCACTATCCCCTTACAGGTAGGACTGGGTGCTTTTTATCATTGCACCAGCACTATCCCCTTACAGGTAGGACTGGGTGCTTTTTATCATTGCACCAGCACTACCCCTTACATGTAGGACTGGATGCTTTTTATCATTGCACCAGCACTACCTCCTTACAGGTAGGAATGGGTGCTTTTTATCATTGCACCAGCACTACCCCCTTACAGGTAGGAATGGGTGCTTTTTATCATTGCACCAGCACTACCCCCTTACAGGTAGGAATGGGTGCTTTTCATCATTGCACCAGCACTATCCCCTTACAGGTAGGACTGGGTGCTTTTTATCATTGCACCAGCACTATCCCCTTACAGGTAGGACTGGGTGCTTTTTATCATTGCACCAGCACTACCCCTTTACAGGTAGGACTGGGTGCTTTTTATCCTTGAGTGCCAAAAAATCTACAGGTATAAATTTTACTCCCCACAGCTTGTGTGCAGAAGACATATTGGTATGATTTAGTTTTAGTTTGTGAATCACTGGGCTAAACAAAAGTAATCAAACAAAATTGGATGAAAATCTCTCTGATATTTATTTTATTACAAACAACTCTGACCAAACCAATAAATGACAAATGTTGAATAAAGTGAATAATCTTGTAACCCTTTAGCATTTAAACCAGCCATATCAGACCAGAATACTCTCACCTTTTTCTGTTCCAACTGGCTGTAACTGTCCACTCATTCTGATGTTAAGGTATTGTTCTCAAAATAGATATCAAAATCTCATAGATTTGATATTATAAAGCCTTTACCACAAAAATACAATAGTATATATAGAGTAATGTAAATGCTAAAGGGTTAATGTTTTTGAAGGGCTTTAGTCTCAACACACAATCTCAGATCAAGTCACTTGCCAAACATGTACAACTGTGGCAACAGTCTCAGATCAAGTCACCTGTCAGACATGTACAACTGTGGCAACAGTCTCAGATCAAGTCAGTTGCCAGACATGTACAACTGTGGCAACAGTCTCAAATCAAGTCACTTGCCAAACATGTACAACTGTGGCAACAGTCTCAAATCAAGTCATCTGCCAGAAATGTACAACTGTGGCAACAGTCTCAGATCAAGTCACTTGCCAAACATGTACAACTGTGGCAACAGTCTCAAATCAAGTCACTTGCCAAACATGTACAACTGTGGCAACAGTCTCAAATCAAGTCATCTGCCAGAAATGTACAACTGTGGCAACAGTCTCAGATCAAGTCACTTGCCAAACATGTACAACTGTGGCAACAGTCTCAAATCAAGTCACTTGCCAAACATGTACAACTGTGGCAACAGTCTCAGATCAAGTCACTTGCCAAACATGTACAACTGTGGCAACAGTCTCAAATCAAGTCACTTGCCAAACATGTACAACTGTGGCAACAGTCTCAGATCAAGTCATCTGCCAAACATGTACAACTGTGGCAACAGTCTCAGATCAAGTTACTTGCCAAACATGTACAACTGTGGCAACAGTCTCAGATCAAGTCACCTGCCAAACATGTACAACTGTGGCAACAGTCTCAGATCAAGTCACTTGCCAAACATGTACAACTGTGGCAACAGTCTCAGATCAAGTCACTTGCCAAACATGTACAACTGTGGCAACAGTCTCAGATCAAGTCATCTGCCAGAAATGTACAACTGTGGCAACAGTCTCAGATCAAGTCAGTTGCCAGACATGTACAACTGTGGCAACAGTCTCAGATCAAGTCAGTTGCCAAACATGTACAACTGTGGCAACAGTCTCAGATCAAGTCACTTGCCAAACATGTACAACTGTGGCAACAGTCTCAGATCAAGTCACTTGCCAAACATGTACAACTGTGGCAACAGTCTCAGATCAAGTCATCTGCCAGAAATGTACAACTGTGGCAACAGTCTCAGATCAAGTCACTTGCCAAACATGTACAACTGTGGCAACAGTCTCAGATCAAGTCACTTGCCAGACATGTACAACTGTGGCAACAGTCTCAGATCAAGTCAGTTGCCAAACATGTACAACTGTGGCAACAGTCTCAGATCAAGTCACTTACCAGACATGTACAACTGTGGCAACAGTCTCAGATCAAGTCAGTTGCCAAACATGTACAACTGTGGCAACAGTCTCAGATCAAGTCACTTGCCAAACATGTACAACTGTGGCAACAGTCTCAGATCAAGTCAGTTGCCAAACATGTACAACTGTGGCAACAGTCTCAGATCAAGTCATCTGCCAGAAATGTACAACTGTGGCAACAGTCTCAGATCAAGTCACTTGCCAAACATGTACAACTGTGGCAACAGTCTCAGATCAAGTCACTTGCCAGACATGTACAACTGTGGCAACAGTCTCAGATCAAGTCAGTTGCCAAACATGTACAACTGTGGCAACAGTCTCAGATCAAGTCACTTGCCAGACATGTACAACTGTGGCAACAGTCTCAGATCAAGTCAGTTGCCAAACATGTACAACTGTGGCAACAGTCTCAGATCAAGTCATCTGCCAGAAATGTACAACTGTGGCAACAGTCTCAGATCAAGTCAGTTGCCAGAAATGTACAACTGTGGCAACAGTCTCAGATCAAGTCAGTTGCCAAACATGTACAACTGTGGCAACAGTCTCAGATCAAGTCACTTGCCAGACATGTACAACTGTGGCAACAGTCTCAGATCAAGTCATCTGCCAGACATGTACAACTGTGGCAACAGTCTCAGATCAAGTCACTTGCCAGAAATGTACAACTGTGGCAACAGTCTCAGATCAAGTCAGTTGCCAAACATGTACAACTGTGGCAACAGTCTCAGATCAAGTCAGTTGCCAGACATGTACAACTGTGGCAACAGTCTCAGATCAAGTCAGTTGCCAGAAATGTACAACTGTGGCAACAGTCTCAGATCAAGTCAGTTGCCAGAAATGTACAACTGTGGCAACAGTCTCAGATCAAGTCAGTTGCCAAACATGTACAACTGTGGCAACAGTCTCAGATCAAGTCACTTGCCAGACATGTACAACTGTGGCAACAGTCTCAGATCAAGTCATCTGCCAGACATGTACAACTGTGGCAACAGTCTCAGATCAAGTCAGTTGCCAAACATGTACAACTGTGGCAACAGTCTCAGATCAAGTCACTTGCCAGACATGTACAACTGTGGCAACAGTCTCAGATCAAGTCACTTGCCAAACATGTACAACTGTGGCAACAGTCTCAGATCAAGTCACTTGCCAGACATGTACAACTGTGGCAACAGTCTCAGATCAAGTCACTTGCCAGACATGTACAACTGTGGCAACAGTCTCAGATCAAGTCACTTGCCAAACATGTACAACTGTGGCAACAGTCTCAGATCAAGTCACTTGCCAGAAATGTACAACTGTGGCAACAGTCTCAGATCAAGTCACTTGCCAGAAATGTACAACTGTGGCAACAGTCTCAGATCAAGTCACTTGCCAAACATGTACAACTGTGGCAACAGTCTCAGATCAAGTCACTTGCCAGAAATGTACAACTGTGGCAACAGTCTCAGATCAAGTCACTTGCCAGAAATGTACAACTGTGGCAACAGTCTCAGATCAAGTCACTTGCCAGAAATGTACAACTGTGGCAACAGTCTCAGATCAAGTCACTTGCCAAACATGTACAACTGTGGCAACAGTCTCAGATCAAGTCACTTGCCAGAAATGTACAACTGTGGCAACAGTCTCAGATCAAGTCACTTGCCAGAAATGTACAACTGTGGCAACAGTCTCAGATCAAGTCACTTGCCAGAAATGTACAACTGTGGCAACAGTCTCAGATCAAGTCACTTGCCAAACATGTACAACTGTGGCAACAGTCTCAGATCAAGTCACTTGCCAAACATGTACAACTGTGGCAACAGTCTCAGATCAAGTCACTTGCCAGAAATGTACAACTGTGGCAACAGTCTCAGATCAAGTCACTTGCCAGAAATGTACAACTGTGGCAACAGTCTCAGATCAAGTCACTTGCCAAACATGTACAACTGTGGCAACAGTCTCAGATCAAGTCACTTGCCAGAAATGTACAACTGTGGCAACAGTCTCAGATCAAGTCACTTGCCAGAAATGTACAACTGTGGCAACAGTCTCAGATCAAGTCACTTGCCAGAAATGTACAACTGTGGCAACAGTCTCAGATCAAGTCATCTGCCAGACATGTACAACTGTGGCAACAGTCTCAGATCAAGTCAGTTGCCAAACATGTACAACTGTGGCAACAGTCTCAGATCAAGTCACTTGCCAGACATGTACAACTGTGGCAACAGTCTCAGATCAAGTCAGTTGCCAAACATGTACAACTGTGGCAACAGTCTCAGATCAAGTCACTTGCCAGACATGTACAACTGTGGCAACAGTCTCAGATCAAGTCAGTTGCCAGACATGTACAACTGTGGCAACAGTCTCAGATCAAGTCAGTTGCCAAACATGTACAACTGTGGCAACAGTCTCAGATCAAGTCACTTGCCAGACATGTACAACTGTGGCAACAGTCTCAGATCAAGTCAGTTGCCAAACATGTACAACTGTGGCAACAGTCTCAGATCAAGTCATCTGTCAGACATGTACAACTGTGGCAACAGTCTCAGATCAAGTCAGTTGCCAGAAATGTACAACTGTGGCAACAGTCTCAGATCAAGTCAGTTGCCAGACATGTACAACTGTGGCAACAGTCTCAGATCAAGTCAGTTGCCAGAAATGTACAACTGTGGCAACAGTCTCAGATCAAGTCACTTGCCAAACATGTACAACTGTGGCAACAGTCTCAGATCAAGTCACTTGCCAAACATGTACAACTGTGGCAACAGTCTCAGATCAAGTCACTTGCCAAACATGTACAACTGTGGAAACAGTCTCAGATCAAGTCAGTTGCCAGACATGTACAACTGTGGCAACAGTCTCAGATCAAGTCAGTTGCCAAACATGTACAACTGTGGCAACAGTCTCAGATCAAGTCACTTGCCAGACATGTACAACTGTGGCAACAGTCTCAGATCAAGTCAGTTGCCAAACATGTACAACTGTGGCAACAGTCTCAGATCAAGTCATCTGTCAGACATGTACAACTGTGGCAACAGTCTCAGATCAAGTCAGTTGCCAGAAATGTACAACTGTGGCAACAGTCTCAGATCAAGTCAGTTGCCAGACATGTACAACTGTGGCAACAGTCTCAGATCAAGTCAGTTGCCAGAAATGTACAACTGTGGCAACAGTCTCAGATCAAGTCACTTGCCAAACATGTACAACTGTGGCAACAGTCTCAGATCAAGTCACTTGCCAAACATGTACAACTGTGGCAACAGTCTCAGATCAAGTCACTTGCCAAACATGTACAACTGTGGCAACAGTCTCAGATCAAGTCAGTTGCCAAACATGTACAACTGTGGCAACAGTCTCAGATCAAGTCACTTGCCAGAAATGTACAACTGTGGCAACAGTCTCAGATCAAGTCACTTGCCAAACATGTACAACTGTGGCAACAGTCTCAGATCAAGTCATCTGCCAGAAATGTACAACTGTGGCAACAGTCTCAGATCAAGTCACTTGCCAAACATGTACAACTGTGGCAACAGTCTCAGATCAAGTCAGTTGCCAGACATGTACAACTGTGGCAACAGTCTCAGATCAAGTCAGTTGCCAAACATGTACAACTGTGGAAACAGTCTCAGATCAAGTCACTTGCCAAACATGTACAACTGTGGCAACAGTCTCAGATCAAGTCACTTGCCAAACATGTACAACTGTGGCAACAGTCTCAGATCAAGTCACTTGCCAGACATGTACAACTGTGGCAACAGTCTCAGATCAAGTCACTTGCCAAACATGTACAACTGTGGCAACAGTCTCAGATCAAGTCATCTGCCAGAAATGTACAACTGTGGCAACAGTCTCAGATCAAGTCACTTGCCAGAAATGTACAACTGTGGCAACAGTCTCAGATCAAGTCACTTGCCAGAAATGTACAACTGTGGCAACAGTCTCAGATCAAGTCACTTGCCAAACATGTACAACTGTGGCAACAGTCTCAGATCAAGTCACTTGCCAAACATGTACAACTGTGGCAACAGTCTCAGATCAAGTCACTTGCCAAACATGTACAACTGTGGCAACAGTCTCAGATCAAGTCAGTTGCCAAACATGTACAACTGTGGCAACAGTCTCAGATCAAGTCACTTGCCAGAAATGTACAACTGTGGCAACAGTCTCAGATCAAGTCATCTGCCAGAAATGTACAACTGTGGCAACAGTCTCAGATCAAGTCATCTGTCAGACATGTACAACTGTGGCAACAGTCTCAGATCAAGTCAGTTGCCAGACATGTACAACCGTGGCAACAGTTTTAGATCAAGTCATCTGTCAGACATGTACAACTGTGGCAACAGTCTCAGATCAAGTCAGTTGCCAGACATGTACAACTGTGGCAACAGTTTTAGATCAAGTCATCTGTCAGACATGTACAACTGTGGCAACAGTTTTAGATCAAGTCATCTGTCAGACATGTACAACTGTGGCAACAGTCTCAGATCAAGTCATATGGTAGACATGTACAACTGTGGCAGCAGTCTTAGATGAAGTCATCTGCCAGCCATGTACAACTGTGGCAACAGTCTCAAATCAAGTCATCTGCTAGACATGTACAACTGTGGCTAAAATGGCAGTCTCAGTCTCAGTCTAAGTCACTTGCCAGACAAGTCAACCTCTGAAATATTTATTTACAGATGTTGAAGTACAGAATAGAGACTGATTGGTTTATTTTTGATAGAATTGACCACTGTGTATCTGTGTGCGTGTCTGTCTGTCTGTGTGTATCTGTGTGTGTGTGCCTGTTCAGTAGCTCTTGTTAGAAGCAAAGCAAGATATCTTTCTCTAATATTTGTCTTGTCTGTATTTATGTCCCAGTAAAGCTTTTTACTCCACAAAGAAACAACAAATTAAAACTATGTGTAGACATATTAATCATATGTTTGTTTAAACCCAATAGCTCTGGGAAGATGAAGATGAAAACACTTTTCTTTTTCAGTTTCATTTCTCTCTCTCTCTCTCTCTCTCTCTCTCTCTCTCTCTCTCTCTCTCTCTCTCTCTCGCTCTCTCTCTCTCTCTCTCTCGCTCTCTCTCTCTCTCTCTCTCTCTCTCTCTCTCTCTCTCTCTCTCTCTCAAGCTACTAAATTCCTCTCTTTAAGTATTGTTATATCAGTTGTAAATTTGTTTAAACTCAAGTTGAAATGATCCAAAGTCAAGGAGGCATGTTCATATTGGATACAAACCAACCATCTTTGATAAACTATTCATTTGAGAATCTGCAAAAAAGAATCTCTCTTCCACCCTCACCCCTTTGGTTTTTGATGAGAGATAGACAGATAGGTAGATAGATAGATAGATATGTTTCTTTATTAGCTACAGGGGCACAAAAGAAGGGGACAAATACAAAGGGGGAAGATAGGCAGATTAGATAGATAGATAGATAGATAGATAGATAAGTAGATAAGTAGATATAGTGATAGTAAAGATAAGACACAAACAAACACAGAATGAGAGGGTTAGACAGACTGAGAGAATGTGTGGTGGTGTTGGGACAGGATGGAGGGGCTGGGGAAGAGTAGGAAGTGTTTGGTAATTTATGATGTTCACTTCAGTAATATTGAATGAAGAAATTCTGGAATTGATGGCAGATTAATTGTATGGATCGGAATTATTTTGATTCTTATTTTTCTTCAGCCAACTCCACAGAACCAACATTCTTCCAAAACAGCTTCACTTTCACATTCATTACATTATTGGTAGATTGGCAGTATCAGTAGAGGGTCGGATGCCATGCTTTGATGCATAGAGTTACGGCCCTTGCCATTCTGAGTTCAAATCCAGCTGAGGTTAACTTTGCCTTTCATCCTTACAGGGTCGATAAAAGAAAGTACCAGTAATGCACTGGGGTGATTGCTGGCCTTGTGCCTAAAGTAGAAACAATTATTACGGACTGAGTTCAAATCCAGCTGAGGTTAACTTTGCCTTTCATCCTTACGGGGTCGATAAAAGAAAGTACCAGTAATGCACTGGGGTGATTGCTGGCCTTGTGCCTAAAGTAGAAACAATTATTACGGACTGAGTTCAAATCCAGCCGAGGTTAACTTTGCCTTTCATCCTTACAGGGTCGATAAAAGAAAGTACCAGTAATGCACTGGGGTGATTGCTGGCCTTGTGCCTAAAGTAGAAACAATTATTACGGACTGAGTTCAAATCCAGCCGAGGTTAACTTTGCCTTTCATCCTTACAGGGTCGATAAAATAAAATACCAGTAATGCACTGGGGGTCATTGCTGGCCTTGTGCCTAAAGTAGAAACAATTATTATTTAATATTTTTCTCTATAATATAGTTTCTACTTGTATCTGTACTTCAGTTACGTCATATTTTGTAAAGTACTCTTAGTTTGCTTGTGAATCAGAGGAGAGACATGTTAGATTCTGCTTTTTTTTTTCCTTTATAAATAATGGTTAAGAGGTTTCAAATAGAATTTGTTAGAACTGGACAAGGATTCTTTTCAACTTTTTTTCTCTTTCTCTTTTTTTTTCTTTTTTTTTTTATTTGTTTTTAATTTATAGAATTTTTTAGTTTTCATTTTCATTAGTTTATCCATCATAAGCATTAAGTTTTTCCTCCTCCTCCAGTAGATATGTCTAGTATATCTTAACCTAGAGTATGGTGCCAGTGTCCTGGAGTTTCCTCCTCCAGTAGATATGTCTAGTATATCTTAACCTAGAGTATGGTGCCAGTGTCCTAGAGTTTCCTCCTCCAGTAGATATGTCTAGTATATCTTAACCTAGAGTATGGTGCCAGTGTCCTAGAGTTTCCTCCTCCAGTAGATATGTCTAGTATATCTTAACCTAGAGTATGGTGCCAGTGTCCTGGAGTTTCCTCCCCCAGTAGATATGTCTAGTATATCTTAACCTAGAGTATGGTGCCAGTGTCCTGGAGTTTCCTCATCCAGTAGATATGTCTAGTATATCTTAACCTAGAGTATGGTGCCAGTGTCCTGGAGTTTCCTCCTCCAGTAGATATGTCTAGTATATCTTAACCTAGAGTATGGTGCCAGTGTCCTAGAGTTTCGTCCTCCAGTAGATATGTCTAGTATATCTTAACCTAGAGTATGGTGCCAGTGTCCTAGAGTTTCCTCCTCCAGTAGATATGTCTAGTATATCTTAACCTAGAGTATGGTGCCAGTGTCCTAGAGTTTCCTCCTCCAGTAGATATGTCTAGTATATCTTAACCTAGAGTATGGTGCCAGTGTCCTGGAGTTTCCTCCTCCAGTAGATATGTCTAGTATATCTTAACCTAGAGTATGGTGCCAGTGTCCTGGAGTTTCCTCCCCAGTAAATATGTCTAGTATATCTTAACCTAGAGTATGGTCCCAATGTCCTGGAGTTTCCTCCTCCAGTAGATATGTCTAGTATATCTTAACCTAGAGTATGGTGCCAGTGTCCTGGAGTTTCCTCCTCCAGTAGAAATGTCTAGTATATCTTAACCTAGAGTATGGTGCCAGTGTCCTGGAGTTTCCTCCTCCAGTAGATATGTCTAGTATATCTTAACCTAGAGTATGGTGCCAGTGTCCTAGAGTTTCCTCCCCCAGTAGATATGTCTAGTATATCTTAACCTAGAGTATGGTGCCAGTGTCCTGGAGTTTCCTCCTCCAGTAGATATGTCTAGTATATCTTAACCTAGAGTATGGTGCCAGTGTCCTGGAGTTTCCTCCTCCAGTAGATATGTCTAGTATATCTTAACCTAGAGTATGGTGCCAGTGTCCTGGAGTTTCCTCCTCCAGTAGAAATGTCTAGTATATCTTAACCTAGAGTATGGTGCCAGTGTCCTGGAGTTTCCTCCTCCAGTAGATATGTCTAGTATATCTTAACCTAGAGTATGGTGCCAGTGTCCTGGAGTTTCCTCCTCCAGTAGATATGTCTAGTATATCTTAACCTAGAGTATGGTGCCAGTGTCCTGGAGTTTCCTCCTCCAGTAGATATGTCTAGTATATCTTAACCTAGAGTATGGTGCCAGTGTCCTGGAGTTTCCTCCTCCAGTAGAAATGTCTAGTATATCTTAACCTAGAGTATGGTGCCAGTGTCCTGGAGTTTCCTCCTCCAGTAGATATGTCTAGTATATCTTAACCTAGAGTATGGTGCCAGTGTCCTAGAGTTTCCTCCTCCAGTAGAAATGTCTAGTATATCTTAACCTAGAGTATGGTGCCAGTGTCCTAGAGTTTCCTCCCCCAGTAGATATGTCTAGTATATCTTAACCTAGAGTATGGTGCCAGTGTCCTGGAGTTTCCTCCTCCAGTAGATATGTCTAGTATATCTTAACCTAGAGTATGGTGCCAGTGTCCTGGAGTTTCCTCCTCCAGTAGATATGTCTAGTATATCTTAACCTAGAGTATGGTGCCAGTGTCCTGGAGTTTCCTCCTCCAGTAGAAATGTCTAGTATATCTTAACCTAGAGTATGGTGCCAGTGTCCTGGAGTTTCCTCCTCCAGTAGATATGTCTAGTATATCTTAACCTAGAGTATGGTGCCAGTGTCCTGGAGTTTCCTCCTCCAGTAGAAATGTCTAGTATATCTTAACCTAGAGTATGGTGCCAGTGTCCTGGAGTTTCCTCCTCCAGTAGATATGTCTAGTATATCTTAACCTAGAGTATGGTGCCAGTGTCCTGGAGTTTCCTCCTCCAGTAGATATGTCTAGTATATCTTAACCTAGAGTATGGTGCCAGTGTCCTGGAGTTTCCTCCTCCAGTAGATATGTCTAGTATATCTTAACCTAGAGTATGGTGCCAGTGTCCTGGAGTTTCCTCCTCCAGTAGATATGTCTAGTATATCTTAACCTAGAGTATGGTGCCAGTGTCCTGGAGTTTCCTCCTCCAGTAGAAATGTCTAGTATATCTTAACCTAGAGTATGGTGCCAGTGTCCTGGAGTTTCCTCCTCCAGTAGATATGTCTAGTATATCTTAACCTAGAGTATGGTGCCAGTGTCCTAGAGTTTCCTCCTCCAGTAGAAATGTCTAGTATATCTTAACCTAGAGTATGGTGCCAGTGTCCTAGAGTTTCCTCCCCCAGTAGATATGTCTAGTATATCTTAACCTAGAGTATGGTGCCAGTGTCCTGGAGTTTCCTCCTCCAGTAGATATGTCTAGTATATCTTAACCTAGAGTATGGTGCCAGTGTCCTGGAGTTTCCTCCTCCAGTAGATATGTCTAGTATATCTTAACCTAGAGTATGGTGCCAGTGTCCTGGAGTTTCCTCCTCCAGTAGAAATGTCTAGTATATCTTAACCTAGAGTATGGTGCCAGTGTCCTGGAGTTTCCTCCTCCAGTAGATATGTCTAGTATATCTTAACCTAGAGTATGGTGCCAGTGTCCTGGAGTTTCCTCCTCCAGTAGAAATGTCTAGTATATCTTAACCTAGAGTATGGTGCCAGTGTCCTGGAGTTTCCTCCTCCAGTAGATATGTCTAGTATATCTTAACCTAGAGTATGGTGCCAGTGTCCTGGAGTTTCCTCCTCCAGTAGAAATGTCTAGTATATCTTAACCTAGAGTATGGTGCCAGTGTCCTGGAGTTTCCTCCTCCAGTAGATATGTCTAGTATATCTTAACCTAGAGTATGGTGCCAGTGTCCTGGAGTTTCCTCCTCCAGTAGAAATGTCTAGTATATCTTAACCTAGAGTATGGTGCCAGTGTCCTGGAGTTTCCTCCTCCAGTAGATATGTCTAGTATATCTTAACCTAGAGTATGGTGCCAGTGTCCTGGAGTTTCCTCCCCCAGTAGATATGTCTAGTATATCTTAACCTAGAGTATGGTGCCAGTGTCCTGGAGTTTCCTCCTCCAGTAGATATGTCTAGTATATCTTAACCTAGAGTATGGTGCCAGTGTCCTGGAGTTTCCTCCTCCAGTAGAAATGTCTAGTATATCTTAACCTAGAGTATGGTGCCAGTGTCCTGGAGTTTCCTCCTCCAGTAGATATGTCTAGTATATCTTAACCTAGAGTATGGTGCCAGTGTCCTGGAGTTTCCTCCTCCAGTAGATATGTCTAGTATATCTTAACCTAGAGTATGGTGCCAGTGTCCTAGAGTTTCCTCCTCCAGTAGATATGTCTAGTATATCTTAACCTAGAGTATGGTGCCAGTGTCCTGGAGTTTCCTCCTCCAGTAGATATGTCTAGTATATCTTAACCTAGAGTATGGTGCCAGTGTCCTGGAGTTTCCTCCCCCAGTAGATATGTCTAGTATATCTTAACCTAGAGTATGGTGCCAGTGTCCTAGAGTTTCCTCCTCCAGTAGATATGTCTAGTATATCTTAACCTAGAGTATGGTGCCAGTGTCCTGGAGTTTCCTCCTCCAGTAGATATGTCTAGTATATCTTAACCTAGAGTATGGTGCCAGTGTCCTGGAGTTTCCTCCTCCAGTAGATATGTCTAGTATATCTTAACCTAGAGTATGGTGCCAGTGTCCTGGAGTTTCCTCCCCCAGTAGATATGTCTAGTATATCTTAACCTAGAGTATGGTGCCAGTGTCCTGGAGTTTCCTCCCCCAGTAGATATGTCTAGTATATCTTAACCTAGAGTATGGTGCCAGTGTCCTGGAGTTTCCTCCTCCAGTAGATATGTCTAGTATATCTTAACCTAGAGTATGGTGCCAGTGTCCTGGAGTTTCCTCCTCCAGTAGATATGTCTAGTATATCTTAACCTAGAGTATGGTGCCAGTGTCCTAGAGTTTCCTCCTCCAGTAGATATGTCTAGTATATCTTAACCTAGAGTATGGTGCCAGTGTCCTGGAGTTTCCTCCTCCAGTAGATATGTCTAGTATATCTTAACCTAGAGTATGGTGCCAGTGTCCTAGAGTTTCCTCCCCCAGTAGATATGTCTAGTATATCTTAACCTAGAGTATGGTGCCAGTGTCCTGGAGTTTCCTCCTCCAGTAGATATGTCTAGTATATCTTAACCTAGAGTATGGTGCCAGTGTCCTAGAGTTTCCTCCCCCAGTAGATATGTCTAGTATATCTTAACCTAGAGTATGGTGCCAGTGTCCTAGAGTTTCCTCCTCCAGTAGATATGTCTAGTATATCTTAACCTAGAGTATGGTGCCAGTGTCCTGGAGTTTCCTCCTCCAGTAGATATGTCTAGTATATCTTAACCTAGAGTATGGTGCCAGTGTCCTGGAGTTTCCTCCTCCAGTAGATATGTCTAGTATATCTTAACCTAGAGTTCCTGGAGTTTTATGACGACTGGAAAGAATGAAAATTAAACCTACATAACACAACAAAACTAAACTATGTAATACTGTACTATATGACCTGAGTGGTTGGACTGTTCTAGACTATATGATCTCAGCTGTACTATACTATATGATCTCAGCTGTACTATACTATATGATCTCAGTTGTACTATACTATATGATCTCAGTTGTACTATACTATATGATCTCAGTTGTACTATACTATATGATCTCAGCTGTACTATACTATATGATCTCAGTTGTACTATACTATATGATCTCAGCTGTACTATACTATATGATCTCAGTTGTACTATACTATATGATCTCAGCTGTACTATACTATATGATCTCAGTTGTACTATACTATATGATCTCAGCTGTACTATACTATATGATCTCAGTTGTGCTATACTATATGATCTCAGTTGTACTATACTATATGATCTCAGCTGTACTATACTATATGATCTCAGTTGTACTATACTATATGATCTCAGCTGTACTATACTATATGATCTCAGTTGTACTATACTATATGATTTCAGTTGTACTATACTATATGATCTCAGCTGTACTATACTATATGATCACAGTTGTACTATACTATATGATCTCAGCTGTACTATACTATATGATCTCAGTTGTACTATACTATATGATTTCAGTTGTACTATACTATATGATCTCAGCTGTACTATACTATATGATCTCAGCTGTACTATACTATATGATCTCAGCTGTACTATACAATATGATCTCAGTTGTACTATACTATATGATCTCAGCTGTACTATACTATATGTTCTCAGCTGTACTATACTATATGATCTCAGCTGTACTATACTATATGATCTCAGTTGTACTATACTATATGATCTCAGTTGTGCTATACTATACTATATGATCTCAGCTGTACTATACTATATGATCTCAGTTGTACTATACTATATGATCTCAGCTGTACTATACAATATGATCTCAGTTGTACTATACTATATGATCTCAGCTGTACTATACTATATGATCTCAGCTGTACTATACAGTATGATCTCAGCTGTACTATACTATATGATCTCAGTTGTACTATACTATATGATCTCAGTTGTACTATACTATATGATTTCAGTTGTACTATACTATATGATCACAGTTGTACTATACTATATGATCACAGTTGTACTATACTATATGATCACAGTTGTACTATACTATATGATCACAGTTGTACTATACTATATGATCACAGCTGTACTATACTATATGATCTCAGTTGTACTATACTATATGATCTCAGATGTACTATACAATATGATCTCAGCTGTACTATACTATATGATTTCAGTTGTACTATACTATATGATCTCAGTTGTACTATACTATATGATCTCAGTTGTACTATACTATATGATCTCAGTTGTACTATACTATATGATCTCAGCTGTACTATACTATATGATCTCAGTTGTACTATACTATATGTTCTCAGCTGTACTATACTATATGATCTCAGCTGTACTATACTATATGATCTCAGCTGTACTATACTATATGATCTCAGTTGTACTATACTATATGATCCCAGTTGTACTATACTATATGATCTCAGTTGTACTATACTATATGATCTCAGTTGTACTATACTATATGATCTCAGTTGTGCTATACTATACTATATGATCTCAGCTGTACTATACTGTATGATTTCAGTTGTACTATACTATATGATCTCAGTTGTACTATACTATATGATCACAGTTGTACTATACTATATGATCTCAGCTGTACTATACAATATGATCTCAGCTGCACTATACTATATGATTTCAGTTGTACTATACTATATGATCACAGTTATACTATACTATAGGATTTCAGTTGTATTATACTAAATGATCTCAGTTGTACTATACTATATGATCTCAGCTGTACTATACTATATGATCTCAGCTGTACTATACTATATGATCTCAGCTGTACTATACTATATGATCTCAGTTGTACTATACTATATGATCTCAGTTGTACTATACTATATGATCTCAGTTGTACTATACTATATGATCTCAGCTGTACTATACTATATGATCTCAGCTGTACTATACTAAATGATCTCAGTTGTACTATACTATATGATCTCAGCTGTACTATACTATATGATCTCAGCTGTACTATACTATATGATCTCAGCTGTACTACACTATATGATCTCAGCTGTACTATACTATATGATCTCAGCTGTACTATACTATATGATTTCAGTTGTACTATACTATATGATCTCAGTTGTACTATACTATATGATTTCAGTTGTACTATACAATATGATCTCAGTTGTACTATACTATATGATCTCAGTTGTACTATACTATATGATCTCAGTTGTACTATACTATATGATCTCAGTTGTACTATACTATACTATATGATCTCAGCTGTACTATACTATATGATTTCAGTTGTACTATACTATATGATCACAGTTGTACTATACTATATGATCTCAGCTGTACTATACTATATGATCGCAGTTGTACTATACTATATGATCTCAGTTGTACTATACTATATGATCTCAGCTGTACTATACTATATGATCTCAGTTGTACTATACTATATGATCTCAGCTGTACTATACTATATGATCTCAGTTGTACTATACTATATGATCTCAGTTGTACTATACTATATGATCTCAGTTGTACTATACTATACTATATGATCTCAGTTGTACTATACTATACTATATGATCTCAGCTGTACTATACTATATGATCACAGTTGTACTATACTATATGATCTCAGCTGTACTATACTATATGATCTCAGTTGTACTATACTATACTATATGATCTCAGCTGTACTATACTATATGATCTCAGTTGTACTATACTATATGATCAGCTGTACTATACTATATGATCTCAGTTGTACTATACTATATGATCTCAGCTGTACTATACTATATGATCTCAGTTGTACTATACTATACTATATGATCTCAGCTATACTATACTATATGATCTCAGCTGTACTATACTATATGATCTCAGTTGTACTATACTATATGATCTCAGTTGAACTATACTATATGATCACAGCTGCACTATACAATATGATCTCAGCTGTACTATACTATATGATCTCAGCTGTACTATACTATATGATCTCAGTTGTACTATACTATATGATCTCAGCTGTACTATACTATATGATCTCAGTTGTACTATACTATATGATCTCAGCTGTACTATACTATATGATCTCAGCTGTACTATACTATATGATCTCAGTTGTACTATACTATATGACCTCAGCTGTACTATACTATATGATCTCAGTTGTACTATACTATATGATCTCAGTTGTACTATACTATATGATCTCAGTTGTACTATACTATATGATCTCAGCTGTACTATACTATATGATCTCAGCTGTACTATACAATATGATCTCAGTTGTACTATACTATATGATCTCAGTTGTACTATACTATATGATCTCAGCTGTACTATACTATATGATCTCAGCTGTACTATACTATATGATCTCAGCTGTACTATACAATATGATCTCAGTTGTACTATACTATATGATCTCAGCTGTACTATACTATATGATCTCAGCTGTACTATACTATATGATCTCAGCTGTACTATACTATATGATCTCAGCTGTACTATACTATATGATCTCAGCTGTACTATACAATATGATCTCAGTTGTACTATACTATATGATCACAGCTGTACTATACAATATGATCTCAGTTGTACTATACTATATGATCTCAGTTGTACTATACTATATGATCTCAGCTGTACTATACTATATGATCTCAGCTGTACTATACTATATGATCTCAGTTGTACTATACTATACTATATGATCTCAGTTGTACTATACTATATGATCTCAGTTGTACTATACTATATGATCTCAGTTGTACTATAGTATACTATATGATCTCAGCTGTAATATACTATATGATCTCAGTTGTACTATACTATATGATCTCAGCTGTACTATACTATATGATCTCAGTTGTACTATACTATATGATCTCAGTTGTACTATACTATATCATCTCAGTTGTACTATACTATATAATTAGAAGTTGCAGGCTTTTACCTCCTACATCAAACAAGGTAGATTACAGTTTGTTTATATACATGTATGTTTGTGTGTATATATATATTTATACACATGTATGTATGTATTGTGTATATATTTGCATGTGTGTATATATATATATATATATATATATATATATAAGGAAAGGGATATTTAATTTGTTGGTAATTCAACAAATATATATATTTATAACTGATTCAAAGCACTCAACAGATTTTCTGGAGTATAATATCAATGATATTAATAAATATCCAGGTAAAACTTCAACTTGAACTGTTAAGATCTCGTTCCTAGATATGTCAATATTTATAAAACAAATTTTGAATTTTATCTGAAGAGAGCGTACCAAAGTTTTGGTACCCTTGAAATATATATAATAGAATAAATATGGTTTTATAAATATAGTTTCCATTTATTAATATCATTGATATATATATATATATACGATATTAAATAAATGGAAACTATATTTATAAAACCATATTTATTCCACTATATATATTTCAGGGATATCATATTAAAAATATGGTATGCCTTCTTCAGACAAAATACAATATAAACAGTCTTATAAATAGATAGATTTGATATACCTTACAACTTCAACTTCCATTTAAAAAGTTGATTTGGTATCAAATCAACTTTTTAAATGGAAGTTGAAGTTGTAAGGTATGTCAAATCTATCTATTTATAAGACTGTTTATATTGTATTTTGTCTGAAGAAGGCATACCATATTTTTAATATGATATCCCTGAAATATATATATAGTGGAATAAATATGGTTTTATAAATATAGTTTCCATTTATTTAATATCGTAAATATACTCCAAATACTTGTTGAGTGCTTTTATATCAGTTATAAATATTTACTCGTTGTAACCCAACAATTTAAATAAAACTTTGCATATATATATATATATATATATAGAGAGAGAGAGAGAGAGAGAGAGAGAGAGAGAGAGAGAGAGAGAGAGAGAGAGAGAGAGAGAAGACCCGCCTTGCCTAAGTACAAAGCGAAACCTACAGTCAATATACAGTCAACAAAAATACACCCCCGTCCCACTACCCCCACCCCTTTCAATGTAAAGTTATGTTGGTACCACAACATCCAGTCCTAAACAAATGAGGTCGTGTAGGTGTCACGACAAAAAAAACACACAGTCCACGCTGTAATGTGGCCGTGTAGGTAACACAGTAAAAACCTCCCAGTCCACACTGTAAACGTGGTTGGTGTTAGGAAGGGCATCCAGCCGTAGAAAACCTGCCAGACAGTCCCATACGAGCGAGACAACCACTCTTGCCTTAAGTGGGACAATTCCCATCTAAACCGATGCTAGCGTGGAAGATAGACGTTAAACGATGATGATGATGATGATATATATATATATGAAACACAAATCCAAATTTTGAAGACCAACACAATGTGTTTGAAGAATTTTAAATTGCTAAGATAACAATTTATCTTGGCAATTTAACATTCTGTGTGAATATATATACACACGTTTACATATATATACATACACACATACAAACAATAATGTAGTAGTCCTGGTGCCATAACTAACCGCACCTTACAATATTCCTATATCCATGACCCTTTTATTTTGAAATTAAATATATTATTTTCATTTTATTCCTCCAATCAATATTTTATTTCGTTTTATTCTACCAATCAATATTTTATATACATCTGATTTTATTTTTTTAAATATTTTACATTTCATTTATTTTTTTGTTTACTTCAAAATATTTATAATTAAGATTGATTAGTGTTTCAATTCCCGTTTGTCAGGAAATCATTCCTAGTTAAAACACAAACTTGCAAAACCATTTCTGATTAAAATCAACACTAGTTATATATATATATAGTTATGTAATTCATACATATATATATATATATATAAATTCAGCGAGAATCGTATTTCAGCGGGTAGAAGTAAGCGAAACGCAATTACCGCAATATATATATATATGGAGGCACATGGCTTAGTGGTTAGAGCATTGGCCTTGCAATCGAAAGGCTGTGAGTTAAATTCTCAGACCAGGTGATGTGTTGTTTCCTTGAGCAAGACACTTTATTTCACATTGCTCCAGTTTACTCAGCTGTAGAAATGAGATGATAGGACTGGGGTCCCTATCATTTCACTGCAAAGTGGTCGTGGAGTGCCACGGCAAAAAAGCACTCAGCACTCACTGTAAAGTGGACGTGTAGGCGCCACAGAAAGAAAAGCACCCAGCACTCACTGCAAATGAGGTTGGTGTTAGAAGGGCATCCAGCTGTAGAAATCAAGCCAGAATCAGTTCCCGTCCCACCCTAGCAAGCAGGGAAAAGCGGATGTAAAAAAAATGAAATGAAATGAAAAAAGAAATATATATATATATACACACACACACACATACATACTCACACACATGATATATATATATATATATATACACAAATATAATATATGTATACATAGACACACATGTATATATATATATATATATCTTTGTGTGTGTGTGTGTATGTATATATATACATACACAGTGTATTTGGTAATTTGATTAGTTTATTAGCTTAGTTGACAATCTGCTTATTATATTATAGTGAGGCAAAGTTGAACTCAATACCACAAATATTGCACGGGACTTTATGATGTAGGATTAAAATAAAAAGTTAATTGTTGTTGATTAGATTTCCATTGCATGCAAGGTTTCATTTAACTGTAGTCTGGGGGTCAGCATCATCACCATCATCATCACTGCCACCATCACCATCATCTTCACTGCCACCACCACCATCATCATCACTGCCACCACCACCATCATCACTGCCACCACCACCACCATCATCACTGCCATCACCACCACCATCATCACTGCCACCACCACCATCATCATCACTGCCACCATCACCATCATCTTCACTGCCACCACCACCATCATCATCACTGCCACCACCACCATCATCACTGCCACCACCACCATCATCACTGCCATCATCACCACCATCATCACTGCCACCACCACCATCATCATCACTGCCACCACCACCATCATCACTGCCACCACCACCACCATCATCACTGCCACCACCACCATCATCATCACTGCCACCATCACCATCATCTTCACTGCCACCACCACCATCATCATCACTGCCACCACCATCATCATCACTGCCACCACCACCATCATCACTGCCACCACCACCATCATCACTGCCATCATCACCACCATCATCACTGCCACCACCACCATCATCATCACTGCCACCACCACCATCATCACTGCCATCACCACCACCATCATCACTGCCACCACCACCATCATCACTGCCACCACCACCATCATCATCACTGCCACCACCACCATCATCATCACTGCCACCACCACCATCATCACTGCCACCACCACCATCATCACTGCCACCACCACCATCATCACTGCCACCACCACCATCATCACTGCCACCATCACCATCATCTTCACTGCCACCACCACCATCATCATCACTGCCACCACCACCATCATCACTGCCACCACCACCATCATCACTGCCATCACCACCACCATCATCACTGCCACCACCACCATCATCATCACTGCCACCATCACCATCATCTTCACTGCCACCACCACCATCATCATCACTGCCACCACCACCATCATCACTGCCACCACCACCATCATCACTGCCATCATCACCACCATCATCACTGCCATCACCACCATCATCATCACTGCCACCACCACCATCATCATCACTGCCACCATCACCATCATCTTCACTGCCACCACCACCATCATCATCACTGCCACCACCACCATCATCACTGCCACCACCACCATCATCACTGCCACCACCACCATCATCACTGCCACCACCACCATCATCATCACTGCCACCACCACCATCATCATCACTGCCACCACCACCATCATCACTGCCACCATCATCATCACTGCCACCACCACCACCATCATCACTGCCACCACCACCACTATCACTGCCACCACCATCATCATCACTGCCACTACCACCACCATCATCACTGCCACTGCCACCACCACCATCATCATCACCGCCATCACCACCATCATCTTCACTGCCACCACCATCATCATCACTGCCACCACCACCACCACCATCATCACTGCCACCACCACCACCATCATCACTGCCCCCACCACCACCATCATCACTGCCACCACCACCATCATCATCACCGCCATCATCTTCACTGCCATCACCACCATCATCTTCACTGCCACCACCACCA
>OZ024756.1:11533366-11553366 GCA_964016885.1 Eledone cirrhosa
ACACACACTCTTGGTTTTTGTCTGCACACACAATCACACACACACCTCCCGTCCTCCCCTCATTCTCAAACACACACTCTTGGTTTTTCTCCACATATCACACACACATCTACACATGTTCACTACACACACACATCTACACATGTTCACTACACACACACATCTACACATGTTCACTACACACACATCTACACATGTTCACTACACACACACATCTACACATGTTCACTACACACACACATCTACACATGTTCACTACACACACATAGACACATGTTCACTACACACACACACATCTACACATGTTCACTACACACACACACATAGACACATGTTCACTACACACACATCTACACATGTTCACTACACACACACACATAGACACATGTTCACTACACACACGCACATCTACACATGTTCACTACACACACACATCTACACATGTTCACTACACACACAGACAAATGTTCACTACACACACACATCTACACATGTTCACTACACACACACACATAGACACATGTTCACTACACACACACATCTACACATCCTATATATACAAATATCCGAAAATATAATTGTTTCTACTTTAGCACAAGGCCAGCAATTACCCAGTACATTACTGGTACTTTATTTTATCGATTCCCGTAAGGATGAAAGGCAAAGTTAACCTCGGCGGGATTTGAACTCAGACCATAAAGGGCCGTAACTCTATGCTGCAAGGCATGGGTGTCTGACCCTCTACCGAAACTGCTAATCCACTGCAAAGCCATGTGTGTATAACGCATTAGAGATGACTGAGGAAGGAAGGGGTGATGACAGACTGAGGAAGGAAGGGGTGATGATCAAACCGAGGAAGGAAGGGGTGATGACAAACGAGGAAAGGAAGGGGGTGATGACAGACTGAAGAAGGAAGGGGTGATGACAGACTGAGGAAGGAAGGGGTGATGACAGACTGAAGAAGGAAGGGGTGATGACAGACTGAAGAAGGGAGGATGACAAACTCCAGAAAACTGTGTATGTATATGTATAGCGAATTGGCTACACACATTGGTTGTTATGATTATGTGCGTTTGTGTGTGTATGTGTGTGTTTGTGTAAATGATATTTATAATTGTTTCTACTTTTGCACAAGACCAGCAAATACCCCAGTGCATTACTGGTACTTTTTATTTTATCTCCCCCCCCCCCCCGTAAGGATGACAGGCAAAGTTAACCGTGACAGGGTTTGAACTCAGACCACAAAGGGCGGTAACTCTATGCTGTAAAGCTGGCGTCCAACCCTCTACCGATACTGCCATTCCACCACCCTTAAACTATATATATATATATTATATATATATATATATATATATATATATATATATATATATATATATATATATATAGTTTAAGTATATATGTGTATCTGTGTTTATTTAGAAAGATACATAGACAATAGAATTACAAACAGTAATACAGAGTACCCGACCTTCCATGGGTACAAGCTGAAGCATATAGACAATATGCCCCCCCCCCCCCCCCCCGCAAGGTGGTCGTGGAGGTGCCACGGCAAAAAAAAGCACCCAGCACTCACTCTAAATGAGGTTGGTGTTAGGAAGGGCATCCAGCTGTAGAAACCAAGCCAAATCAGTTCCTGTATGAGCAAGGCATGGTCAGCCGACCAGACACTGCCCACAACAGGACAACCCGTCTAACCCATGCTAGCGTGGAAGAACGGACGTAAAACGATGATGATGATGATGATGATGATGACACACACACACACACACACATCTACACATACATATATACAAACAGACACACTTAGAAAAAGTAATTATTACCTACACACACATCTATGTGATGACTGAGGAAGGAGCGGGCTGAGAAACTATAGAAGTCCAGTGTTCTAAGATTTGTCACACCTGTGTGTGTATATGTTTTTATTCCCGGACCGGGCGATGCGTTATGTCCTTGAGCAAGACACTTTATTTCACGTTGCTCCTTCTACCTGGTGTTGCGACCGATAGATAGTACTAGCAACTGGAAAGACCGATGGAAACATCGTTTCCTCGGTTCGATTTGACGAAAGTCGATCGACTGTCGATGTGTAGCGATTTGGCTACACACATTGACTGTGTTTGTATGACTTGTGTGTGAGCGTGAAGGAACCAACCAACCAACCAAATCAACCAACAAACAAAAGTCTCCTTTTTATATTATGTATAGATATTACAATTACAGGGCCAGCTAAGCTAGTATTTGAATAATCACTCAAACCATTAATAACTGCTTTAAATTAGTTCAACATCTGGTGTTTACATGTTGGTCTGATGAGAGAGAGAGATATGTAGAGGGGGAGAGATGGAGGTGTTTACATGTTTGTCTGGTGAGAGAGAGAGAGATATGTAGAGAGGGAAAGAGAGAGGAGAGAGGGGGAGATGGAGGTGTTTACATGTTTGTCTGATGAGAGAGAGAGAGAGGGAAAGAGAGAGGGGGAGAGATGGAGGTGTTTACATGTTGGTCTGATGAGAGAGAGAGAGATATGTAGAAAGGGAAAGAGAGAGGAGAGAGAGGGGGGAGAGTATAGTATGAAATGTTGACAAGACAAGATATTAAGCTAGTATTATTGTTTAACCCTAGGTCAAGTTCTATTGAGCAGAACTATGATGAAAGCATTAGTCAGACCTCCCTAGAAATATACCTAGGAACACAGGGTCTTCTGTGTCCCTTTTTAATGACAGGTTGTATGATTCATCGCAGATTTGGCTGCTTTTTCTAGCATGGTGCCATGAAGAAGTACACCCAGTGCACCACGTAAAGGGGGGTGGTGCCATGAAGTAGTGCACCATGAGATTATATATATATATATATAAGATCAAAAGATGGTTAAAAGAGTTCCAAATATTTTATTATGCGCATTTCAAAAACAAATAATCATCATGAGATGATATCTGCGTTTTCATCAGATAAAATAGGGATACATGATATGAAGGTTAAGAAACACTTGTGAATAGTGAAGTTTTAAATCAACATATGAAAAATAATTTAAGATTGATGTGTGATATTGGGAAAGGGTAAGGAAGAGGAGGAGATGAGAGTAAAGAATGGTTAACCTTCATATCATGTATCCCTATTTTATCTGATGAAAACGCAGATATCATCTCATGATGATATTTGTTTTTGAAATGTGCATAATAAAATATTTGGAACTCTTTTAACCATCTTTTGATCTTATATTATTTATACTCCAGTCCTACAAACTGTAGAGTGCTACTTATCCGATATTTGCATTGCTTTATTGTGCTACAATAAAACTCACCTCCTATATATATATATATATATATATATATATATGATGAGATTATACATACATATATATATATACAATATATATTAACAAATGGAAACTATATTTATAAAACCATATTTATTATATTATACATATTTCAAGGGTCACCAAGGCAAATTATGGTGCACTTTCATCAGATAAAATACAATACAGATTAGTTTTATAAATAAATAAATATTGGCATACCCTGAAAAAAGACAACCTTAACGGTTGGAGCTTCCTGGATAGGAATATATATATATATATATATATATATATATATATATATATATATATTTATATGATGAGATTATACATATATATATATATATATATGTTAGGATTGGTGCTCTGAAATAACGATGTATACATGAATATGGTATATTTGGCAATATACTGTATGTTTAATTAAAAACATTTAGAAGACCATACGCTATCAGTTTTAAAGTAGTGACTATGTCATTTACTTGTTTTCGGCCAAAGAAGGGAGAGAAGCTAACAGTCTGTTTCACGCTGTTGGCGATCATCAGAACCACGTACTCCCCTGCTTCTGCCGGATTCTTATAGAATTCTAGTAATAATCGGGAGCTGATTATACAGAGCGATTGCTGGTCCAGCAAAAATGAGGTATTAGGATTGATGCTCTGATATATTGCATATATATATATATATATATAATATATATATATATATATATATATAGTTTTGCGAGGTTTTTGATAAAATCGTTTTATTAAAATCGTGTGTCGAAACAAATTTTGAGGGTCATATTTGTATAATAATATTACCAGAATTAATAACAGAACACACTCACTGTTTCGTTGGTTTTCGCTTCTGTGTCTTTTATATCGGTTAATTTAATTTATTCGGTCCTCAGTGTTACCATTGACTGACCAACGGTCAAAAATACAGATACGATATAGACACAAACACATATATATAGTCTAACAAAGTTCTTTCGTTGCACATCTGCAACATCGTCAGTGGTGCTATTATGTTTCCTCCCGAAAAGACAAAGAAGCGAAAACCAACCAAACAGTGAGTGTGTTCTGTTATTAATTCTGGCAATATTATTACACAAATATGACCCTCCCCAAGTATAACAATATATATATATATATATATATATAGTAATAATAATAAATTTGAAGACTAAAATCCAAAGAGGGCTCGATAAGGATAAATATATATCAAATATATAAGAACCGTAGAGCAAATATTTATTAAAATAACAGATTAAAGTGATTCTTTGCTTAAACTTTAATTTGTTATTTTATTAGATGTATATATATATATGGTACAGGCCTAAATGGGTCCTTGTTTGGCTGAGCGGGGGAACAGACTAAGCGAATTTCATTGATATCTGCGGTAGCTAATGGTCAACTTCCTTCGGACATGCGCCTGCGCAGACCGGTGGGGGGGGGGGATTGGTACTCACAGGGGAACGGATGAAGAATCCAAAAGCACACACTTCGTCCGTTCCCATGTCAATTCAACTTGGATTGCCTCGGAAACATAACCTTATTATGTAACAAGCTGTCTGATGATGTCACGACACTCGCACACAGAACAGTGTGGCCAGTGTCGTCATTGAAATATATATCACAGCATTATTATCAAAGGACTTGAACATCTGAAACTACTTTGCTTTTACTTATTCGATATTTTCTCCGTCACTCCTATGTGGAAAAAGTACGTTGAGTGCTTGAATTGAATTGCATCAATGTTTACCCTAATATATATATATATATATATATATATATATATATATTTGTTAAATGGAGACGACAGAAACCTGCTATATATATATATATATATATATATATATATGGCAGGTTGCTGTCGTCTCCATTTAACAAATTTCACCCACTGGACATTGGTGAAATTGTTGCCCAAGGTGTCACACAGTGGGACTCCACATGAAACTATGTGGTTGCAAAGTACACATCTGAAAGACAAGGCTGTGTTTACACCCAGTGTACACACACACACACACACACACACACACACACAGGCACCCAATGTACACACACACACACACACCCAATATACACACACACACACACAATGTGCACATACACACAATGTGCATACACACGCACCCAATGTACACACACAATGTACGTACATACGCACCCAATGTACACACACACACCCACTACATACACACACACACACCCAATGTACATACGCACACACACCCAATGTACGTACACACACCCACTGTACATACATGTACACACACCCAATGTACGTACACACACCCACTACATGTACACACACACACACCCAATGTACACACACACACACCCAATGCACACACACCCAATGTACACACACACACTGTACACGCACACACATACACATGGAAAACATGGCAGGTGATGATGACGATCATGATGATATACAGGAAGTTATTGTATGAAAAAGAGGGGATGTTTGTGTTAACCACATAAATTACAGCTGGACTCTGTGTGGTGGTGGTGGTGGTGGTGTTGATGATGGTGGCGGTGGTGGTGATGGTGGTGATGGTGGTGGTGGTGGTTTTGGTGGTGGTGGTGTTGATGATGGTGGCGGCGGCGGTGGTGGTGATGGTGGTGGTGGTGGTGGCGGCGGCGGTGGTGGTGTTGTTGTTGGTGGTGGTTTTGGTGGTTGCGGTGGTGATAGTAGTGGTGGTTGTAATGGTGGTATGATAGTAGTGGTGGTAGTGGTGGTATTGATAGTAGTAGATGGTGGTTGCAGTGGTAACAGTGGTGGTAGTGGTGGTAGTGGCGGTGGTGGTGGCAGCGGTAGTAGTAGTGGCGGTAGTGATAGTAGTGGTGGTGGTGGGGGTAGTGGTAGTAGTGGTGGTGGTGGTAGTGGGGGTAGTGATAGTAGTGGTGGTGGTGGTGGTGGGGGTAGTGGTAGTAGTGGTGGTGGTGGTAGTGGGGGTAGTGATAGTAGTGGTGGTGGTGGTAGTGGTGGTAGTGGTGGTAGCAGTGATAGTAGTGGCAGTGCTGGTAGTAGTAGTGGTGGTGGTGGCAGCGGTAGTAGTAGTGGTAGTAGTAGTTTTGGTGGTGGTGGTGGGGGTAGTGATAGTGGTGGTGGTGGTGGTGGTAGTGGTGGTAGCAGTGAAAGTGGTGGCAGTGGTGGTAACAGTGATAGTAGTGGCAGTGCTGGTAGTGGCAATGGTAGTAGTAGTAGTGGGTGGTGGTGGTGGTGGTGGGGGTAGTGATAGTAGTAGTGGTGGTGGTGGTAGTGGTGGCAGTGGTGGTAGCAGTGATAGTAGTAGTGGTGGTGGTGGCAGTGGTAGTAGTAGTGGTGGTGGTGGCAGTGGTAGTAGTAGCGGTGGTGGTAGTAGTATGTTGGATGTTACACAGGTTTGGAGGAGATCCCCAGCTACAAGAAACAGCCAGAGGATTTCATGTTAATCCTACACTGAGAAATGTTGTTAATATCATTATTGACAAGTAGATTAAGTTTTATTGCTGAATCATAGAAATATATACGCACATACAGCCCTTATATCTATCTATCTATCTATCTATACATACACATACATACAGCCCTTATATCTATCTATCTATCTATCTATACATACACATACATACAGCCCTTATATCTATCTATCTATCTATCTATCTATCTATCTATCTATCTATCTATCTATCTATCTATCTATCTATCTATCTATCTATATATATATACATAGACATACATACAGACCTTATATCTATATATCATTTTCTAACCCAGAAAAAAGAGAGAAAGAAATAAAAAGGGAAAAAAATCTATTTTTCTTCCTAATAATCGTCTTTTTCTCTTTGTTTTCATATCCTCTCTCTCTCTCTACATACAGCCCTTATATCTACACACACGCACACATATACACAGGGTGCGGACGATATTTGTTCACAAGATTACTGTCTAGGAAAAAATAACACAGTAGTTTTATTTTTGAAGAAATATTTATCAAACTTGGGTCAGTTTATCTTCATGGCTTGTTCTTTCGATATCACTCGATAAACCCGCCATTGGCTTTGATGACGGCTTCAAGACGGCCTCGGAACTGGCTACAGGACTTCGTCACTGTCCCCCGACTTAGGCCCCTAAAGTCGCTTGTAATCCTGGCCTTCAGATCGTCTTTCGTATTGCAGCTAGATCTGTTGGTGTCTCGTTCCACTGCGCCCCACACAAAGAAGTCGAGGGGGTTGCAGTCAGGCGAGCTGGGAGGCCAGATGTCAGGTGAAATGTGGTCGACGAAGTTCTCTGACAGCCAGGCTTGGGTCTTTCGGCTGGTATGGCAGGGTGCTGAGTCTTGCTGCCATATGTACAGCCTACCTGCAGCTACCTGGTCGATTCAGGGCTTTACTACCTCGCTCAGAACGCAGATGTAGCCATCGGTGTTCAGCTTGAGGCTCTCAGGGAAGAAGTGAGGTGGCATGACGTCACCTTGACTGCTGACGACACCTAAGACCAATGTTGTCACTGGAAACTTTGTCTGCATGACTCTGGGCACGTCTTTGGATGAGACAGCGAGCCACCTGTTGTTCTGGGAGTTGATCTTCTGGTCTTGGCAGAAGTTTTTCTCGTCGGACAAAAACCATGTCTGGCTTCAGTGGGTGTTTCAACTTGTTGACCAGCTTCTTTGCGTGCTTCAGTCGCTTTTCTTGCATCGCCTTTGACAGAAATTGTCCTTTCCTCATATTGTATGAAATGTACCACCAGCCTAATGAGCTTTTCATCCATGCATCGACTTGCTAGGTTCATTGTTGATGATATCCTGAACTTCAGCGACGAACTCGGGCGTTCTTGAGGCGTCAGATCGTCGATCATGTGTTTTCCTCTCTGATGTTGCTTCGTAGTCGAATCCTGAATCTTCCACTTCCTTTCTGAACTTTTCCATCATTCTCCTGCTGACGCTGAGAAAGTCTGAAATTTCCTTATTTGTCCTCCCGGCGCAGATTCCAAGAACTCCGTGTCTCTTCCACAAATTTGGAGGTTCAAAATTATTCATAATCAATTATTCTGAAAATAAATAATGGAAATACAGTCACTGTTTTTATGAAGACAAGAGTGACAACGGAAGCAAAAAAAATTTGCATAAAATTAGCAGTTGAAAATTGCAAACAAATATCGTCCACACCCTGTATATATATGTACCTATGTATACCTGCATTTGTATATGTATTGTACCTACGTGTATACAGACATATATGTTTGTATGTATGTATAATGTAAATATTATATATATGTATCATCATCATCATCGTTTAACGTCCATCTTCCACGCTTGCATGGGTTTGGACGGGAGTTTTCCCACTTGAGGCAAGAGTGGTTGTCTTGCTCGCATAGGACTGTCTGGCGGGTTTTCTATGGCTGGATGCCCTTCCTAACACCAACCATGTTTACAGTGTGGACTGGGAGGTTTTTACCGTGTTCCCTACACAGCCACATTACAGCGTGGACTGTGTGTGTTTTTTGTCGTAACACCTACACGACCTCATTTGTTTCGGACTGGATGATGTGGTGCCAACATAACTTTACATTGAAAGGGGTGGTGTGGATGGGGTGGGGGTAGTGGGACGGGGGTGTATTTTGTTAGAGGTGCCTACTGACTGTAAATATTATATATATGTATATAAAGATGGTGGATTGGCAGTATCGGTAGAGGGTCGGACACCATGCTTTGACGCATAGAGTTACGGCCCTTGCCATTCTGAGTTCAAATCCCGCCGAGGTTAACTTTGTCTTTCATCCTCATCGATAAAATAAAGTACCAGTAATACACTGGGTAATTGCTGGCCTTGTGCCAAAAGTAGAAACAATTATATGTATGTATGTATGTATATATGTAAGTATATATATATGTATGTATATATGTAAATATTATATATATATATATATATATATATGTAAATATTATGTATATATATATATATATATGTGTATGTATGTATATATGTAAATATTATGTATATGTATGTATATATGTAAATATTATGTATATATATGTATGTATGTATATATGTAAATATGTATATATATATATCTATATATGTATGTATGTAAATATGTATATATATATGTATGTATGTATGTAAATATGTATATATATATGTATGTATGTATATATGTAAATATTATGTATATATATGTATGTATATATGTAAATATTATTCATGTATGTGTATATGTAAATATTATATATGTATTATGTATATGTATGTATGTCTATATGTAAAGATATATGTATATAAGTAAATATATATATATATGTATATGGAAAGTTATATTTAAATTGTTGGGTTACAACTAGTAAATATTTATAACTGATATAAAAGCACTCGACAAATATTTGGAGTATATTTACAATATTAAATAAATGGAAACTATATTTATAAAACCATATTTATTTCATTATATATATTTCAGGGATAACATATTAACAATATGCTATGCCTTCCTCAGACAAAATACAATATAAACAGTTCTATAGATAAATAGATTTGACATACCGTAACAACATCTACTTGGGAAGGTTGATTTTGTTGTGACAATTTTGGTTGTGTACAATTTTGTCACAACCAAATCAACCTTCCCAAGTAGATGTTGTTACGGTATGTCGAATCTATTTATCTATAGAACTGTTTATATTGTATTTTGTCTGAGGAAGGCATAGCATATTGTTAATATGTTATCCCTGAAATATATATAATGAAATAAATATGGTTTTATAAATATAGTTTCCATTTATTTAATATTATATATATGTATATATATATATATATATATATATGTATATATATATATATATATATGTATATATATGTATATATATATATATATATATATATATGTATATATATATATATATATATATATATGTATATATATATATATATATATATGTATATATATATATATATGTATATATATATATATATATATATATGTATATATATATATATATATATATATATGTATATATATATATATATATGTATATATATATATATATATGTATATATATATATATATATGTATATATATATATATATATGTATATATATATATATATATATATATATATAACGAAGGAGGTGTGGTAAGGAACCAGATGGACCATAACGCACCACAGTACTCAATACTTAGGGTAGTAGAGTGGGTAATAGGAAAATGTTCAAGATGCCCACGGCAGAGCTCAAGCCGTTTCGACGGCTATTTCTGGAGTCCAGAAATAGCCGTCGAAACGGCTTGAGCTCTGCCGTCGGGGTCATACATTTTCATATATATATATATCATCATCATCATACGTCCGCTTTTCCCTGCTTGCAAGGGTATATATGTAAATATGTATTTATGTAAATATATATGTATATTTATGTAAATATATATATATATATATATATATATATATCCGGGAGTTTCCAACAGAAATGGTCGCATTCTTTAAGGGTATGTCAATATTTATTTATAAAACTGATCTATATTATATTTTATCTGATGAAAGCGCACCATAATTTGACTTGGTGTCCTTGAAATATGTATAATGAAATAAATATGGTTTTATAAATATAGTTTCCATTTGTTAATATTTTGTATATATATATGTATGTATATGTATATATTATACAGTTGTATGTATATGGTATATATATATACACACACACACACATGTAAATGTATAGCTGTAGGCCTCTGTTGATTTGAATGTTTTTAAGTGACCCTCCCCCCTTACTCAGGTGTGTGTGGGTAGTATTTTTTTCCCCATTTTTAAGTAATTGTAGTTGGATTATGAATAGAATATAGTCTGTTGCATGTGGTGGTGGTGGTGGTGGTGGTGGTAGTGGCGGCGGTGGCGGTGGAGATGTGGTGGTGGCGGTGGAGATGTGGTTATGGTGGAGATATAGTGATGATGATGATGTGGTGGTGGTGGTGGATATGTGGTGGTGGCGGTGGAGATGTGGTTATGGTGGTGGTGGTGGAGATGTAGTGATGATGATGATGTGGTGGTGGAGCTGTGGTTATGGTGGTGGAGATGTGGTGGTTATAGTGATGATGATGTGGTGGTGGTGGTGGTGGATATGTGGTGGTGGCGGTGGATATGTGGTGGTGGCGGTGGAGATGTGGTTATGGTGGTGGAGGTGGAGATGTAGTGATGATGTGGTGGTGGTGGAGATGTCGTGATGATGATGATGTGGTGGTGGTGGAGATGTAGTGATGATGATGATGTGGTGGTGGTGGTGGTCATTGTGATGATGTGGTCATTGTGGTGGTGGTGGTGGTGGAGATGTGATGATGGGGCTGTGATAGTGGTGTGGTGGTGATGGGGCTGTGATAGTGGTGTGGTGGTGATGGGGCTGTGATAGTGGTGTGGTGATGGTGGAGATGTGGTGATGGGGCTGTGATAGTGGTGTGGTGGTGATGGGGCTGTGATAGTGGTGTGGTGGTGATGGGGCTGTGATAGTGGTGTGGTGATGGTGGAGATGTGGTGATGGGGCTGTGATAGTGGTGTGGTGGTTGTGGAGATGGGGCTGTGATAGTGGTGTGGTGATGGTGGAGATGTGGTGATGGGGCTGTGATAGTGGTGTGGTGGTTGTGGAGATGGGGCTGTGATAGTGGTGGTGGAGATGGTGGAGATGTGGTGATGGGGCTGTGATAGTGGTGTGGTGGTTGTGGAGATGGGGCTGTGATAGTGGTGGTGGAGATGGTGGAGATGTGGTGATGGGGCTGTGATAGTGGTGTGGTGGTTGTGGAGATGGGGCTGTGATAGTGGTGGTGGAGATGGTGGAGATGTGGTGATGGGGCTGTGATAGTGGTGTGGTGGTGATGGGGCTGTGATAGTGGTGTGGTGGTGATGGGGCTGTGATAGTGGTGTGGTGGTGGTGGAGATGGTGGAGATGTGGTGATGGGGCTGTGATAGTAGTGTGGTGGTGGTGGTAGTAGATGATTAAGGAAAGGGTGGAAGATAAAGATAGGTAGAGAGAGAGGGGGAGGAGGAGATTTAATTAATAATTTTCTAATGGCTGTTGCTCAGCTTTGATTGTTTTTTACTGAATGAAGAAATATTGATAGTGACATTTGGAAAGAAAGGGAGATAAATATAGAAATAAAATCACACACACACACACACACACACACCACACACCACACACAGACACACACACACACACACACCACACACCACACCACACACACCACACACCACACACAGACACACACACACCACACACCACACCACACACACCACACACCACACACAGACACACACACACCACACACAGACAGACACACACACACCACACCACACACACCACACACCACACACACACACACGAACACACCACACCACACACACCACACACCACACACAGACACCACACACCACACACAGACACACACCACACACACCACACACCACACCACACACACCACACACCACACACAGACACACACACACCACACACCACACCACACACACCACACACCACACACAGACACACACACACCACACACACACACACACCACACACACGAACACACCACACCACACACACCACACACCACACACAGACACACACACACCACACCACACACACCACACACCACACACAGACACACACCACACCACACACACACACACACCACACACACCACACACCACACCACACACACCACACACCACACACAGACACACACACACCACACACCACACCACACACACCACACACAGACACACACACACCACACACCACACCACACACACCACACACCACACCACACACACCACACACCACACACCACACACCACACACAGACACACACACACCACACCACACACCACACACAGACACACACACACCACACACACACACACACACACCACACACCACACCACACACACCACACACCACACACAGACACACACACACCACACACACACACCACACACCACACACAGACACACACACACCACACACCACACCACACACACCACACACCACACCACACACACCACACACCACACACCACACACCACACACAGACACACACACACCACACCACACACCACACACAGACACACACACACCACACACACACACACACACCACACACCACACCACACACACCACACACAGACACACACACACCACACACACACACACACACACCACACACCGCACCACACACACCACACACCACACACAGACACACACACACCACACCACACACACACACACACACACACCACACCACACACACACACACACACACACACACCACACACACCACACACCACACACACACACCACACACACACACACACACCACACCACACACCACACACCACACACCACACACAGACACACACACACCACACACCACACCACACACACCACACACAGACACACACACACCACACACACACACACACACACCACACACACACACCACACACCACACACCACACACAGACACACACACACCACACACCACACCACACACACCACACACCACACACAGACACACACACACCACACACACACACACACACACCACACCACACACCACACACCACACACACACACACACACACACCACACACCACACACACACCACACACACCACACACACACACACGAACACACCACACACACACACACACACACACACACACAGACAGTCACTCACTCACTCACAGACAAACACACACACACACACACAAACAGACACAGACATATATACACTCACAGATTCACCCACTCACTCACAGACACGGACACACAGTCACTCACACACATACACACTCACACAGACACACTGACATACTCACACACAGACAGACGCTCAGATGATTGCACAGACATGCGCACACACTCAGACACAGGCACACACACTCAGACATGCACACACGCACGCACGCACACACACATATACATATGCTGACACTTGCAGACACACATACAAACAGTCACTCACACACATATACACACTCACAGACAGGCACTCACACACACACACGCTCACAGATATACACATACATATGCTGACACTCACACACACACATACACACATACATCAAAATAAACAAATAGCAAATGGAGATAATAAATAAAAAGGTTTCATGAAAGCAGCTGTAAATTATGTTTTTAACATTTATTTTGTGAAACAAAACAAAACAAAACAATAGTAAGTCTTATAAATAAAATAAAAAAAAATATATTTAAATTTGCTGACTTTAAAAGACAGGTTTCTTTTTAATTTACTTTGAGTATTGTTTAATTTTTTTAAAGTATCTATTTTGTTTTATATATTTATGTATCTGTTCAGTTATTTTTTTTTTCTATCTGAAGATGAATATTATTTTTTTATTATTATTATTATATTTATTATTATTATTGTTATTATTAGTAGAGGTAGTAGTAGTTTTGTGGAAGTCTTTTTTGTTTATCAACAAGTTCAATGTGTTTTTAAAGACTTTGTTAATTATGTATTAGGTGCTATGGTGGTTCCATTGAACTTTTCCTCTCAACACAAGAATAATGAAGAAGAAGAAATGCCAACGGTTTATAAAGAAATATTTCTTGTCAAAAGTAAATGTGTTGTAGGATTTATGTAGGCATTAGTAGAAGGTGTGACTGTGTGGTTCAGCAGTTTGGTTTTACAACTACACTAATACATGGTCTTAGGTTCTATCTCCACTGTGTGGCTGTGTGGTTCAGCAGTTTGGTTTTACAACTACACTAATACATGGTCTTAGGTTCTATCTCCACTGTGTGGCTGTGTGGTTCAGTAGTTTGGTTTTACAACTACACTAATACATGGTCTTAGGTTCTATCTCCACTGTGTGGCTGTGTGGTTCAGCAGTTTGGTTTTACAACTACACTAATACATGGTCTTAGGTTCTATCTCCACTGCGTGGCTGTGTGGTTCAGCAGTTTGGTTTTACAACTACACTAATACATGGTCTTAGGTTCTATCTCCACTGTGTGGCTGTGTGGTTCAGCAGTTTGGTTTTACAACTACACTAATACATGGTCTTAGGTTCTATC
Organism: Eledone cirrhosa; assembly: GCA_964016885.1. Lineage (NCBI taxonomy): Eukaryota > Metazoa > Mollusca > Cephalopoda > Octopoda > Eledonidae > Eledone > Eledone cirrhosa. The sequence continues at coordinate 11,548,715 of OZ024756.1, forward strand.
TCCACTGTGTGGCTGTGTGGTTCAGTAGTTTGGTTTTACAACTACACTAATACATGGTCTTAGGTTCTATCTCCACTGTGTGGCTGTGTGGTTCAGTAGTTTGGTTTTACAACTACACTAATACATGGTCTTAGGTTCTATCTCCACTGTGTGACTGTGTGGTTCAGTAGTTTGGTTTTACAACTACAGTAATACATGGTCTTAGGTTCTATCTCCACTGTGTGGCTGTGTGGTTCAGTAGTTTGGTTTTACAACTACACTAATACATGGTCTTAGGTTCTATCTCCACTGTGTGACTGTGTGGTTCAGTAGTTTGGTTTTACAACTACACTAATACATGGTCTTAGGTTCTATCTCCACTGTGTGACTGTGTGGTTCAGTAGTTTGGTTTTACAACTACACTAATACATGGTCTTAGGTTCTATCTCCACTGCGTGACTGTGTGGTTCAGTAGTTTGGTTTTACAACTACAGTAATACATGGTCTTAGGTTCTATCTCCACTGTGTGGCTGTGTGGTTCAGTAGTTTGGTTTTACAACTACACTAATACATGGTCCTAGGTTCTATCTCCACTGTGTGGCTGTGTGGTTCAGTAGTTTGGTTTTACAACTACACTAATACATGGTCTTAGGTTCTATCTCCACTGTGTGACTGTGTGGTTCAGTAGTTTGGTTTTACAACTACACTAATACATGGTCTTAGGTTCTATCTCCACTGTGTGACTGTGTGGTTCAGTAGTTTGGTTTTACAACTACACTAATACATGGTCTTAGGTTCTATCTCCACTGTGTGACTGTGTGGTTCAGTAGTTTGGTTTTACAACTACACTAATACATGGTCTTAGGTTCTATCTCCACTGTGTGGCTGTGTGGTTCAGTAGTTTGGTTTTACAACTACACTAATACATGGTCTTAGGTTCTATCTCCACTGTGTGGCTGTGTGGTTCAGCAGTTTGGTTTTACAACTACACTAATACATGGTCCTAGGTTCTATCTCCACTGCGTGACTGTGTGGTTCAGTAGTTTGGTTTTACAACTACACTAATACATGGTCTTAGGTTCTATCTCCACTGTGTGGCTGTGTGGTTCAGCAGTTTGGTTTTACAACTACACTAATACATGGTCTTAGGTTCTATCTCCACTGTGTGACTGTGTGGTTCAGTAGTTTGGTTTTACAACTACACTAATACATGGTCTTAGGTTCTATCTCCACTGTGTGGCTGTGTGGTTCAGCAGTTTGGTTTTACAACTACACTAATACATGGTCTTAGGTTCTAGCTCCACCGTGTGGCTGTGTGATGCTGGCACTTCAAGGTAAATGTCTTATATTAACCCTTTAGCATTTAAACCAGCCATGTCAGGCCAAAATTCCCTCACTTCTTTCTGTTCAAACTGGCTTTAACTGGCCACCCATACTGATGTTAAGGCATTATTCTCAAAATAAATATCAAAATCTCATAGCTTTGATATTATGTGAGGTAAAACCTTTGCCATGAAAATACAATAGTAACTACAGAGTAATGGAAATGCTAAAGGGTTAATAAAACATTCAAGTCAACCATTTGTGAGTGAATTTGTTGGACAGAAACTGTAAGGAAGCCTGTTTGTGTGTGTCCATGTGTCACCACCACCACCATCATTTTATTCATCCACTTTTCCATGCTGGCATGGGTTGGACATGATGTCTTGAGGCAATGTTTTACAGCCTGATGCCCTCCTAACACTATTCCTCTTACGACAAGGATACAGTGAATCTATTGTAAAACCTAAGACACAATATTAGATGTATATATTATATGAATAGGATCTGATATAATATATTTTGGCTCTACATTTCATAGAGCGCTCCCCCCCTCTCTCTCTCTCTTTCTCTCTGCACTATTAACCTGTTTAACTTGCTTCGTTTTTTTTTGGCTCCAGTGGCTGATAGCTTCTTGACCGCCGTTTTCAGTTTGTTTGGCCTCTATAACGTATGTTAATTGCTCTGGTCTTCTTTTAGTCCATTGAGCGCTTGCCGCATATCTCGAAAATTGCGTTTCGCTTTGTTTTTGACCATAGCTGAAATACGATCTCGCTGAATTTATATTTATTTATATATATATATATTTTATTTTACACCTAATTCTGTTTAGTTGACTGTATCTGGGCGATTACGTTGTCGAAATATTCGATAAATATTCCGCTACGGCCGACGCGAACGGCTAGTTTTGGTTATTTGTCGGAGATTTCTTCATAGAAGCCTCATTCTTATAGCCTGGTCTATTCGATTTTTTATATAGTTAATTATGCTAATTGGGAGAGGAAATAGTATATATTTTATCTTGTGATTCTATAGACATGTTTTATGATATATATATATATAATTTTAAATGGATGTTAAAAGGATTATGATGTTATATGTATTGTGTGTGTGTGTGTCTATTGTTATGGGTCACACCTTGCAGGTTAGGCCAGCCTTCTATGTGGCTGCGTCTCATCAGAGATTTCTTGGGTGTTTCAATGTTAGGGGGCACCAGATCTATAAGAGGGGTCTGTATCCATGTTTGTCTTTACATTCAACATCACTAGTGCTGATACCTGTTCTGCATAAACAGATTCTTCTGCTTTGCTTAACAATTAGATATGTGAAGATCTACCTGTACCTTAATTAAGACACAGGTGAAGGCTGCCATCAAGAACAGTATTCAGCCATAAAATTCTGCCTCAGGAAGTTATGTCCAGCCCAAGTCAGCACAGAAAAATGGACATAAAGCTGATAATGAAGTTAGCAGGCATGGTTGGTTATATAAGTTCAAGAACTTCAATTTGTAACAATATAGTTTTAGGTTTAAACCCACAACAAGACACTTTAGTCAAGTGTAATTGTAACAATATAGTTTTAGGTTTAAACCCACAACAAGAGACTTTAGCCAAGTGTCTTTGTAACAATATAGTTTTAGGTTTAAACCCACAAGACACTCTAGCCAAGTGTAATTGTAACAATTTAGTTCTAGGTTTAAACCCACAACAAGACACTTTAGCCAAGTGTCTTTGTAACAATATAGTTCTAGGTTTAAACCCACAACAAGACACTCTAGCCAAGTGTCTTTGTAACAATATAGTTCTAGGTTTAAACCTATTACAAGACACTTTAGCCAAGTGTCTTTTGATCATGACTTAGCCATTGCAAAACCAGTCAATCCTATCTAAAAAGAAACTTATTTTTAAATCAATAATAATTTCACTGTTTTCTAATTTTTTAGAACTTTTTCTTTTCTTTTTAAAAATAGAATAAAATTTACTTCTGAAAATGTTTCAGTCGTGTGAGATGATATTTCGAAATTGATAAGTGCTGGAACATTTTGAAAGTTTGGATGGGAATGTTTAAATTGATAAGAGGTTGGAACGTTTTGGAAGTTTGGGTGGGAATTTCTAGAATGTACTAAATCTCAACTAATTGTAAACCAAACTTCTAAGAGTTTATGTAAAAGACATTAAACATTAAAAACACCAATTTGAATCAGTAAAGAATAACATGTCATTCGGACCTGCTGTTTTCTGTAGAAATTGGGGCGGCTTATAATATCTAATATAATTTACATTAAAATGCCTCAAGTTAATTTATAATTTGATCAACCCTTCCGATGTCAAACTGCCTGAAACTGTATCCGGTTCTGTGATGCCAAATTGTTTATTTTATAGTGTTGATATTTATCTAAAAACTCTTGTAATTTTCTTAAATTATGCACCAAACACCAGCTTAAGGAAGAAAAAAAAAAAAGTTAAGTTATATTACTGAATCTTTCCAGGCTCTTGATTAAATTCAAAATTATTTGAAAATCATAAACAGTATTTTTCATCAGAAATATGATTACCAATGTGACCAAAACCGACTCTGTAGTGTAATTCAGTTGCCCTGAAAGTGATATACAGACAGTAATCCCCCGCTATATCGCGGTTCATTTTTCGCGGTCCCGTTACATCGCGGATATTTCTTTGGAATGTATCTAATTTCCTATCGCGGTAATCCTCGCCACATCGCGGATTTTTTGTTAGAACATATCTATTTTCTCATCACGGTACGTCTGAATAAAAAGTGTTTACATTTTAAACTTATTAAATAAGTTTCAATGTTATTAAAGTGTATATCGTAAGGAAGGGACATCTTAAGGCTTTAATTATGAAAAAATGTTTCTATTTTTCATTCCATTACTGTTTTACTGATTGTGTTTTGCTCTAATCTACTACAAACCCATCATAGATTGATGGGAGATGTGCAGTGTATTACCAAGTGGCTACCGTGGCTGGCAATGGTCCTCATTGGTAACTAGTGTACAATGGTTTTACCCTCTTTTTAATGTCTTTCCACCACTCCCCCTCACACCCTCGGAACTCTTTTCCTGCCCACTTTTCTCCTGATGAAGGGCTTATGCCTGAAACGTCCCCCCCCAGCCCCCACTCTCAAGCGTGAACCTATTACTAACACTTTGTACTGCACTCTTCGCTATATATATATATATTAGTTTAACGCTTGAAATAATAGGAAGAGAGTCTTAACATTTCAGACACACGTCCTTCATCAGAAGATAGTTAGAAATAGAAGATAAATAGAAAGTAGAGTCATGAGAAGAAAGAAACTGGGAAAAATTAGGGGGAAAAAACAAAACAAACATG
>OZ024756.1:11560866-11575866 GCA_964016885.1 Eledone cirrhosa
TGTATGTATATATATATGTATGTGTACATATATATATATATATATATATATATGTATGTGTACATATATATATATATATGTATGTGTACATATATATATATATATGCATGTATATGTGTACATATATATAAATATGTATGTGTACATATATATATATATATATATACATGTGTGTGTGTATATATATATATATATATACACACATATATGTGTGTGTGTGTCTGTGTCTGTGTGTGTGTGTGTGTGTATCATGATGTGTAATTTTATGGTAGAATTACTTTCAATATTGTTGAATGAAATTCACTCAACTGGAAGATAACAAATCTAGTCATTTCTATCTTATCCACCATTATCTTTTCTTTCATTTGCAGAAACATCACATATTCTGTTACTGTTTACAGTCATTAGACTGTGGCCATGCTGGGACTTCCTCTTGATTTAGTTGATTATATCCACCCTAATGCTTCTTGTTTTTTTCATGCTTGGTACTTATTTTATCAATCTCTTTTTAGTGTCCAGCTGGTTAGGATGTTGGACTCATGATAAGATTTTGGGTTTGAGTCCTTCGCAGGGAAATGCTTTGTGTTTTTGAGCAAAATCCTTTATTTCATGTTGCTCATTCTTAACCCTGATCCTAATCTTTAAAAAAATATCTGCAATGCTAACCTTTAATCCTAAGCCATGCAATCATTTTTCTAAATTTTACATAATTTTTTAACTAACATACATGCACAGACATACGTGATAGGCTTTTACACATTTTCTGTCTACTAAATTTCATTGACATGGCATTGGTTAACCCAAGACTATATTAGTAAGAAGGAACTTGGCCAGTTTGAACTTCCTAAAGGCAATCACAATTTCTATTCGGATAGTTTCTTCTCTTCAACATTTTGCCTATGGAATTCTCTTCTATCTGGCTTTCCTGACCTCTATGATTTACAAAAATTCAAAAGCAAAATCACCATCACCGTTTAATGTCCTCTTTTCCCGCTAGCAAGGGTTGGAGGGGGGGGGGGGTCTCCATAGACCAAGTCAGTACTGAAGCAGGGCTACATCAACAACAACAAGAAACATGCAGCAGTATTGAGACTCACTCAGATCACATGACTGTAAAACAAGCAATTTAAACCACATAGCATCATTTGGTCATCCCAAGTCTGTTATAGACTGTTGACCATTGTACCACCACACACTGTGGGAGTCAAACCCAGAAGCACATCATTACAAAGTTGACATCTTAACCACACAGCCATAACTGCAGGCAACCTACTTAAAAAAATAATAATGAAAATAATAGTAAAAAAGATCTTCCTCTAATGTAGGCTTCCATTTTATACAATTATAATTTGTTTGGCATTAAAGCTCCATCAATAATTACCATCATTTTTTTTTCTTCTCTGTTATTTTATTATAACTTATTTTATTCCACAAAATAAGTTATAAAGTAGCTTTGTTAACGAAATGAGAATTTCGGTCTCCATATAGATTTAGTTTACTGTTATTGTTGTTGTTGTTGTTGTTGTTGTTGTTGGTTCTTTGTCCTTTGATCATCACACCAGCAATCTAAAACGAAAGCTCCTCTCTTTAATTAAAGAAAGGGAAATTTATGGTCTAAAGTCACACCATTTGCTAGGCATAGAATCTATTAAATCTCGTCAGTTGTTACACTGTAGCACACACATACATACATACACACAAACCAGTGTACAAGCATGCACACATGGAGACACATAAGCATACACACAGGTGCATGCATACACTCACACTTGCACACGCACACGCACACGCACACGCACACGCACACGCACGCACACACATACACACAAGCAGAGAGAGAGAGCACATCCTTTAAAATTAGACTTAGGAAGAAAGGCTTTTCATTATATCTGACTGCATAATAAGAACGGTTTCTGAGCTCCTCTTTGACTCCCATGAGGAATGGCAGGGGTAGACACCCATCTTTACCCAACTCCCATTGGGGGTGGGGTTGGGGGTCTGATACCCATCTTTACCCGACTCCCATGAGGAATGGGCAGGGGTAGACACCCATCTTTACCCAACTCCCATTGGGGGTGGGGGTGGGGATCTGATACCCATCTTTACCCGACTCCCATGAGGGATGGGTGGGGGTCTGATACCCATCTTTACCCAAATCCCAACCTTTTCCCGTTCAGTAGGTTTCTATGCCCCGTTGTGAGACTATGTCACAGTGTAGCTTGCCACCTTCCAAACATACTTCCTTATATACATAAACATATATATATATATATATATATATATATATATATATATATATATATATATATATATATATAGTTTTTCGAGGTTTTTTATATGAAATCGTGTGTCGAAACAAAATATTGTTATATGTTATACTTGAGGACCGAATAAATTAGATTACCGATATAAAAGACACAGAAGCGAAAAGCGAAAACCAACCAAACAGTGAGTGTGTTCTGTTATTAATTCTGGCAATATTACACAAATATGACCCTCCCCAAGTATAACAATATATATATATATATATATATATATTTATATATATATATATGCTATCGCCGTATTTTGAGTAAAGAAATTAAAGAAATTATTTAGCCTGATAGTGGGGTTAAGAACTCTCGGAGAAATGGAAAAAAATGAGTATTGACGTACAATACTCATCTTTTTCCATTTCTCCGAGGGTTCTTAACACCACTTTCAGGCTAAATAATTTCTTTAATTTCTTAGTCAAAATACGGTGATAGCTTACATTTCTAATAATTTCAAACCCACTCGCTGTTTCGAAAATATTCTTACTTTATATATATATATATATATATATATATATATATATATATATAATGTATCTATATATATATATATATATATATATATATATATATATATATATATATATATATATAATGTATCTATATATATATATATATATATATATAATTGTTTCTACTTTAGGCACAAGGCCAGCCATCACCAGTTCATTACTGGTACTTTATTTTATCGACCCCGTAAGGATGAAAGGCAAAGTCAACCTCGGCGGGATTTGAACTCAGATCGTAAAGGGACGTAACTATGCTGGAAAGCATGGCGTCCGACCCTCTACCGATACTGCCAATCCACGGCCATATATATATATATAATGTATCTATATATATATATATAGTACAATGACAGGCCTCAGCCTTTTATGCCTCGGAGTTTAACCTCTCCGTATAATTTAGTATTTTTATTGTGACCAAAAGAAAAAAGAAACGGAAAATTCTGACGACAGAATTCCAAAAGTCCTCATGTATGGTCAGCTTAGCAGCAGCATCAGGAAAGTTGGTAGACCATGGCTACGATATAAGGATAAATTGAAATCAAATCTCACTGCTTTTGGAATCCCTTTCCATGATTGCAAACAAATTGCTGCTGACAGAAAGGACTGGAGAGAAAGGTGCGATAGTGCAATGAAGAGCTTGGAATCCAGTCGCAACACATTGTGTGTTGACCAAACAGGGACGAAGTAACGGGCCTCGATACCTGCAAGACTCTCCATAAACTCTTGCTCTTGCGACTTGGTCTGTGGGTCACTGGCCGGATTGAACTGGCACAAGAGACACCGCCGTCCAGAGAGTTGAAATTTTGTTGGACAGTCGTACGTCAGATATTGATGGGAAAGTCCATCATCATATCTATACTATGTGATTCAGTGAATCACTGCTATTGGTACCAAAACAAGCACTCTATACGCAGGCAGTGTGCATATATTAATAAAAATGAAATTTCATTTACATGAATTTAGTTTATTTTTGTTTAACGACCTGTTATGCACATTTCACCGAGAATTGGCTCAAGGCCACCCATAGATGTTACGGGCCCGACTCCATTATAAATCTGTTCTTCAGACTGGTGATCTGATAAAAAATATAGAGTGTGTTGTGATTTGTGAGATGAGTGTGTGTATATATATATATATATATATATATATATATATATATATATATATATATATATATATCTATATATATCTATATCGGCCCTGCTTTTTGTGTGTATGTGGACAGGGTTACATGGCACACACACTCACACACACACACACACATATATAAGAGGGATAAGCTGTGGTGTGCAGGAGAGAAGGCTGAGATGGTATGGACATGTGATGCGCATGGAGGACGACCGCTGGGTGGAGAAGTGCCAGGAAGTCCCAGTGGAGGGAAGACACAGTAGAGGTAGACCACGAAAAACATGGGCGGAGGTGGTGAGAGCAGACCTCAGATCGCTGAAACTCACGGAGGAGATGACGAAGGGCCGTGACGGGTGGAGAGATGCTGTGCTGAATAAGACCCATCCAACCCTTGCAAGCAGGGAAAAGCGGACGTAAAATGATGATGATTATATGTATGTATGTATGTATGTATGTAAACAGAAATAACAACACAATTAGTACAGTATATGGAAGGTATATATATTAGGTTAACGCTTGATATAGCAGGAAGAGGGTCTTAACATTTCGGACGCTAACACACACACACACACACACACACACACACACACACACACACTTATATTCAAATGCGTGTATGAAATGATTCATATATGACATTCTCTTACCATGTGACCACTTCAACTTTTCTTTTGCAGACATTTATCTAGAACTGTATTATATAATATTGACAATAGGAAGATTTGGAAGAAATTTGGCTGCTATTTTTATCAGTTTGAGAATGTTAAGCTTTTGCTTCTATTTTATACAGATGTTAATTGTTAAGACTTTTTCTTGATATATTAACCCTTTAGCATTTAAACCGGCCGTATCTGGTCAGTGTTCTCTCACCTCTTTCTATTCAAACCGGCTGTAACTAGCTGCTCATACTGATTTTAAGGTATTGTTCTCAAAATAATATTAAAATCTCGTTGATTTGATATTATGTGAGATAAAGTGTTTACATTGAAAATACTATAGTAAATGTAGAATAATGTAAATGCTATGTGAGATATTATGTGAGGTAAAGCCTTTACTGTGAAAATACAATAGTATAGAGTAATGTAAATGTTATGTGAGGTAAAGCCTTTATTGTGAAACTACAATAGTAAATATAGAGTAATCTAAATGTTATGTGAGGTATTATGTGAGGTAAAGCATTTACTGTGAAAATACAATAGTATATATAGAGTAATGTAAATGGTATGTGAGATATTATGTGAGGTAAAGCCTTTACTGTGAAAATACAATAGTATATATATAGAGTAATGGAGTGAGATATTATGTGAGGTAAGGCCTTTACTATGAAAATACAATAGTAAATATAGAGTAATGTAAATGTTATGTGAGATATTATGTGAGGTAAAGCCTTTACTGTGAAAATATAATAGTAAATATAGAGTAATGGAAATGTTATGTGAGATATTATGTGAGGTAAAGCCTTTACTGTGAAAATATAATAGTAAATATAGAGTAATGGAAATGTTATGTGAGATATTATGTGAGGTAAAGCCTTTACTGTGAAAATATAATAGTAAATATAGAGTAATGTAAATGTTATGTGAGATATTATGTGAGGTAAAGCCTTTACTGTGAAAATATAATAGTATATATAGAGTAATGTAAATGTTATGTGAGATATTATGTGAGGTAAAGCCTTTACTGTGAAAATATAATAGTAAATATAGAGTAATGGAAATGTTATGTGAGATATTATGTGAGGTAAAGCCTTTACTGTGAAAATATAATAGTAAATATAGAGTAATGGAAATGTTATGTGAGATATTATGTGAGGTAAAGCCTTTACTGTGAAAATATAATAGTATATATAGAGTAATGTAAATGTTATGTGAGATATTATGTGAGGTAAAGCCTTTACTGTGAAAATATAATAGTAAATATAGAGTAATGGAAATGTTATGTGAGATATTATGTGAGGTAAAGCCTTTACTGTGAAAATATAATAGTAAATATAGAGTAATGGAAATGTTATGTGAGATATTATGTGAGGTAAAGCCTTTACTGTGAAAATATAATAGTAAATATAGAGTAATGGAAATGCTAAAGGGTTAAAAAAACTCAAACCAACAAATGAATTTTGTAGGTAGGGTAGATAGAATTTAGCTTCTTCTTAATTTGACAAAGGAAGTTTGGCAGTTTGTCAATTCCACTTTGTACAAAGACAAAGATGGTTTCGCAATTCTTCAGTTCCAATTTAAATGAGGCAATGTTTGACACATTTGTCATTTTACTATCAAACCAGTTGCTGAGTTTTAATCATATCAGACAGATGTAGACATAGCTGCGTTAGATTTTACTTTCACTTATATATATATATATATATATGTGTGTATATGTGTATATATATATATATATATATATATGTGTGTGTATACATATATGTATATGTGTATATATATATATATGTGTGTGTGTATACATATATATGTGTGTGTATACATATATATGTGTGTGTGTATACATATATATGTGTGTGTGTATACATATATATGTGTGTGTATACATATATATATGTGTGTATACATATATATATATATGTGTGTGTATACATATATATGTGTATACATATATATGTGTGTGTGTGTATACATATATATGTATGTGTGTATACATATATATGTATGTGTATACATATGTATGTGAATACATATATATATATATATGTGTGTATACATATACATGTAAATACATATATATGTAAATACATATATATGTGTATACATATATATTATATATGTATACATATATATGTGTGTATACATATATGTGTGTGTGTATATATGTGTGTGTATACATATATATGTATGTGTATACATATTTATATGTGTGTGTATACATATGTGTGTGCATATATTTATATGTGTATACATATGTGTATATATATATATATCATCATCATCCTCATTTTACGTCCGCTTTTCCCTGCTTGCAAGGGTGGGACGGGAACTGATTCTGGCTTGATTTCTACAGCTGGATGCCCTTCCTAACACCAACCTCATTTACAGTGAGTGCTGGGTGCTTTTTTGCCATGGCACCTCCACGACCACTTTGCAGTGGAATGATAGGGACCCCAGTCCCTATCATCTCATTTCTACAGCTGCGTAAACTGGAGCAATGTGAAATAAAGTGTCTTGCTCAAGGAAACAACACATCACCTGGGCTGAGAATTGAACTCACAGCCTTTCGATTGCAAGGCCAATGCTCTAACCACTAAGCCATGTGCCTCCATATATATATATGTGTATATGGTGTGTATATGTTGTGTGTACATCAGATGAAGTTGATATAAATATAATTTTCCAACGTACATCACATAAGAAAGCATAGAAATTTACCAGTTTATGGTGTTGAGACGTCTGTTGTCAGAAATAATCTCCAAGAAGCTTCAACAGTTCTTCTGGGACAACATGCTAACCTAAACATTCTAATTATGACATTGCAATATATTCTTATTGTAAAATATGGAATATGTTGCCACTGTAAACGTAATCGGTGTTAAGGGCACCCATCTGTAGAAAACCTGCCAGATATAATTCTACACAAGAGAGACACAGTCACCCGACCAATCTTGCCTCAAGTGGGACATTCTCGTCTAACCCATGCTAGTATGGAAGATGGATGTTAAATGATGATGATGATGATGATGATGATAGTCTTCATTACTTTGTAATTTATAGTCTCGGTTAAGATATCAAAAGCAACGCAGTAAATTTGATTTGCTGTCCTACTTGTTTGCATTTTAATTAACCCTTTTTTTAAAACCTTAGTCTGTCCTCCCCCTCTTCCTGTCTTTTGTTGCCGGATCCTTTCCTTTTTCTTCTTTTTTAGTTTCCTCTAATAGTGTTTTGTTTTTATTAGATACTACCCAATAATTTTTAGATGTCAAAAAAGTAAGACTGAAATACATATACATAGTCAAAGGCGATGACACATGATCCCCCTCCCCCCACATGGGTACAAGCCGAAGCTGAAGCATATAGACAATATGCCCCCACACCCTCCCACTGCAAAGTGGTCGTGGAGCTGCCACGGCAAAAAAAAGCACCCAGCACTCACTGTAAATGAGGTTGGTGTTAGGAAGGGCATCCAGCTGTAGAAATAAAGCCAGAATCAGTTCCCGTATGAGCAAGGCAAGGTCAGCCGACCAGACACTGCCCACAACAGGACAACCCGTCTAACCCATGCTAGCGTGGAAGAAGGTGATGATGATGAGTCCATGTATTTCAATTTATTTTGGAAATAATGGAGAATTTGGAGGAATTTAGTAATAGAATTACAGGAACAATTCATTCTTGCCAGCCCAGCTGAGTGTATTGGGGTAACTTGCTCAAAGACACAATGTGCTGCCCAGTCAGGGAATTGAACTGATGGCCATACGATTGTGAGACGAACACCCTAATCATTAAACCACACACCTTCACTAGGCAACTACTCTACTCATTACCACCACCATCACACCACCACACCATTACCACATCCACCACCATCACACCATTACCACCACCACCACCATCACACCACCACCACCATCACACCACCACACCATTACCGCATCCACCACCATCACACCATTACCACCACCACAACCATCACACCACCACCACCATCACCATCACACCACCACCACCATCACCACACCACCACCACCATCACCACCATCACCACCACACCACCACCATACCACCACCATCACACCACCACACCACCACCACCATCACACCACCACCATCACACCATTACCACCACCACCACCATCACACCACCACCATCACACCACCATCACACCACCACACCACCATCACACCACCACCATCACACCATTACCACCACCACAACCATCACACCACCACCACCACCACCACCATCACACCACCACACCACACCACCACACCACCACCACCACCATCACACCATTACCACCACCACAACCATCACACCACCATCACACCACCACCACCATCACCACCACACCACCACCACCACCATCCAAGCCATTAATGGCAACATGAACCAGCAAAAGAACCAAACTTCTATGAAGTTTCTCACTGACACATCTTCAATAAGAACTGCCAAAATCTTTCTCAATAAATTCCTGATTGTTGTTTATTGTCATTGAAAATGAGTTCTACATATATTGTAAACCCTAAATCTTAGGGACAATATGCTTAAACTGAAAACAGAATGGTAATAGGAAGAATACAGATTCATTACCTACTTCTTGCTCTACAACTCTGCAAGACTAAATGGAAACTGAAGTTTATTGTGTTGAAGAGTTTTCCGATTTCCTGACCACAATAAATATTTTATTTTCTTTAGTTGACACACGAATGAAATTCCTTTATTTTGGAATTCCCATAACATTTATGATTTTATTCTGTGACTGCTTTTGATAAATCTGCAGCATTTCATCATTTTTGTATATAGTTGTATAATGTGTGGTTATAATTATTTCTACATGCCTCATGCCTACAAAAGACTAAGGACTATGTACCCAGGGAACAGATTTATCACACATCTGCTTAACACTTTGAAACCTTTAACCCCAACCCACCTTCCACTGACTCAGAATTCCACTCCTGACAATATGTGATTATATCCTGCCATTCCAGTATTCCATTCTGTCGTACACTTTACACAGCCTTCTCTATGAATCAGCAATCATTTTATGGTAGTGGCTCCCATCTTTTGTACACCCATCCATGCCCCACTGCAACATCTCAAAAATTGCTATGTGTCCCCCCTCCCCACAATATGAAAGCAATTTGAGTTTTCTCCTTAATTTTGTACAAATTGGCATATAGGTCATGACAGATGTACAATAACATGTGGAGGTGAGACATGAATTTCCAACAGTAATATGTAGCAAAGTTACCTTGGTGTAAAAGTAATAAGGTAAAACCTGAGGTTTGTTCTCATTAACATCATTTTCACCTTCCCCCTAAATATTCAAATTGCCCCCCTGTAGGGCCTGCACTCAGCGTTAGGAATCATTGTTTTACGACATGTTTGTGGTATACTTGGTTCTACATGTCTTAGCTAAAATAGCAGCATACTGTATGACTGCCTACAAAGGACTAGCAATCTATCTAGGAATTAAACACATAATTCTATATTCCCGAGTCCAACACTTTAACCAGCCATGCTACAAACTTTCAAAAGAGGAAATTATCAGATCGGACCAAGGAAACAATGTTTCCATTAGTCTTTCTATTACTGGTTCTATCTGTTAGTCATAACTCCTGGCAGAAGTATGAAACCATCAAATCAGACCAAGGAAACAATTTTTCCATTAGTCTTTCTATTACTGGTTCTATCTGTTAGTCATAACTCCTGGCAGAAGTATGAAACCATCAAATCAGACCAAGGAAACAATGTTTCCATTAGTCTTTCTATTACTGGTTCTATCTGTTAGTCATAACTCCTGGCAGAAGTATGAAACCATCAAATCAGACCAAGGAAACAATGTTTCCATTAGTCTTTCTATTACTGGTTCTATCTGTTAGTCATAACTCCTGGCAGAAGTATGAAACCATCAAATCAGACCAAGGAAACAATGTTTCCATTAGTCTTTCTATTACTGGTTCTATCTGTTAGTCATAACTCCTGGCAGAAGTATGAAACCATCAAATCAGACCAAGGAAACAATGTTTCCATTAGTCTTTCTATTACTGGTTCTATCTGTTAGTCATAACTCCTGGCAGAAGTATGAAACCATCAAATCAGACCAAGGAAACAATGTTTCCATTAGTCTTTCTATTACTGGTTCTATCTGTTAGTCATAACTCCTGGCAGAAGTATGAAACCATCAAATCAGACCAAGGAAACAATGTTTCCATTAGTCTTTCTATTACTGGTTCTATCTGTTAGTCATAACTCCTGGCAGAAGTATGAAACCATCAAATCAGACCAAGGAAACAATGTTTCCATTAGTCTTTCTATTACTGGTTCTATCTGTTAGTCATAACTCCTGGCAGAAGTATGAAACCATCAAATCAGACCAAGGAAACAATGTTTCCATTAGTCTTTCTATTACTGGTTCTATCTGTTAGTCATAACTCCTGGCAGAAGTATGAAACCATCAAATCAGACCAAGGAAACAATGTTTCCATTAGTCTTTCTATTGCTGATTCTATCTGTTAGTCATAACTCCTGGCAGAAGAATGAAACCATCAAATCAGACCAAGGAAACAATGTTTCCATTAGTCTTTCTATTGCTGATTCTATCTGTTAGTCATAACTCCTGGCAGAAGTATGAAACCAATCATCAAATCAGACCAAGGAAACAATGTTTCCATTAGTCTTTCTATTGCTGATTCTATCTGGTCACAACTCCTGGGATAAGAAACAATGTGAAGTATTTTGTTGAAGAAAACAACACACCACCTCGTCCAGGAAGCGAACCACAAGGCTGTGAACTCCAATTAGATTCTAATTATATTTCATTCTTGAAGTGACCTCACAGAAGTGCTACTACCCTGAGGTAAGGGATTATTAAGGTTAGCTATTCTACCTAATTAACAAGTTATTCTATCACCAAGCATATCTGTTTCTGTGTGTGCCTCAGGTGTGTATAGCGTGGTGTGTGTGTGTGAGAGAGAGAATCTCATTGTGAATGTTGTGTATCTATGAATGTGTATGTGAATTTGTGTGTTGTACATGTGCAAATTTCTGTGTTGTACATGTGCATATCTTGCACTGATGAGCCTGTGCATGTGTGTGCACTTAGTTTATCATTGTTAGTGTGTGCACTTGGGTTATCATGTTAGTGTGTGTGTGTGCTGCAGTACATGTTTGTGTGTGTGTGTGCGCACTTCGTTATCGTGTTAGTGTGTGTTGCAGTACATGTTTGTGTGTGTGTGTGTGTGTGTGTGTGTGTGTGTGCACTTGGTTATCATGTTAGTGTGTGTGCTGCAGTACATGTGCATATGTATCTAAATGTGATATTGTTGAGAAAATTAAGCAAGCAGTGACTGAGTAGCTTAGGGACTGGAAGGTGGTGCCCCAGCGTGGTCAGTCTAGTGACTGAGCATCCTAAGTAGTGGAGTTGATCAACTAAACACTGGAAGGTGGTGCCCCAGCATGGCCACAGTCCAGTGACTGAACATCCTAAGTACTGGGGTTGATATGATCAACTAAACACTGGAAGGTGGTGCCCCAGCATGGCCACAGTCTAGTGACTGAGCATCCTAAGTACTGGGGTTGATATGATCAACCAAACACTGGAAGGTGGTGCCCCAGCATGGCCACAGTCCAGTGACTGTTACAAAGTTGAATTGCTTGAAAGCTTAAATCCTGATTAATTGGATTAGATAAAATTAACCATATTCAAAGAATATACTTCTTTCGTTTATCGTTATTAACAATCTGATGATATTTTAAAATTAAAATCTTACTCAAAACATTCTCATTTTTGTATCAGCTTTATTTATATTTTGTGTAAAGTTCACACTTCAGACTGGTTTATGCTGATAAAATCAGGTTTCATTTAAAAAGACAGTAATTTGACCATTTCAGAGTTACGTGCCCTTTGAACTGTGATCACTTTCAGAGTTACATGCCCTTTGAACTGTGAAGACATGAAAAGAGTTAATGTTCTGATCTCTTATCAAAATCTAATTTCTCCACGTTGACTTTTCTACGTATGACACAGACAGTGGCTGATGACTGTGTGTGTTTGTGTGTATATATATGATATGATATGATGTGTGTATGTGTATGTGTGTGTTTGTATGTATGCGTGCGCACGCTTGTATGTATGTATGTGTCTCTGTGTGTGTAGAAATTAGGTTGCTAGAAAACTAGTTTGGTAAGGTCACATGATTTGAAATACAGATGAGGACATGCTACTTTTCAAACTCTACTCTGTTAGGAATAATTTTCATTTAATTCATGGTTAAAGGTGAATGAATGTTCACTTTATAAATAATACGCTTCATTAATTTGTGTTAAATTTGTGACAATCTTCATATCTCACATGACACGAGAATTCTGAACGTACATACACATACATACACACATACATTATAACGTTTATATATATATGAGAGAGAGAGAGAGATAGTGAGAAAGATAGAGAGAGATAGAGATCAGGATTAAACCAGTTTGAAACTAGTTAGGCCATTATTCAACAGAGTACTCGATATTTGGGATAGTAGAGTGTAAATATTGTAGAGAGTCAGAGCCCAACAGCTGAGCTCTTGCTTTTTCGACAGCAAATTCCACACAAGACTCTGGAATTTAGCGTCAAAATGATAAAAGCTCAGCCATATATATATATACAATCATTGTTTAAAGTCTATTTTCCAAACTTGCATTTACATTACTGTATATATGCTGTTGTATTTTTGTGGTAAAGGCTTTACCTCACATAATTATCTCATAGGGCGGTGAATTGGCAGTATCGGTAGAGGGTCTGACGCCATGCTTTCCAGCATAGTTACGTCCCTTTACGATCTGAGTTCAAATCCCGCCGATGTTGACTTTGCCTTTCATCCTTACGGGGTCGATAAGATAAAGCACCAGTAATGCACTGGGGTAATTGCTGGCCTTGTGCCTAAAGTAGAAATAATAATATTGAATCTATGAGATTTTGATGATATTTATTTTAGGAACAATACCTTAACATCAGTATGAACGGCTGGTTTGAACAGAAAGAGGCGAGAGAATTATGGCCGGTTTAAATGCTATCGGGTTAAATGGGCTGTTATGTGAGGCCAGACAGGTCAGGTGACCATGTCTTGCTCTCATGCAATCTGTTTTGGAGGTTGGTTTTCTATGGCTGGGTGCCCTTCCTAACGCCAAATACATACACATACACACACACAGCTATTTAGTCAGTTGTATGAATGTTACTTATTATCATATATATATATAGTTATACTTGGGGAGGGTCATATTGTTATAATATTGCCAGAAATAACAGAACACATTTACTGTTTGGTTTGGGTTGGTTTTTGCTTCTGTATCATTTATATCTCTATAGTTAATTTATCTGCCAATCAAAGTTTATCACTGATTGACCAGCAGTTAAAAATAGAGATATAAATATATATAGAAATTACATGAATCAAAGTTCTGTTTAAATCATTTATTTGCTTACAATTGTTTCTTCCAAACCGAGGTTTGGAGTCTTCGGAGCAATTATTCAGTGATTTTTTTTTACATACTTGACCTCCTTTTCAACACAAGAGACATATAGAAACATATGTATATATTGACCCACAGTGGGTTGACATCCATCATAATAAAATAAATATATATATATATAAATATATATATAGATATATATATAAATAAATATATATATATATAAATATATATATAGATATATATATAAATATATATATATATATATATATATATATATATATATATATATATATATAAATATATAATAGAGTGAACGACAGAATAATTAAAATAAGACTTGTCCTCAATAAAACTACGGTGACAGTAATATCTGCGTACGCACCCCAATCCGGACTGCCCGGCGCTATGAAAGACAGATTCTACGAGACACTGATGCTCGCTACCTCCCAAATAACCGACAGTGACTATATAGTTATTGCAGGCGACCTAAATGGTCACGTTGGACAACATTGTGACGGCTATGACGGAATCCATGGAGGCTATGGGTTCGGTACTAGAAATGAGGAAGGCTCCAGAATCCTGGAATTCTGCGACGCAAATAACTTAACTATCTGTAACACTAACTTCAAAAAACGAGACAATCACTTGATCACCTATAGATCGAGGGAACACACAAGCCAGGTAGATTATATCCTTACCAGAAGACGTGACAGAGTGTCTGTTGTTAACACTAAATCCCACCCCCATGAAGAATTCACCTCCCAACATAGACTGATAATTAGCGACCTCATAGTCAGGACGAGACGTACTAGACAGCGGAAGAGGACTATCCCCAGGAGAAAAATATGGAAGCTAAAGGACCCCATAGCCAGAAATAAATTTCAAAGCATATTACTTGACGCTTTCGACAGTAAGGAAGAGCA
>OZ024756.1:11580866-11590866 GCA_964016885.1 Eledone cirrhosa
TGATTTCTACAGCTGGATGCCCTTCCTAACACCAACCTCATTTACAGTATATATATGGTGAAAGAGTGAAGAATAACATGGTCAACAGTACAAAAAGGCTTTTATTTACAGTATTAACAATTGTTTCATTGATTAAGTTGTCTAAACATTGCTAATCACTTGAAGCTGTGCCACTCAATTTTAAATACAATGTATGCTTAATCAAATCATTGGAAAAACTGACTTTTTCTGATTTGATTAAGCATACACCGTATTTAAAATTGAGTGACGCAACTTCAAGTGATTAGCAATTTTTAGACAACTTTATCAATGAAACAATTGTTAATACTGTAAATAAAACCCTTTTTGTACTGTTGACCATCTTATTCTTCACTCTTTCACTATTATTACTCCAAGATTAACCTACATAGGAACTCCCGAGAACTCACAAACTTGCTACCTAAGGAAACCTCTTGTTGAGTCAAACAACGCTGTATGCTAAAACTATCCACAATACAGAGTGTTCACAACCTCTAACTGGATTACCTATAACGATAATTTGTTATCCCATATATATATATATATATATATATATATATATGTGTGTGTGTGTGTGTTTATGTGTGTGCGTTTATATATATATAGTGTGTGAACAACTTCCCCAAATAGAATGTTAAAACATAGACTGAAAAAGAACATTAGAATCCGTGACTTCAAAGACTGTCAGACAAACATGTCTACACTTCATTCTTTTGTTTCTCAGACTTTCTTTCACTTTGCACTAAATGTCTTTCAATAAAACCAAACAAATTCCACATCTTTCATTTGTGGTATATATCTATTTATTGCATCTTTTCCTTATCTTATATATATATATCTATATGTATTGATAATACATTGGTGTATTGGAATAATTTTGGTAAATTTGAAATTTTCGACAAGATTAAATTTTCATATAATAATTTTGTTTGTTCGTGCATTAATAATAGACTTTATATAAAAGACTAGCAGAAAACCACCCGGTGGGCGGTTTTCTGTTAGCA
The DNA here is from genome assembly GCA_964016885.1 of Eledone cirrhosa. Taxonomy (NCBI): domain Eukaryota; kingdom Metazoa; phylum Mollusca; class Cephalopoda; order Octopoda; family Eledonidae; genus Eledone; species Eledone cirrhosa. The sequence goes on from OZ024756.1 coordinate 11,581,889, forward strand.
AATCTAGTGTATATACTGATATTGTTGAGATTTGGATGAGAAATGTTTTTGGCACCACATGTTCACCGTCTCTCTCGGTGTGTCTTTTATGCATGTATAAATTTATATGTTATCTATACGGTGAGATCTTTGAAATAAATATATGTTAAAACGAAAAAGGAGAAAAAGTGATTAGTGACGGAAATATAAACGTTATGATACCTAAACGTTATGATATAACGATGGAAATATATCTTCAAATGGTCCTTGGCATGGTGTCAAGTCAGAACCGCCTCGAACTGGTTACTTCTGGCTTGTGCAAGGTGTCTCTATAGCAACCAGCGATTCCCTCGGCCTCAGTGACCAAAGTCAGTGGAGAGGGGAAGGTAATGTTTCTATAGCGACAGTGTTTCTCTTGGTAGTACCAAAGTGGAGAAAGGAAGGGGAAGGTAATATTTCTGTAGCACCTACATTTGAGTTTTAGGGAAGGACAGACAGACAAACAGAGAAATGCCCATATATTTCTGTGTGTGTATATATATATATATATATATATATTACACACACAGAAATGTATATATATTTCTGTGTGTGTATATATATATATTTATATATATATATATATATATATATATATATATATTACACACACAGAAATGTATATATATTTCTGTGTGTATATATATATATTTCTGTGTGTGTGTGTGTATATATATATATATATTACACACACAGAAATGTATATATATTTCTTAGAACAAAATTATTATTAATGTTTTGCTGTTCATAACAATTGGAATTGAAAAATTACTTTTGAAATTATTAGTTATTTTACTAATGCTTAGATATGTAAAAATGAAGCAATGTTTCTAATAATTGTTTCTACTTTTGGCACAAGGCCAGCAATTACCCAGTACATTACTGGTACTTTATTTTATCGACCCCGTGAGGATGAAAGGCAAAGTTAACCTCGGCGGTATTTGAACTCAGACCGTAAAGGGACGTAACTCCATGCTATGAAGCATGGTGTCCGACTCTCTACAGATTCTGCCAATCCACCGCCCTAATGTCTGTACGTAATGAGGGAGTGAGAGGGGAGAGAGAGAAAGGCAGAGGTGAAGTGATGAAGTGACACTCTCCTCTTCCTCCATCTCCCCATTCGTCTCAGCGATAGAGGGGAGGAATGTTAGTGTGTTACAAAGAGAAAGAGTGAGAGTGAGAGAAACAGACAGACTAAAAGAGAGGGATAGCTGGAGAGAGATAGCAACCACGCGCGCACGTGTTTCCACTGTCGGACAGACAGACAGAAAAATTGCTGGTTATATATTATAAGGAGATATTGTTGGCCCCAGGTCAGCCTTCTTTGAGCAGACTTACCACACCAAACATTCTTCTGTAGAGCATTGCATATTAGGAACTGCACTAGTCAATATATATATAGATGGATCTAGCTGTTGAAATGGTCTGAGCTCAGCCATCAGGGTCTTGAATTTTTCATGTATATATATATATATATATATAAGAAGAAATTAAAAGATGGGTAAAAAAGTTCCATGTATTTTATTATGCGCATTTCAAAAACAAATATCATCCTGGGACAATATTTGCGTTCTCATCAGATAAAATAGGGAAATTTTTTTAACCATCTTTTAATTTCTTCTTATATATATATACTCCAGTCCAATAAACTGTTGAATGCTACTTATCCGATATTTGCATTGCTTTATTGTTCTTCAATAAAATTCACCTCTTACATTATATATATATATATATATATATATATGTATATATATATATATATATATATATATATGTATATATATATATATATATTATAGAATAAAATGATAGGGGGCCCAACAGGTTGAATTCTTTCAATTATTCTTTTCTGCAAACACTGCACACTTGTCCAAGGTGTCACACAGTGGGAATGAACCTGAAACTATGTGGCTGCAAGGCAAACACTTTAACCACACAACCATACCTACACCTATACTACCACCTTAACCATACATCTATAGCTACACCCATAATACCACCTTAACCGCACACCCATGACTGCTAAGATAAGAACAGTCTAATACTTATAATGCTGATAGTTTTATTTTTACATTAGACTCCGCCATAGTATTTTTGCATTAGACCCCGCCATAGTATTTTTACATTAGACCCCGCCATAGTATTTTTACATTAGACCCCGCCATAGTATTTTTACATTAGACCCCGCCATAGTATTTTTACATTAGATGCCTCCATAGTATTTTTACATTAGACGCCTCCATAGTATTTTTACATTAGACGCCTCCATAGTATTTTTACATTAGACGCCTCCATAGTATTTTTACATTAGACGCTTCCATAGTATTTTTACATTAGACGCCTCCATAGTATTTTTACATTAGACGCCTCCATAGTATTTTTACATTAGACGCCTCCATAGTATTTTTACATTAGACGCCTCCATAGTATTTTTACATTAGACGCCTCCATAGTATTTTTACATTAGACGCCTCCATAGTATTTTTACATTAGACCGCCTCCATAGTATTTTTACATTAGACGCCTCCATAGTATTTTTACATTAGACGCTTCCGTAGTATTTTTACATTAGACGCCTCCGTAGTATTTTTACATTAGACCCCTCCATAGTATTTTTACATTAGACCCCTCCATAGTATTTTTACATTAATGACACTGTTTTAAAAATATTCTAAAATGTTATTTTTTCCTTGACCTATGAAGTTTTGTTAACGATACCAAATTATAACAAATTATAACAAATTAATAGACAATTAATCATATCACACATTATCACGACTTATTATTGTACACAGCTGTCAGACTTCCAAAATATAGTTCAGACATTTGTTAAAAATTGATTAAATTTTCTTAGTTTACGCAACACACCTTCAGATTATTGGTGACACACTGAAGTGACACTCAAATGATAGACTGAAGTGACACTCAAATGATATACTGAAGTGACACTGAAATGACACACTGAAGTGACATACTGAAGTGACACACTGAAGTGACACACTGAAGTGACACACTGAAGTGACACTCAAAATACACTGAAGTGACATACTGAAATGACACTGAAATGACATACTGAAGTGACATTGAAGTGACACATTGTACTGAAGTGACACTGAAGTGACACTGAAATGACAACTGAAGTGGCACACTGAAATGTCACTGAAGTGACACTGAAATGACAACTGAAGTGGCACACTGAAATGTCACTGAAGTGACACTGAAGTGACACTGAAATGACAACTGAAGTGGCACACTGAAATGTCACTGAAGTGACACTGAAGTGACACTGAAATGACAACTGAAGTGGCACACTGAAATGTCACTGAAGTGACACTGAAGTGACACTGAAGTGACACTGAAGTGACACTGAAATGACAACTGAAGTGGCACACTGAAATGTCACTGAAGTGACACTGAAGTGACACTAAAGTGACATACTGAAGTGACACACTGAAATGTCACTGAAGTGACACTGAAGTGACACTGAAGTGACACTGAAGTGACACTGAAGTGACACTGAAGTGACACTAAAGTGACATACTGAAGTGACACACTGAAATGACACTGAAGTGACACTGAAGTGACACTGAAGTGACACTGAAGTGACACTGAAGTGACACTGAAGTGACACTGTAATGACACTGTAATGACACTGAAGTGACACTGAAGTGACACACTGAAGTGACACACTGAAGTGACACACTGAAGTGACACTGAAATGTCACTGAAGTGACACTGAAGTGACACTGAAGTGACACTGAAATGACACTGAAGTGACACACTCAAATGACACACTGAAATGACACTGAAATGACACACTGAAGTGACACACTGAAATGACACACTGAAGTGACACACTGAAATGACACACTGAAGTGACACTGCAGTGGCACAACAGTTTCAAAACATCTCTTTTAGATAATAACAAAAAAAAGATGAAATGATAACCAAAGTTCCAATAACAAAACAATAAAAATATAACCAAACGCTGTGTGAAGTCCCCCCCCCCCCCCCGAATTTTCTAACTTAAATGCCAAGGAATCTCCCCCTCTCCCGCTCCCCCTCTCTTCTCACTACTACCACCTCTACTCCCTCTAAATCATAAAACTATTTCCACAGTTTATCCCTATTTTTTTCTTCTTCATGTCCAAGTAAACCTGACTTTTATTAGGGTCCCCATATAACAAAGTGTGGTAAGATACCAGGAGGACCATAACGCATCATAGTACTCAATACTTGGGGTAGTAGAGTGGGTAATATGAAAAGATTCATATCTAACTGGATCTAGCTGTCGAAACCACCGGAGCTCAGCTGTCGGGCTCCTGAATCTTCATATACATAAATTAACGATGTAGAAAGCTGAGAAAATAATTGCAATTGCTTATAAGATGGCTTATAAAAATGGGGTAAAGACCCCCCTAGAAACAGATGTTGTGGGTGGCTTGAGATATGGAGTTGTTTTTATAGGGGCCACTAGCATCATTTTCTGCCTCAGTCCAGCTGCTGATTTACACATCAAGCTGCATTTAGTGTAGTCTGATCAGGTTCCTTATGCTTAACCCTTTAGCATTTACATTAGTCTATACTTACTATTGTATTTTTGTGGTAAAGGTTTTTATTTTACATAATTATCTATCTAATATCAAATCTATGAGATTTTGATGTCATTTATTTTGAGAACAATACCTTAATATAAGTATGAGCAGCCAGTTATGGCTGGTTTGAACAGGAGGAGGTGAGAGAGAGATATGGCCGGTTTAAATGCTAAAGGGTTAAGCTGCTTCAATGTTTGTATATCCCTTGGGAGTAATGTTATATCTACCCTTCAGTGATTTGTATAACATACTCTCTATATTTCTCTGAATGAGATCTTTTAACAGTCTCTTTTCATTGAGATGTTATGTATATCTGTGACAAATTTAATTATATATATATATATATATATATATATATATATATATATATAAATATTTATATATATTTATAGTTATATATATTTATAGTTATATATATTTATAGTTATATATATAGTTATATATATATATAGTTATAAATATTTACTAGTTGTAACCCAACAATTTAAATATAACTTTCCATATATATATATATATATATATATATATATATATATATATATATATATATATATATGTAGGAGGTGAGTTTTATTGTAGTACAATAAAGCAATGCAGATATATTCCTCCCCCTCCACTTTTTACTCTCATCTCCTCCTCTTTTTCATCCTTTCCACCCCACCCCCCGCTCAAAAATCCCCCCCCCCCAATATCACACATCAATCTAAAACTACTTTTCATATGTTAATTTAAAACTGCACTATCCACAAGTGTTTTTAACCTTCATATCATGTCCTCCTATTTTATCTGATGAAAACACAAATGTTATTGCATGGTGATATTTGTTTTTGAAATGCGCATAATAAAATATATGGAACTCATTTAACCATCTTTTGATCTTATATATTATATATTATATATATATATAATTATATATATATAATTGGTGTTGGATGCTTAAAGCGTCCATATGCGGACTCAATGCTCTCATAGAGCAGAGTATGATTTCACAGAAAAAAAGAGAATCAGTGTTGCGACAAATGTAATTTATTGGACATATTACAATCGTTTCTCTGGCGACCAGCTCGAGGCGCGATCGATGTGATGATCGAACCTGACTCTGAAAGTCGCAAGGTTCTCAGATATGTCTTGATTCTACGAAGCAGAAATTCCATTCGTCGCAACACTGATTCTCTTTTTTTATGTGATATATATATATATATATATATATATATAATTAAGTTAAAGATGTACATCCATATATGTATACTGAAATACTAGTATGTATATGAATACACACACGTATACATATGTAGGTGTACCAAGTTTTTTCACTGGTCACTTTACTGTGAGTGGCCAGCTATTCTGTATGTAAACACACAGACAAACCGGTTTTTAGAGTCATACTGGTTTTTGAGGAAACACCTCTCCTCTATTCTCCAGAAAGCCAGACAAGGAATATTGAACTAGTTTCGTTGTTGTTACAACTCATCAGCAATATTTACCTATCTTCCGGCCTCTCTAGAGAATCGTAAAAGCACATATCGTTATATGCTTTTTCTTTTTCTATGAAAATTAGTTGAGTACTTCCATACTTAGTGATCACTCAAGTCAGAGCACTACTCTCTCTCTCTCTCTCTCTTAACCTAATTACATAGATTGCAGGATGACATCTCCAGTGCTGTTCTAGTGACCTAATGTATAATGGGCCTCACTACCACCACTGCCACTAAACACCACCGCCACCACTGCCACTAAACACCACCACCACTACTGCTACTAAACACCACTACTACCACCACTACTACACCACCACCACCACTACACCACCACCACCACTACACCACCACCACACTACCACTACCACTACTGCCACTAAACACCACCACCACTACTGCTACTAAACACCACTACTATTACTACACCACCACCACTACACCACCACCACCACTACTACACCACCACCACCACTACACCACCACCACCACCACCAGTCCTGTTACCACTCTCACCAAAAGAAACAGAAGCAGTTATAGTAATACACTTGGGAATGGTGTCTATCAACTAGATTAATTGCTTGTGTATGTGTGTGAGTGTGTGTGTGTAATCACATGTGTGTGTGTTTGTATATAATCACGTGTGTGTGTGTATATATATATATATATATACACACACATGTATATATATATATATATATATATATATACACACATATATATATATACACACACATGAATATATATAGACAACTGCTGACACAAATGAAATAAAAACATTAATTAGTGTCTAGCAATGAGATGTTATTTATAGTAGCACTAGTTAACTCACTAACGTGTGTGTATGTGTGTGTGTATATTATATATACATGTCTGTATGTGTGTGTATATTATATATATATATATATATACATGTGTGTGTGTGTGTCTGTATATATATATATATATATATATATATACATGTCTCTGTGTGTATATATGTGTCTGTCTGTGTGTGTGTATCATTATCATATTGGCAGTATCGGTAGAGGATCGGACGCCATGCTTTGCAGCATAGAGTTACGGCCCTTTACGATCTGAGTTCAAATCCCGCCGAGGTTAACTTTACCTTTCATCCTTGCGGGGTCGATAAAATAAAGTACCAGTAATGTACTGGGGTAATTGCTGGCCTTGTGTCAAAAAGTAGAAACAATTATTATATGTATACATGTCTCTGTGTGTATATACGTTTGTGTGTGTGTGTATATATACTTGTCTGTATATATATATATATCTGTGTGTATTATCATATACATAGATGTGTCCGTGTGAGTGTGTGTGTGTGTATATATATACACATGTGTGAGTATACGCATGTGTATCATCATTAGCATTTATATATATATATATATCTAGGGTGGGTAAAATTCCTTGAGATCCATGGACGAGTTCGCTCCAGCGGTCTCTGGCCCTCATTATCACTGCCATGTCCTGCGTCTCCAACAGACCAGTGTCTGTCCTTAGGGCATCAACATACGTTAACCTTGGTCTTCCTCTTCCAGTGTGTCCATGTAGGGGCTCCCAAAGGAGTACTGAGTGCAATGTCAACTCTGGATGTCGGTGAGCATGTCCAGCTAACCTCAGTCTCCTCTGTGTCACTTTTGAGCTGACTTTTGGGAGGCTCCCATATAGCTCTGAGTTCTTAATCCTCAGTGTATACTGATTAATGTTCAGAGCCATCCTCAGCATTCTTGTGTAGCACCCATCCACCATCTGAGTGAGTTTCTTGGTCAGTGTCCAAGTCTCAGACCCATACAGCAGCACAGACTCCACTACAGCAATGAAGAGGCGGATCTTCAGGTCTTTAGGAAGGTCCGACTTCCACACCGATCTACAGCTGTGGCACGCCACCCAGGCTTTGCTCTTCCTCTCAACCACATCATCTTCCGATTTCCCAATCTTTGCTTCCAAATACAGGGAGTCCTCAACCAATTCTAGCGGCTTGCCGCCTACATTAGTAATCCCCTCTGGCTTCTCAACATTCTCTACCAGATATTTTGTTTTAGTCTCATTCATTCTCAGCCCCACACTCATCGACACAGTCTCAACCTCCCGCATCAAATCCTCTGCCTCCTTCACTGTATTTGTCACCAAAACTATGTTGTCGGCAAATTCAGCATCCAATGTCTTTTTCACCTTAACTCTCCTGCTCTGAGCCGGTGCTACAGTAAGGCCAGTGCGTGTGTCTGTATTGAAGTTGAACGTTGATGATGATTGATGTCTGTCTGTGTGTGAGTGTGTGTATATATATATGTGTGTGTTAGTGTGTATATATATGTGTGTGTGTGAGTGTGCATATGTGTGTGTGTGTGTATATGTATGTCTGTGTATATATATGTGTGTGTATGCGTATATATATGTGTGTGTGTGTTTATATATGTGTGTGAGTGTGTATATATATGTATGTGAATGTGTGTATATATGTGTGTGAATGTGTATATATATGTGTGAATGTGTGTATATATATATGTGTGTGAATGTGTTTATATATATGTGTGAATGTGTATATATATATGTGTGAATGTGTATATATATATGTGTGAGTGTGTATATATATGTGTGTGTGTGTGTATATATATGTGTGTGTGTGTGTGTATATAGATATGTGTATGTGTGTGTGTATATATATGTGTGTGTGTGTATATAGATATGTGTGAGTGTGTATATATATATATATATGTGTGTGTGAGTGTGTATATATATGTGTGTGTGAATGTTTATATATATGTGTGTGTGAGTGTATACACACCTACAGGGTTTGGCATAATTACTGTTACAAAATATCAAGTGGATTTAATTCATAATATAAATTACTTAGTTATTGATCTTATTGCTCAAATATTGACCTCGT
>OZ024756.1:11595866-11615866 GCA_964016885.1 Eledone cirrhosa
GTTAGGTGCTGTGATTGTGTGTGTGTGTGGTGCTGTGATTGTGTGTGTGTCTGTGTGGTGCTGTGATTGTGTGTGTGTGTGTGGTGCTCTGATTGTGTGTGTGTGTGTGTATGAACTATGTCATTGTGTGTGTGTGTATGAACTATGTGTGTGTCTGTGTTACTGCAATGGTGAATGAAATTCTTGCAACCCCCCCCCCCCCCCACACACACCACCAGCTTTCTTTCCCTTTTTTCCTTTTATCACTCCTCCTCCCCTCTCTCTCATTCTCTCCATCTCTCTAACTTCCTCTCTCCTTCTTTCACCCTCCCCCTTCTCTTCCTCCTCCCTCTCCTCCAACATGTCATATTAACATGTCTAGACTTCCTGCAGGCAGTTTCTATAACCTACTGCCTCTCTTATTTTATTTACTCATTTCTCTTGTTGTTGTTGTTGTAGTAATAGAGGTGGTTGTTGTTTCTTGTGACTAAATATCACCACCACTACCACACCACCACCACTACCACATCACTACACCGCCACCTCACCACCACCACTACTACCACACCACCACCACTACCACATCACTACCACAACACCACCACCACTACTACCACACCACCACCACTACCACATCACTACACCGCCACCTCACCACCACTACCACAACACCACCACTACCACAACACCACCACTACCACACCACCACCACTACCACATCACTACACCGCCACCTCACCACCGCTACCTCACTACCACACCGCCACTACCACAACACCACCACTACCACATCACTACACCACCACCTCACCACCGCTACCTCACTACCACTACCTCACTACCACACCACCACTACCACAACACCACCACTACCACATCACCACCACTACCACATCACTACACCGCCACCTCACCACCGCTACCTCACTACCGCACCGCCACTACCACACCACCACCACTACCCACATCACTACACCGCCACCTTCACCACTGCTACCTCACTACCACACCACCACTACCACAACACCACCACTACCACATCACTACACCGCCACCTCACCACCACTACCACACCACCACCACCACACCACCACTACCACCATCTCACTACCACTACCACACCACCACTACCACCATCTCACTACCACCACCACCACCACCACCACCACCACTACCACACCACCACTTCTGACACAGGATCCACTGGAGGGAGTGTTTCAGGACTCTCCCTCCACGACCCTCTCAGGAATAAGTGGGCGAAGAAGAAGAGAGAGAAAATAGGTGGAAGAAGTGAAAACATTATACAATGAAAAAGATGGCTTGCGACACACACACACACACACACACACACACACACACACACACACACACACACACACACACACACACACACACACACACACACACACACACACACACACACACACACACACACACACACACACACACACACACACACACTCACACACACACACACACACACACACACACTCACACACACACACACACACACACACACACACACACACACACACACACACACACACACACACTCACACACACACACACACACAACACACACACACACACTCACACACTCACACACACACACACACACACACACACACACACACACACACACACACACACACACACACACACACACACACACACACACACACACAACACACACACACACACACACACACACACACACACACACACACACACACACACACTCACACACACACTCACACACACACACACACACACTCACACACACACACACACACACACACACACACTCACACACACACACACACACACTCACACACACACACACACACACACACACACACACACACACACACACACACACACACACACACACACACACACACACACACACACACACACACACACACACACACACACACACACATCCCAGCTGCACCCTGTGGACATTATAGTGAAAGCATTCTCGCAGAAAACAGCCAGCGACACCCGCTGCACCAGCTATTCCACCTCAGACGGGATACCTACACTCCTCTGGACTTTGCAACGGAAAACGGCAGTTTGGGTATCAAGTACCCTGGAGAAGGTCTCCATGGCAACTGATACAAAATGGAAGTGGTTGGCAGTGAAGTCTCCGTATTTTGATGTCATCTGTGTCTCTATGTTATGGATGCTGGTTGTGGTAGTAGTATTAGTGGTGGTGGTAATAGTAATATCAGTAGTAGTAGTAGTAGTAGTAGGAGGAGGAGGGGGGGGGGATTAGTAAATAAAAATATAAAAATAAAACAGAAGACAACAGATAAAAAAAACTACAGAAATATATAGCTTTTTTATTATTATTATTATTATTATTATTATTATTATTATTATTATTATTATTATTATTTTTAGCTGTGTATTTGTTCCTTAATTACCTGGTTGTGAATTTTTATTAGCTAAAGTGTTGAGTGACTTCAGAAATGTTTAGACTAATGTTCACAGACACACAGAGACACATACTCACACACACACACACACACACATACATGAATAGACACATGCATGCATAGACACACACAAACACATATACATACACTACAGACATACACATCACTCATACATATACATCAGACACACACTCAACACAGCACACATACATGAACACACACATACATGAATAGACACATTCATGCATAGACACACACAAACACATATACATACATACAGACATACACATCACTCATACATATACACACACACACACAAATATATCCCTTCCTGATTGTTTAGTACCCCCCCCCCCCCCCCCCGCTTCCATTCAATCTATTTTCCTATAAACATTCTAAAATTCATCATGAAATAAATAAGATGGTGATAATACTAATAAAAATAATAACAATAATGATTAAAATATAAAAGAAAACAAATATGAAAGAAAAGAAAGAAAAGGTGATGAGGTTCAATTTAATTCTGAAGGTCAATTAATTACTATGATCTCTTTATTTTGAAAACCTCGTCTTTTTTTAATTGATTGTATTTATTTATTCTACTACAGACTCTGCCATTTCTTAGTTTCAAGTTTTATCATTCTTTATTGAGGTGGTGGGGGTGGTTTTGGTTCTGTTTGTTCTCTGTAATGTTTATGTCAGTGGATTAATATCTGCTTCAAGATGATATATATATATAGCACCAATTCTAATATATATATATATATATATATATATATATATATATATGTAGGAGGTGAGTTTTATTGTAGTACAATATGTTGACTTAAAACTGAACTATACACAAGTGTTTTTTAACCTTCATATCATGTCCTCCTGTTTTATCTGATGAAAACACAAATATTATTGCATGATGATATTTGTTTTTGAAATGCGCATAATAAAATACATGGAACTCTTTTAACCATCTTTTGTTCTTATATATATATATATTGTTATGCTTTGGGAGGGTCATGTTGCCAATAAGAAACACACGCACCAGATGCTTTCACTTCAATTTATTATAAATTAAATTTATAAATTTTCGGTTGGTTGGTTGGTTCCACAACCAGACGATTGTTCATATATTGTCAAATATATACATCCAGCCGTAGAAAACCCGCCAGACAGTCCTAGGCGAGCAAGACAACCACTCTTGCCTCAAGTGGGAAAACTCCCGTCTAAACCCATGCAAGCGTGGAAGATGGACCTTAAATGATGATGATGATGGTGATGGTGATGAATATATATATATATATATATATATATATATATATATATATATATATATATATACATACACTTTCTTTTGTACATTCAATGTTATTTACTTTCACTACTTTTTACTTGGTTTTAAGTCATTTACTGTGACCATGCTGGGGTAGGGTTGTGTGTGAAAAAGGCCACATATTTTTTTTAGTTGTACACACACACACACACAACACACAACACACAACACACAACACACACACACACACACACACACACACACACACACTATGAGGATAACAGTGGTGGTGAAAGTTGAGTGACAGGAGAAAGACTCATTAAAAACAGAACATGGTAAACAAATGATGCTGAACAGGCAACATTATGATGGCGTATAGAGTTACGGCCCTTGCCATTCTGAGCTCAAATCCCGCCGAGGTTAACTTTGCCTTTCATCCTTACGGGGTCGATAAAATAAAGTACCAGTAATACACTGGGTAATTGCTGGTTTTGTGCCAAAAGTGGAAACAATTATGATGTTGGCAACCAACCAAGCGCAAGAATTCTTTCTAACAAATAAATTATGTGTATCATTGAAGATAAGATAAATACAGGTATACATATGGCAGTCTTTTAGTTTCAACACACAAGCAGGTAATACATACATCTAGGACCACATACAACACACAAGCAGGTAATACATACATCTAGAACCACATACAACACACAAGCAGGTAATACATACATCTAGGACCACATACAACACACAAGCAGGTAATACATACATCTAGGACCAAATACAACACACAAGCAGGTAATACATGTATCTAGGATCACATACAACACACAAGCAGGTAATACATGCATCTAGGATCACATACAACACACAAGCAGGTAATACATACATCTAGGACCACATACAACACACAAGCAGGTAATACATACATCTAGGACCACATACAACACACAAGCAGGTAATACATACGTCTAGGACCACATACAACACACAAGCAGGTAATACATACATCTAGGACCACATACAACACACAAGCAGGTAATACATACAGCTAGGACCACATACAACACACAAGCAGGTAATACACACATCTAGGACCACATACAACACACAAGCAGGTAATACACACATCTAGGACCACATACAACACACAAGCAGGTAATACATACATCTAGGACCACATACAACACACCAGCAGGTAATACATGCATCTAGGATCACATACAACACACAAGCAGGTAATACATACATCTAGGACCACATACAACACACAAGCAGGTAATACATACGTCTAGGACCACATACAACACACAAGCAGGTAATACATACATCTAGGACCACATACAACACACAAGCAGGTAATACATGCATCTAGGATCACATACAACACACAAGCAGGTAATACATACATCTAGGACCACATACAACACACAAGCAGGTAATACATACATCTAGGACCACATACAACACACAAACAGGTAATACAACATCTAGGAACACATACAACACACAAGCAGGTAATACATACATCTAGGACCACATACGACACACAAGCAGGTAATACATACATCTAGGACCACATACAACACACAAGCAGGTAATACATACATCTAGGACCACATACAACACACCAGCAGGTAATACATACATCTAGGACCACATACAACACACAAGCAGGTAATACATACATCTAGGACCACATACAACACACAAGCAGGTAATACACACATCTAGGACCACATACAACACACAAGCAGGTAATACACACATCTAGGACCACATACAACACACAAGCAGGTAATACATACATCTAGGACCACATACAACACACAAGCAGGTAATACAACATCTAGGAACACATACAACACACAAGCAGGTAATACATACATCTAGGACCACATACGACACACAAGCAGGTAATACATACATCTAGGACCACATACAACACACAAGCAGGTAATACATACATCTAGGACCACATACAACACACAAGCAGGTAATACATACATCTAGGACCACATACAACACACAAGCAGGTAATACATACATCTAGGACCACATACAACACACAAGCAGGAAATACATACATCTAGGACCACATACGACACTCAAGCAGGTAATACATACATCTAGGACCACATATAACACACAAGCAGGTAATACATACATCTAGGACCACATACAACACACAAGCAGGTAATACACACATCTAGGACCACATACAACACACAAGCAGGTAATACATACATCTAGGACCACATACAACACACAAGCAGGTAATACAACATCTAGGAACACATACAACACACAAGCAGGTAATACATACATCTAGGACCACATACGACACACAAGCAGGTAATACATACATCTAGGACCACATACAACACACAAGCAGGTAATACAAACATCTAGGACCACATACAACACACAAGCAGGTAATACATACATCTAGGACCACATACAACACACAAGCAGGAAATACATACATCTAGGACCACATACGACACTCAAGCAGGTAATACATACATCTAGGACCACATATAACACACAAGCAGGTAATACATACATCTAGGACCACATACGACACACAAGCAGGTAATACAACATCTAGGACCACATACAACACACAAGCAGGTAATACATACATCTAGGACCACATACAACACACAAGCAGGTAATACATACATCTAGGACCACATATAACACACAAGCAGGTAATACATACATCTAGGACCACATATAACACACAAGCAGGTAATACATACATCTAGGACCACATACAACACACAAGCAGGTAATACATACATCTAGGACCACATCCGACACTCAAGCAGGTAATACATACATCTAGGACCACATACAACACACAAGCAGGTAATACATACATCTAGGACCACATACAACACACAAGCAGGTAATACATACATCTAGGACCACATACAACACACAAGCAGGTAATACATACATCTAGGACCACATACAACACATAGAACACACAAGCAGGTAATACATACACCTAGGACCACATACAACACACAAGCAGGTAATACATACATCTAGGACCACATACAACACACAAGCAGGTAATACATACATCTAGGACCACATACAACACACAAGCAGGTAATACATACATCTAGGACTACATACAACACACAAGCAGGTAATACATACATCTAGGACCACATACGACACACAAGCAGGTAATACATACATCTAGGACCACATACAACACACAAGCAGGTAATACACACATCTAGGACCACATACGACACACAAGCAGGTAATACATACATCTAGGACTACATACAACACACAAGCAGGAAATACATACATCTAGGACCACATACAACACACAAGCAGGTAATACATACATCTAGGACCACATACAACAAAAGTTAGACATATGTGTGTGTGTGTGTGTCTCCTTTCTTCCTTTCACACAAACACACACCCACATTGTGTGACGGAGAGATGTACAGAAGTCGCTCAAATTTATATACGTGAATGGAGTTCCACTGAAGCAGGTGGAGAAGTTCAAATATCTCGGGGCTGTATTCACATGTAGTCGAAGGCGGGGGGCTGAATTAAGTGCAAGAATTGCAAAAGCTGATGCAGTAATGCACCAACTTCAGCATTCGGTAAACAGAAGGGAAGTAGGTGTAAATGCCAAACTCTCTGTCTTCCTGGTATTCCTGCGAGCACTTACCTAGGGTCAAGAATCTTGGGTAATGGCTTGAAAGAATACAATCGCAAATACAAGCGGCTGAAATGGGGCTCCTTTGAAGGGTCTTTGGAGTAACTTTAGTTGATAAAGTGCATAGCTTGGAGATCAGAGAGTCTCTCCAGGTAGAGCTGCTACTTCTCCAGATTGAGAGATCACAGCTCAGATACTATGGACATGTGGTTAGAATGTCTCAGGAAAGAATCGCTAGACAAATTTTACAGGCAAAACCAACCGGCAGGTGACCCAGGGGTAGACCCTGAGCAAAATAGTTGGATACATCCATGAGCTTGGCTGGTCTCGCTTGGGGATCCAGCTGAATCAGTTAGAGATGTTTGCTTCTGACAGACTCGCTGGAAGGAGTGTTTGAGGAGGACTCTGCTCCCACGAGCCCCTCAGAAATAAGTGGGCGAAGAAGATGATGTTGTCAATTTACTTTTCAATTTACATATCGTGTCTATATGCGTATATATATTTGCGCATAATACCAATACGCACACTACATATAAAGTTAGTTCCACATCAAATTAGTAAACCATACTTGAGGACGCGCATTCGGTGAATCGCATGTCCTCGAGTAAGGTTGGGTAACATGTTGCGGAACTAATCTTATACCAAACTCCTCCTATGGACTGAAAGCTATACTTACTAACGCTGTTTTATCACTATATATATATATTAAAAAAAATCATTTTAGGTCCACTTTTCCCTGCTTGCAAGGGTGGGACAAATATATAAGTATATGTAAATATATATATCATCATCATTTTACGTCAGCTTTTACCTGCTTGCAAGGGTGGGGTGGGAACTGATTCTGGCTTGATTTCTACAGCTGGATGCCCTTCCTAACACCAACCTTATTTACAGTGAGTGTTGGGTGCTTTTTTGCTGTGGAACCTCCACGACCACTTTGCAGTGGAATGATAGGGACCCCAGTCCCTATCATCTCATTTCTACAGCTGAGTAAACTGGAGCAATGTGAAATAAAGTGTCTTGCTCAAGGAAACAACACATCACTCGGTCTGAGAATTGAACTCACAACCTTTCGATTGCAAGCCCAATGCTCTAACCACTAAGCCATGTGCCTCCATCATATATATATTCATTCATTCATTCATTCATTTATTCTAAGTGGTAAGTCTTATTACTCTGGAGTTTCACTATTTAGCCATGATAAAGAATATTTAAACTCTATTTTTGCATTGAGTACTCTTTCTCATGTCAGCCATTGCTGTCTTGATCTTCTTGCTCAATGTTTACATGACTGTAATAAAAACAGTTCAACACTTGTCTAGGAATATCTTCAGATATTTGGAACTATCAACCAGACTATGGATTAATTAGTTTCTTTTATAAAATAGGGAAAAGAAAAGGATATATCTATTGCTGTTTCCATTTCTGTTGCTGCTGGTCACAGTTCCTGGGAAGAGGAACTCTGTAAAATAAACTATTTTCTTCAAGAACAATATACTGCTTGATCTAGGAATTGAACTCTCAGAAGAAATCAATGTAGGTTTTAGGTGGCTTCCTATGAGGTTGTGTCTCATAAGTTTCTAGGGTCTTTTAATGATAGAGGGGGAAGGTGCATGACTTTGTGGTTACGGTACTGGTTTCATGATTTTAAGGCTGTGAGTTTGATTCCCAGACCAAGCAATGTGTTGTGCCCTTGAGCAAGACACTTTATTTCTCTTTGCTTTAGTCCATTCAGTTGAAATAAAGAAATGAATTATACATGTAATTCAAAGAGCCGGCCTTATTACACACATTGCATGATGTTGAATCTCGCCGAGAACTACATTAAGAGTATACGTGTCTGTGGAATGCTCAGCCACTTACATGTTAATTTCATGAGCTGGCTCTTCCATTGTTCTAACAGCTGGAACACTTGTGGTTGGAACCACTGGAGCTTTGACAATAAGGGCTTCGCTCCTATTATTGAAGTGCAACAAGAAATGGAGTGTCTTGTTCAAGAACCCCCCCCCCCCCCCTCGACTCAGGAACAGAAGGCAATAACCTCTGTGAGTCCAACACCTTAACCACTCAACATCCGTAAGGATGAAAGGCAAAGTCAACCTCGGCGGGATTTGAACTCAGATCGTAAAGGGACGTAAATATGCTGGAAAGCATGGCGTCCGACCCTCTACCGATACTGCCAATCCATATGTATGTATGTATATATATATATATATATATATATAAATGAAGTAATTCCGTCGGAAAAGTCCAGGAAAAAAGAGTGCTCTATGTAGGTAACAGAGCTTAATAGTTATGTAATAAACAACATAAGGCAATTATTCCATTTACCAGTGGTTTCTGAAAAGCAAAAGATTTTGCTTTCAATCCTCAGAATGAAAAAATCCTGGTCTGTTTATTGAATTTGGATTTATATATATATATAATGGGACCCCCCCCCCCCATCTAGAAGCAGGATCTGTTGCTCCCACCCTACCACACTCCTTTAATATTTGTATGAGGGGTTGGGACCGGCTGTGTAGAGGGGTTGGGATCGCCTGTGTATGTAGACAGGAGTTGGCTTGATGGTTTGGAGATGAAATATTTCATATAATTCTCAGTCTTTCTAGCTTCAACAACAGGAAAAATAAAATAAATCAATCATTTTCGTTATTTTTAAAACTCATTATTTTATTTATTTTCTATATATATATATATATATATATATATATATATATATATATATATATTGTTTTTTTTTATTAGTTTCTTAAACTAATTTCTTTTTTATCTTCTTTCTTTCAAAATAGAAAATTTTTTTTAAATGTTGAAAACCAAACAGAAAAACAAAATCAACATAAAAAAGAAAGATCAAATATTGTATTAAGTGGTCACTTGCAATTTTGTTCTCCTCCTTGTCATCATCATCATAATCATTATCATCAACGTAGTCATTATTATTATTATTATTATTATTATTATTATTATGTTGTTTTTTTTTCCTATTTTTTTTTCCTAAATAAATGTTATGAATAAATATTTTGTCAGTATATGAAGTATAATAGCTTAATGTAGATTTATTGTTTGTCAGAGAGAAGTCAACAGATAATCTCCCTTCCCACTTATTGTTTTGTTATTTTTTCAAAAATTTCCACTTTGCATTTTAGAACAAATTACAAAAAAAAAAAATGACAAACAAAAATACAAAAAACCATAAAATGATAAAAGAAATTCGTTTTTATTTTTCATTTTTTATTGTGTAATAATGTTGTTCTCATCTCTATCTATATATCTATATATATCTATATATATATATATATATATAAGGATTAAACCAGTTGTAAACTAGGTGGACCATTATTCAGCAGAGTACTTGATACTTGGGATAGTAGAGTGTGACTATATCACGAAAGAGCCCGATGGCTGAGCTGTTGCCATTTCAACAGCTAGTTTCAGACCTATGGAGTTATCTGTTGAAATGGCAAGAGCTCAGCTATTGGGCCCCAACTCTTTTTGATATAATATATATATATATATAAAAAGCAAGTATTGCACCAAGAAAAATAAAACGTTGGTGTGATGAGATTATGAATTTATTTGCTTTAACATATGTTTCCGTGTCTTTTATAATTGTCTACAGATGCTGACTACAATATATAGTATTCAACCATATGCAATACTTTATTACACTTCATCAGAAAGCTTATAGTAGTGGAATTCAACTGTTCACTACGCAGTAGAATTCAGTAACACTTATCATTATTAAATATATCATCATCATCATCATTTTACGTCCGCTTTTCCCTGCTTGCAAGGGTGGGACGGGTCTTATTCAGCACAGCATCTCTCCACTCGTCACGGTCCCTCGTCATCTCCGCCGTGAGCTTCAATGATCTGAGCTCTGTTCTCACCACCTCCGCCCATGTTTTTCGTGGTCTACCTCTACCACGTCTTCCTTCAACTGGCATTTCCTGGCACTTCTTCACCCATCGGTCATCCTCCATGCGCATCACATGTCCATACCACCTCAGTCTCCTCTCCCGTACACTA
This sequence comes from Eledone cirrhosa, assembly GCA_964016885.1. Classification (NCBI taxonomy): domain Eukaryota; kingdom Metazoa; phylum Mollusca; class Cephalopoda; order Octopoda; family Eledonidae; genus Eledone; species Eledone cirrhosa. The sequence goes on from OZ024756.1 coordinate 11,607,277, forward strand.
CATTCTATCCCTCTCAGACACAGTTTCTCTCTCAACACATTTATGCTGGGTCGTTCACGCACATTTACACTGCACATCCAGCGGAGCATGCTTGCCTCATTTCTCTCCAGCCGTCGCATATCCTCTGCGGTTGCTGCCCTTGTCTCACTACCATGCAAAATATATATATATATATATATATATATATATATATATATATATATATATATATATATATATATGACTCTAGCCCGTTAGAAAGCTCAATGGAATCCAATATGATGAAAACCTACCACAGAAACAACTCCATCACCTGATATTGGAATTATTACTTTTGTACTACATGGAGTTCTAACAATGGCCCAACCATAGACAAGTAAATACCAGTATCGTCATCACCATCATCGTTTAACGTCCATCTTCCACGCTAGCATCGGTTGGACGGTTTTGTTCCATTTGATGCGGGAATGGTTGGGAGACCATGTCTCGCTCGTACGGAAGTGTCTCTGGCAGGTTTTTTTTACAGCTGGATGCCCTTCCTAACACCAACCTCATTTACAGTGTGGACTGGGAGCCTTTTTAGTGTCTCTCCTACACCGCCACCTTACAGTGTGGACTGTTGTGTCATCGACACAGTGGACGGAACGGGAGGGTGTGGTGGTGGAGTGTACATTGGGTTAAGAGGTGCCTACTTACTAGGTTTGTATGCAATGGCAGTCGGGTCTTCTGTACAACTGCATGGCGCCAAAGGTCTCGATCCAGTGTCATTGTCTTAGAGAGGTGTAATTGAGCAAGGTCAGTTTTTATCACCTCGTCTCAGAATGTATATATCATCATCATTTTCATCATTATCATTTTACATCCGCTTTTCCCTGCTTGCAAGGGTGGGACGGGAACTGACTCTGGCTCGATTTCTACAGCTGGATGCCCTTCCTAACACCAACCTCATTTACAGTGAGTGCTGGGTGCTTTTATCCCGTGGCACCTCCACGACCACTTTGCAGTGGAATGATAGGGACCCCAGTCCTATCATCTCATTTCTACAGCTGAGTAAACTGGAGCAATGTGAAATAAAGTGTCTTGCTCAAGGAAACAACACATCACCCGGTCTGAGAATTGAGCTCACAATCTTTCGATTGCAAGGCCAATGCTCTAACCATTAAGCCATATGCCTCCATATATATATAAAGTATCCATATGCACACACACGCACGCACGCACGCACGCACACGCACACGCACACGCACACGCACACACACACACACACGTATGGATTATATTGGTCACTAATAATTGTTTCTACTTTTGGCACAAGGCCAACAATTACCTCCGTACATTACTGGTACTCTATTTTATCGACCCGACCCCGTAAGAATGAAAGGAAAAGTTAACCTCGGCGGGATTTGAACTCAGACTGTAAAGGGACGTAACTCTATACTGGAAAGCATGGCGTCCGACCCTCTACCGACACTGCCAATTCACCGCCCTATGGACGTAAATAATGTTCGATTCGTTTGTAAACAAACGACCAAACAGCTTGGCACCAGTGATGTCGTAACTCATTTCTACAGCTGAGTAAACTGGAATAATCTGAAGTAAAGTGTCTTACTCAAGAACACAACACAAAGCTCTGTTTGAGAATTGAACTCACAATCTCAGTATTGTAAGCCCAACACTCTAATCACTGAACCATGCACCTTCACAAAATACTGATGTGCACTATGTTTTTTTCTTTTTAAGACAGTTGGGTGTGATTTGGAGTAGATTTGTTGCTATTTTTAGCAAGTCCACTGACCAGGTAGAGGTTCCTGCTTACTGCAGGACATTTCATTTTACGTCCACTTTTCCATGTTAGCATGGGTTGGACGCTGACCCGTGTGTGTGTGTGTGTGTGTGTATGTATGTGTGTCTGTTTAAGCATAGAGGTATGTTTATGCAGTGTATGTGCGTGTCTGTGTGTGTACATATAGGCATGTATGTGTGTGTGTATATGTATGTTTTGTCTGTGTGTACGTAGGCATGTGTGTGTGTGTGCATATGTATGTTTGTTTTGTCTGTGTGTACGTAGGCATGCGTGTGTGTGTACGTAGACATGTATGTGTGTGTATGTAGGCATGTGTGTGTGTGTGCATATGTATGTTTGTTTTGTCTGTGTGTGTGTGTACGTAGGCATGTATATGTGTGTACGTAGGCATGTGTGTGTGTGTGTGCATATGTATGTTTGTTTTGTCTGTGTGTGTGTGTACGTAGGCATGTATATGTGTGTACATGTAAGAAGGACTGTTAAGTTAGAATATCATTTTTTGATCAGAAGAAATTAATTTTGCTAAACTGTATTGTGTGTGTGTGTGTGTATGTATGTATGGGTATTGTGTGTGTGTGTGTGTGTGTATGTATGTATGAGTATTGTGTGTGTGAGTGTATGTATGTATGGGTATTGTGTGTGTGTTGTGTGTATGTATGTATGGGTATTGTGTGTGTGTGTGTGTGTATGTATGTATGAGTATTGTGTGTGTGTGAGTATGTATGTATGGGTATTGTGTGTGTGTGAGTGTATGTATGTATGGGTATTGTGTGTATGTATGTATGAGTATTGTGTGTGTGTGTGTGTGTGTGTATGTATGGGTATTGTGTGTGTGTGAGTGTATGTATGTATGAGTATTGTGTGTGTGTGAGTGTATGTATGTATGGGTATTGTGTGTGTGTGTGAGTGTATGTATGTATGGGTATTGTGTGTGTGTGTGAGTGTATGTATGTATGGGTATTGTGTGTGTGTGTGAGTGTATGTATGTATGGGTATTGTGTCTGTGTGTGAGTATGTATGTATGAGTATTGTGTGTGTGTGTGAGTGTATGTATGTATGAGTATTGTGTGTGTGTTGTGTGTATATTTATTGATCCTTTGTCATACCAATGATGAATATTATCTTAATTACTGTTATAAGGAGAAAACACCACACACACATACCCTCACACACTCACACATACCCTCACCCACACACACATACATACATAACCAACCACCACCACACACACATATAATCTCACACACTCACATAACCAACCACCACTACACACACACTCACACACATAACCAACTACCACTACACACACACACACTCACACACATAACCAACTACCACTACACACACACACACACTCACACACATAACCAACTACCACTACACACACACACACACTCACACACATAACCAACTACCACTACACACACACACTCACACACATAACCAACTACCACTACACACACTCACACACATAACCAACCACCACTACACACACACACACACACTCACACACATAACCAACCACCACTACACACACACACTCACACACATAACCAACTACCACTACACACACTCACACACATAACCAACCACCACTACACACACACACACACTCACACACATAACCAACCACCACTACACACACACACACACTCACACACATAACCAACCACCACTACACACACACACTCACACACATAACCAACTACCACTACACACACACACTCACACACATAACCAACCATCACTACACACACACACACACTCACACACATAACCAACCACCACTACACACACACACTCACACACATAACCAACCACCACTACACACACACACTCACACACATAACCAACTACCACTACACACACTCACACACATAACCAACCACCACTACACACACACACACACACTCACACACATAACCAACCACCACTACACACACACACTCACACACATAACCAACTACCACTACACACACACACTCACACACATAACCAACCACCACTACACACACACACACACTCACACACATAACCAACCACCACTACACACACACACACACACTCACACACATAACCAACCACCACTACACACACACACTCACTCACATAACCAACCACCACCACACACACACATAATCTCACACACTCACATAACCAACCACCACTACACACACACACACTCACACACATAACCAACCACCACTACACACACACTCACACACATAACCAACCACCACCACACACACACATAATCTCACACACTCACATAACCAACCACCACTACACACACACACACTCACACACATAACCAACTACCACTACACACACACACTCACACACATAACCAACTACCACTACACACACACACACTCACACACATAACCAACCACCACTACACACACACACACTCACACACATAACCAACCACCACTACACACACACACACTCACACACATAACCAACCACCACTACACACACACACTCACACACATAACCAACTACCACTACACACACACGCTCACACACATAACCAACTACCACTACACACACACACACTCACACACATAACCAACCACCACTACACACACACACACTCACACACAACCAACCACCACTACACACTCACACACATAACCAACTACCACTACACACACACACTCACACACATATAACCAACCACCACTACACACACACACTCACACACATAACCAACTACCACTACACACACACACTCATTCACATAACCAACCACCACAACACACACACGCTCACACACATAACCAACTACCACTACACACACACACACTCACACACATAACCAACCACCACTACACACACACACACTCACTCACATAACCAACCACCACCACACACACACACTCACACACATAACCAACTACCACTACACACACACACTCACTCACATAACCAACCACCACTACACACACACACTCACACGCAACCAACCACCACTACACAGTCACACACATAACCAACTACCACTACACACACACACTCACACACATAACCAACCACCACTACACACACACACTCACACACATAACCAACTACCACTACACACACACACTCACACACATAACCAACCACCACTACACACACACACACAACCAACCACCACTACACACACACACTCACACACAACCAACTACCACTACACACACACACTCACACACATAACCAACCACCACTACACACAGACACACACACTCACACACAACCAACCACCACTACACACACACACTCACACACAACCAACTACCACTACACACACACACTCACACAACCAACCACCACTACACACTCACACACATAACCAACCACCACTACACACACACACTCACACACAACCAACTACCACTACACACACACACTCACACACAACCAACCACCACTACACACTCACACACATAACCAACTACCACTACACACACACACTCACACACATAACCAACCACCACTACACACACATACACTCACACACATAACCAACCACCACTACACACACACGCTCACACACATAACCAACTACCACTACACACACACACTCACACACATAACCAACCACCACTACACACACACACACTCACACACAACCAACCACCACTACACACACACACTCACACACAACCAACTACCACTACACACACACTCACTCACATAACCAACCACCACTACACACACACACACTCACACACAACCAACCACCACTACACACACACACTCACACTCACACACAACCAACCACCACTACACACTCACACACATAACCAACCACCACTACACACACACACTCACACACATAACCAACCACCACTACACACACACACTCACACACATAACCAACCACCACTACACACACACACTCACACACAACCAACCACCACTACACACACACACTCACACACAATCAACTTCCACTACACACACACACTCACACACATAACCAACCACCACTACACACACTTACACACAACCAACCACCACTACACACACTTACACACAACCAACCACCACTACACACACACACTCACACACAACCAACTACCACTACACACACACACAACCAACTACCACTACACACACACACTCACACACAACCAACTACCACTACACACACACACTCACACACAACCAACCACCACTACACACTCACACACATAACCAACTACCACTACACACACACTCACACACATAACCAACCACCACTACACACACACACACTCACACACATAACCAACCACCACTACACACACACACACTCACACACATAACCAACCACCACTACACACACACACTCACACACATAACCAACTACCACTACACACACACACTCACACACATAACCAACCACCACTACACACACACACACTCACACACATAACCAACTACCACTACACACACACTCACACACAACCAACCACCACTACACACTCACACACATAACCAACCACCACTACACACACTCACACTCACACACATAACCAACCACCACTACACACACACACTCACACACATAACCAACTACCACTACACACACACACTCACACACATAACCAACCACCACTACACACACACACACTCACACACATAACCAACCACCACTACACACACACACTCACACACATAACCAACCACCACTACACACACACACTCACACACATAACCAACCACCACTACACACTCACACACATAACCAACTACCACTACACACACACACTCACACACATAACCAACCACCACTACACACACACACACTCACACACATAACCAACCACCACTACACACGCACACACTCACACACATAACCAACTACCACTACACACACACACACTCACACACATAACCAACCACCACTACACACACACAATTCTGGTAGCTAATCAGAATTTGACCTCTTTTTCTACTCTCTCTCTCTTTCTCCCCCCTCTCTCTCTTGCTCTCCCCCTCTCTCTCTTGCTCTCCCCCTCTCTCTTGCTCTCCCCCTCTCTCTTGCTCTCCCCCTCTCTCTTTTGCTCTCCCCCTCTCTCTCTTGCTCTCCCCCTCTCTCTCTTGCTCTCCCCCTCTCTCTTGCTCCCCCCTCTCTCTCTCTTGCTCTCCCCTCTCTCTCTTGCTCTCCCTCCTCTCTCTCTCTTGCTCTCCCCTCTCTCTCGCCCCCCCCCCTCTCGCTCCCCCCTCTCTCTCTTGCTCTCCCCTCTCTCTCGCTTTCCCCCCCCCTCTCTCGCTCTCTCTCTTGCTCTCACTCTCTCTTGCTCTCTCTCTCTCCCTTCTCTTGCTCTCTCTTGCCCCCCGCCCCCTTCTTGCTCTCTCCAATCAATAATGTTTACTAATTGCAGTGTCTTGTGTTCTTGGCCTGGATTTTTGTTCATTCCCAATACCACCGCCCCCTCTCTCACCACCACCACCACCACTGTCACCACCACCACCACCACCGCCCCCTCTCTCACCACCACCACCCCCTCTCTCACCACCACCACCACCACCGCCCCCTCTCTCACCACCATCACCACTGCTGTCTCCAACACTGTCACCACTGCTGTCTCCAACACTGTCACCACTACCATCACCACCACCACCACCATCACCAGCACCACCACTACCATCACCAGTCTCCAACACTACCACCACCACCACTACCACCACTACCATCACCACTGCTGTCACCCCCACCACCACCACTACCATCACCACTACCATCACCAGTCTCCAACACTACCACCACTAACAACCAACATTAACATTCTCTTTGATGGTTCAAACATTTCTTTAGTTAACAGCACCACTAGACAGACAGACAGATAGACAGACAGACAGACAAACGGACAAGTTTCTAGTCTAATTCTTTCTTTCCCTTGGATCACCACTGCCATCGTCACTATTAGCTTCTTTAATTAGCAATATATATGTGTACATGTCAGAAATCTATCAGGATGCAGTGTGGAATCATTCAAATTGCAGCTGGATAGATACTTAAGCACCATTAGAGATGAACCCCATCTCCCAGGATATACACAACGAGCACAAACTGACTCAAACTCGCTCCTACACATGTCAAAATTAAACAGAGAATCCAACCTGGCAACCACACCAGACTCTGAGGCTGGAGTCTTCAACTTGGCCTGAGCATGGACTCAAACTCAAATGAAATGAAATATATATATATATATATACATATGGAGGCACATGGCTTAGTGGTTAGAGCATTGGCCTTGCAATCGAAAGGTTGTGAGTTCAATTCTCAGACCGGGTGATGTGTTGTTTCCTTGAGCAAGACACTTTATTTCACATTGCTCTAGTTTACTCAGTTGTAGAAATGAGATGATAGGGACTGAGGTCCATATCATTCCACTACAAAGTGGTCGTGGAGGTGCCACAGCAAAAAAGCACCCAGCAATCACTGTAAATGAGGTTGGTGTTAGGAAGGGCATCCAGCTGTAGAAATCAAGCTAGAATCAGTTCCCGTCCCACCCTTGCAAGCAGGGATGTGGACGTAAAATGAAATGATGATGATGATGATATATATATTATAAAGAAAACGAAAAATCAGTGATGCATCTGGACTTAGTTTAGTTCGTGTTACAAATGTTTCGCCGGCATGTAGCTCGAGTCATGGTCCTTGTATGGATCTGGCTGATTCTACTTCTGCGGGTTCTTTCAGACACGGGTGTTACATCCGGAGCACATTTTATATATATATATATATATATATATATATATATTGGTCTAGTATATATGTACACACACATATATACATACATCATCATCATCATCGTTTAATGTCTATCT
>OZ024756.1:11620866-11638366 GCA_964016885.1 Eledone cirrhosa
TCTAGATGTGTCAGACAGGCCTACAGGCAAGTGTAACTAACAACTATGATATTACTTCCACCACAAATCTTATAGATTGGAGGACTGTGAGATTGTGTCAGGGATATTTATTCTGAACGTGTTATTAAAATAAGTTGGATGACTTTCAATAAATCATGAATGAATATTACATAATTTATCTACTAAATTTTGTAGCTCTTGATTGAACATAAATATCTGTATATATATAAAGACAAAGTTTTCTGTATGTGTGTGTGGACAATTTTTAATGAGAGTTCATATATTCTAAACCATTCATGCGATTTCTTTGAAATTTTTTACGGAGCTTCTCCTTGCACAAAACCTGTACATGATCTACAAAGGCTTTCAAAAATCGATATTGGGGCCTTTGGAGACATTAAAAAAGTTTCGGTTATTTGTGTCAATTTTCGTGATTAAGTAAGACAAGAGTTATCTTTAAGTAAAACAAGAGTTATCTTTCGTAATTTGGTACATTCAGATTTTAATTTACTCTGTACTTGAAACAAAAGGTACGCTTCCTTGAGACTAACAATATCATTTTGTATATTTCACAACCAGCAATTTCTAACAGATTACTAAGTTAAGTTATAGATTTGACATTGTATAATTTATCGTTTCAAGCTTGATGTTCATACATTAAGTGATGTCATAACTTTTACAATATTATGCTTCGTAGATAATAGTGTCTATTATTCACTTCACTTCTCTATTTCATGATGCGCTTTTACTGTTGTCAAAAAAATGTTATACCTAGACTGGATTTCTGTTGTTACATGGTATAACGGATGACACCGAGCTCACATATTAATTATTTCGCTGGAATAGTGCCTAAGGTTTTCATGTTTACATAATGTACGTTTTTCTTCTATGTATTCAAATTTACTTTGTTTAGTTTAATGAGCTACATGGAAAGCTACTTGAACCGTCCAAAGGATGGGTAGTGTAGCTAGTTTTTATATATAATAATTGCTTATTTTAAGATTCACTTCTTTTAAAATTTTCAAATGTCAATACTTCCAGTTATAACTCTTCACTGTACATATATTTGCATCATTATATAATGTTGATATTTCCATTGCTAATTTTCTCTTTTTTCGTTTTCATAACATTTCGTTGTAATACAGTTTATATATAATATCGTCTTTTTTAAATGTATCATGGATTACTTTACTGATTATAGAAGACAGTGTAACAGTCTCTCTTCAATTTCTGAGCATATTCTCAATTATGATTTTATTTGATGTATCATATTTATATGTATATATACTTGCGTATAATATCAATATGCACACTACACATGCTAGCAGAAAACCAGATGAAGGGTGGTTTTTCTGCTAGTAATAATAATAGACCAGGTTGATGTTAGTTTTAAATGTTAACATGCCCTGACCTTTGACCAAATTTCCATTATTATCACTCTTGTTCTAATTTTTGACACATTAAAATTATTTGGGTTAAAAGAATGTTAGTAGTAAGTTAGTATTATATTTCAACTGGCCAGTTTTCTGGTTAATGATTGTTGTTGTTGTTTAGCCCCGAGTCAGTCAAAGGAAACAAGGTGTATGATCATAAGGCATTGAAGCCATGACCATCATGTCTTATTTTGGGGAATAATGTATCCTTTGTCAATTTGTTTATATCTTAATGAGATGACAGATTGTTATGAAAATTTGCTGTAAATTAAATTAAAGACTTTAATTTTGAATGTGATACAGTCATAGTACTGTTTTGTAATTACAAGACCATCTTACTAAGATAATGTGGTTTCATGTGGTACAGGATGTTAAGAGATAAAATGGAAGTCAGGCACCAGTTCTTATGCCCTACCCTTGTGGTTCTTCTGGGGGTATTTACAGTAACATTTTCACTGGTTCACTTCACTTATCAGGAACAGGATATACACACTCTATAAATTACTGCATGAAATTTACTCTCAACTCATGATGGTTTTAATTAAAGGCCTCCTCCCCTTTCTCTGGCTTAGATCCTTCATAAAGTCAAAGAATACTTCCCATGAGATTATCTGGTAATAATTTTCATGTCACTTTCTTTCCTTTTTGATAAAATATTACCATATTTGTAATATTTAGATTCAGCCCCTTTCTGACCATATCTCTAATACACTCTTCCTGTGTTTACTAACTCTTGACAACAATCCAACCAAAACCAGCTCTGGTTCTATGAAACAAAACGACCCATTTCAAAGGGTTCCTCTTGAAACTAAAATCTTCCAATATAATTTTATATATGAAACATATGTGAGGTTACTCCTTTAGTAATGAATTAATTAACAATTTTAGTAAATCCCTGAAAATCTTTCATTAATTAATTGGAGTGTATTTCATTAGAAGGTTATACTTCAATAAGTAAAGTAATTTTACTTAAGTATTTAAGTTATGATCGCAGTATTGAAATAATTAATTATTTTAGTAAGTCCCTCAAAATTCTTCATTAATTAATTGAAATAGAGTGTATTTTATTAGAAATATGGTCACTTGCAAAAGGTTTTCTCATATGTTAGGTTACTATCTTAATGAAATAACTAATAATTTAAATTAATCCTTCAAAACTTTGCACTAATTAATTGAAATAGTATTTCATTAGAAACATTATCATGAAACATTTTATATAAATAACTCAGTCTTATGAAGTTGGAATTTTGTAAATCAACTCAGATTGAATATTGTAATTTTTCTGAGTTTTTAACTTTTTCACAACAATGTCCATTTGTTTTTTATTCATATTGAATTCATATTTCAAATGAAATATCTGTGTATGCAAATGAATGTACTCTGACCTGATCCCTTACAAAGGGACTCCCCGCGCTAGTGTGAAAAATGGATGTTAAATGATGGTGATGATTAAAAATTACGAAAAGTTTAATAAAGCAAGTTATGAATCTGGTATTTTGGTAATATAACTTAAGTGATTCTTCTGTTAAAAAACAACAAAAAAGGAGCATAATAGTTTTTGGTCCAACAAGATCCTTGATGTTGCTTACTTGAGGTGGAACTTGTCAGATTGAATCGAGGGAATAATATTTCCATTGGTCTTTCCATTGCTAATACTACTGGTCAAAACTCCTGGCAGAAAGAGCAATATGAAATAAAGTGTCTTGCTCAAGGACATATAGCACATCGCCTGGTCCAGGAATCAAACTCACAATCTCCAGATTGCAAATCCGTCTAACCACCATGCCACTCACTTTCAGAGAGCTTTATTTGATTTAGATATGAATATTTAACAACGGAGATTTTTGTATCATGGAAGCTGGAAGTGGGCTCAGGTAGCTTCATATCAATATATTCTCTATATTTGAAAATAAATCTTTTTTTCTTGGTATTTAATATTTAAACTATAACAAAACACAATCATGTTTCATTGTCAGGAGGGTCACTTAAATGAAAAACAATTGACATTTACAGTTCACATTTATGTAGGTTTAACTGGCTTCTTACAAGGTTCTGTCCCATAGGAGGTTTCTCAAATGTTTTAATGATAGGAGGCCCAGTCCTATCATGTTGTTACAGTTCATACTTATGAAGTGTCCTACTCAAGAACACCAGCCCAGAAATTGAACCCACAACTTTATAAAATCAACTCCCTAATCAATTGCTCACGTCTTCTTTGTCACCTATCATACTAGAAATAGTAACCAAAATTTCTGTTGAATCACACCATGTCATTTTAAAAAGAAAGACCATCTGAGTAATGAATGTGGTATTTGTTTGATATACATAAAACACATGATGATCATGGCTGGATTGGTAGAGTATCCCTAGAGATGGGGGGATGGACAGAGGAGCCTGTAGGGAATCAAACCCTTCATCTCTCAGATGTTGAGCGAGTACATTAACTATTATGCTAACTGATGAGGAACCCCTCCCCATTCTTGCTTTCTTCGTATTCCCACTGCATTTTAAGTTACCTTAAATAGCAACTACACACCCATTTCTATTCTCCATATATATATATATTATATTAATAAATGGAAACTATATTTATAAAACCATAATTATTTTATATATATTTCAAGGGCGACCAAGGTAAATTATGGTGCGCTTTCATCAGATAAAATACAGATTTGTTTTACGAATAAATATTGACATACCCGGAAAAAAGACAACCTTAACGGTTGAGGTTGTCTTTTTTTCCGGGTATGTCAATATTTATTCATAAAACAAATCTGTATTTTATCTGATGAAAGCGCACCATAATTTACCTTGGTCGCCCTTGGAATATATATAAAATAATTATGGTTTTATAAATATAGTTTCCATTTATTAATATATTGTATATTTACTCCACTAATCTGTTGAGTGCTTTATATTAGTTATAAAAATGTTTAAGCTTGTTGAATCCCAACAAATTAAATATAACCTCTGCATATATATATATATATATATATATATTTAATACAATAACAGAGATAGTTTAAAGCTAAACTCTGACTGGTAACCATCTCACTCAACAAACATTAGGTTATATTAAAATATAAACCCAATTTAAGTGTATGGGGTGCTAACAATATGTATAATGTGGAAAAACCAGTTGTATTATTTTATGAGATATAATTAAAGTTAAAGTATATCTTTCCAAACAATTGTTTCATTATAAGTTTTCTACAAGTTTGGGAGAATGTTTCCAGTTTATGTAGAAGCCTAATATATAATCATGTAAGAATATATTTAGGTGGGCACTTATAAATCATCAGTGGAAGCCCATTAAACATTGATATAAGAAAACAATTTCTTACCGCTGTCAAAAATCATGTCCGTAAAGTTGCTCTCTCTCACCTCGAATGACCGCCAAATTTGAAATTCTAGCAGTTTTTGACTGAGGAAGTATCATAGCGACACAAAGCGGGAAGGGGAGACAACCCACGATCCGCGAAATGAGGAAAAAAAAAATAATATACACACGGGTTAATTAGTTTTTTTTTAAAACATTATCAATCCAACGTGTTTAAGAACTCAATTGAAAATAAAAAAATAAATATATGCTTGTATAAATTACACACGCATATAGATATTTTCTTAGGCTAAATCAGAAGTTGTACCCGAATAAGAACCGCTTCTCATAACCGCAGTAAATGCAGAAAGTTATGCTATAAAGGGCAAATGGGAATATAATTCTCCGGCCGAATTATTAAGAGTAAAATATAAAACACGCGGGTTAATTAGTTATTTCAAAACCAATATTAATTCCCCGTGTAAAGAACTCAATTAATAAAAGAAAATAAATACATATATGCATGTAATTATATACGTAGGCATATATATATATTTTCCTAGGCTAAAAAACAGAAGTTACAACCAAAAAAAACCCCAATATTTCACAACAGTAATAAATACGAAAAGTCAAATTCATAAGGTACCTGGAAATAAAAACCTCTGGCCATATATATATATATATATATATATAATATATAATATCAAAAGATGGTTAAAAGAGTTCCATGTATTTTATTATGTGCATTTCAAAAACAAATATCATCATGCAATAACATTTGTGTTTTCATCAGATAAAATAGGAAGACATGATATGAAGGTTAAAGAACACTTGTGAATAGTGCAGTTTTAAATCAACTCTTTTAACCATATTTTGATATATATTATGTATACTCCAGTCCTACAAACTGTAGAGTGCTTCTATCCGATATCTGCATTGCTTTATTGTACTACAATAAAACTCACCTCCTACACATATATATATATGCTGATAAAAAGCGCCAAGTAAAACACTTATTCCTCAATCAGAACAGTTTTACTTGGCTAAGTGTTAAATGTTGTTCTAGATTTCACTTTATTAGCTTAGTTTAGTTTGGCATAGTCGGAATGTCTTTGGATCTTTTTTTTCTTTTATAAATGTGTATGTATGTGTATATATATATATATATATATATATAAATGTGTATGTATGTGTATATATATATTTTTTTTTACTGGAACATTCCACCAGTACTCTTTCATATTATGTACATGGATGTCTTCCACATTGCTGTAACTTTTAATGTGTTTATTATCGGGGCTATCTTTTTTACGAACTGCATTGTACAGTGTGTTGCCACTACATCATGCCTCAAAGGTAGATAGTACCGCGATGACATCTTTGGACAGCTGCTGATGACGTGGGTGATATCCTCGATGTTAGTTCTGCAGAGTCTGCACTTGTTATTATATCTAGGTGTTTTGCCTGCATCCCTATCTTTTTGTGAATCGGGTATTTCGTGTTAATCTCCTGTTCCTGAATTGCAGAAGCGTATCCTTCAAAGTGGGAGCCAATATAGCGGTTGTTGGTCCAAGATAGACTACTTTCCTTATCTATATTTCTCTCACTCGGGAGCTTCCTGGCAACATATCCATGCATGATCTTTTGCTGATAAGGATGCAGTTTTTCATCCATGGATTCACTGCGATACTGCTGAGCAACATCCCTGGGTGTGAGTTTTTGATTATCACACAGGGAATATCTCTCGAGGAGTTCCTTCCCAACTCTCATGATCTTATCTGTTTCATGCAGATAGACTTACTCGAGAAACGGGCTCCTACGCTTCGAGGTTCGTAGATGTTGTCGGAGAGATATGATGCGACATTTAAATGTATGTATGTATGCACGTATGTATGTATTTATGTATGTATGTAAACCAGTTCTTCTTTTTGGACAAATGCATTCGATGTTCAGAGAGTGGTATTGGCCCCGTGAAAAGCCTTTCCTCACTTAAAAAAGTTTCAGGTACAGGTATCACTTGATGTGTGACAAACTTCTTTGCAATGCATGGCGTTGCTGGCCGTAGGCAAGTCCCTAGCAGGACTAAAAAGCCACATCCGTATGGATGTATTAAGTATTAAGCAAAGACATTACTTGAAATCGAGTTGCAGACATTGTATGTATGTATGTATGTATGTATGTATGTCATCAGTTGTCAGGTCACCAGTTGGTGCTACTGGTAACATGTATCCCAGTACAACCTATCTCATGGTCAGGTCGTTGGCGACTAAACTGGCAACCCCACCAAGGTTTCTTTGGACATCCTGCAGGACTAAAAACAAAACCTGTCAAAGGGCAAAGGAGCTCTTAAGAGTCAATGGCCATCCAAAATCACCGGGAGAGATGACCCCTTAGCCTTTGTTAAGGCAGAATTCTAGGAGAAGGAAAACTCTGATATAACACCTGCAACCCTGATGGTATCCAATGATGTGGACTTGTTCTTCTTTTTGGTAAATATCATCTTGGTTAAGAGAGTGGGACTGGCTTTGTGCAGTGCCCTTGCTCACTATAAAAGCTTCACTGCACAGGCATTGCTTTATATCTGGAGATCTCTCTGCACTTGTCGTCACATGGTACCAAGGGCCCAGCACTATGTGTCAATAATTGTCACAAGTGTAGTGTTTGTACCAGAGTTTTCAAGTCGCTGGCTGGACTAAAAAGTCACACTCGTTCAGCGCATCGGTAGGGGTTCTCCTACATGGATATAAAGTAGTAGCCGTACTCGAAAACGAGTTGGCAGCCACCATGTGTATATATATATATAAATATGTATATGTATGTGCATATATGTGTGTATGTATGTGTATATATGTATGTGCATGTATGTATATATGTGTGTGTATATAAACATATGTGTGTGTGCGTATGTACTCTTTTACTCTTTTACCTGTTTCAGCCATCCGGCTGAGGCCATGTGTGTGTGTGTGTGTATATATATATGGATGTGTGCGTGTATGTATGTATGTATATGTATTATGTCAGGTCACCAGTTGGTGCTACTGGTAACATGTATCCCAGTACAACCTGACCCATGGTCGGGTCGTTGGCGACTAAACTGGCAACCCCACCAAGGTTTCTTGGTGAGGAGGGTGACTTTGGACATCCTGCAGGACTAAAAACAAGACCTGTCAAAGGGCAAAGGAGCTCTTAAGAGTCAATGGCCATCCAAAATCACCGGGAGAGATGACCCTTTAGCCTTTGTCAAGGCAGAATTCTAGGAGAAGGAAAACTCTGATATAACACCTGCAACTCTGATGGTATCCAATGATGTTGACTTGTTCTTCTTTTTGGTAAATATCATCTTGGTTAAGAGAGTGGGACTGGCTTTGTGCAGTGCCTTTGCTCACTATAAAAGCTTCACGGCACAGGCATTGCTTTCTATCTGGAGATCTCTCTACACTTGTCGTCACAGGGTACCATGGGCCCAGCACTATGTGCCAATAATTGTCACAAGTGTAGTGTTTGTACCAGAGATTTCAAGTCGCTGGCTGGACTAAAAAGTCACACTCGTTCAGCGCATCGGTAGGGGTTCTCCTATATGGATATAAAGTAGTGGCCGTACTCGAAAACGAGTTGGCAGCCACCATATATACATATATATATATATATATATATATATATATATATATATATGTATGGGTGTGTGTGTGTGTATGTATATATATATGGGTGTGTGTGTGTATGTATATATATATGGGTGTGTGTGTGTGTGTATGTATATATATATATATGGGTGTGTGTGTGTATGTATATATATATATGGGTGTGTGTGTGTATGTATGTATGTATATATATACATATGTATGTATGTATATATATACATATATATACATACATATATACATACATATATACATATATATATACAAGGAGGGCAAGGCTCATGGAGAGGATGGAGTGGCATCAGAGGTGATGAAGTGGTGTGATTTTGATGATATCATCCTGGGGTTCTGTAACGGGGCACTGGAGAAAGGAGTTGCCCCGAATCAGTGGAGGATCAGTAACATCGTCCCAGTGCCAAAGAAGGGAGATCTCTCTAACACCAACAACTACCGGGGGATCTCACTGACGTCACTTGTGGCAAAGACCCTCAACAGGATGATTCTTAACGGGATCCAGCCTGAGATGGAGAAGAAGCTCAGGGACAACCAGAACGGCTTCAGAGAGGGTAGATCAACCACCAGTCACATCCTGATGCTGAGGAGGATATTAGAGGGAGCTAGAGCAAAGTGCCTTCCTGCGGTCATGGTTTTCATTGACTTTAGGAAGGCCTTTGATTCTGTGGACCGTTACTGCCTGATGAAGATCTTACAGGCTTATGGAATCCCCAAGAGGATAGTGGACCTGATATCACTGCTGTACACCAACACCAAAGCCCAAGTCATTACACCTGATGGGATGACAGAGTTCTTTGAGATACTGGCTGGAGTGCTCCAGGGAGATACATTGGCTCCCTACCTTTTTATCATCGTAGTGGACTATTGTATGCGCCTTGCACTGGAGAAACACCAGGACTCTGGCTTTACTGTAGCACCGGCTCAGAGCAGGAGAGTTGGGGCGAAAAAGGTATCGGATGCTGAATTTGCCGACGACATAGTTTTGGTGACAAATACAGTGAAGGAGGCAGAGGATTTGATGCGGGAGGTTGAGACTGTGTCGATGAGTGTGGGGCTGAGAATGAATGAGACTAAAACAAAATATCTGGTAGAGAATGTTGAGAAGCCAGAGGGGATCACTAATGTAGGCGGGAAGCCGCTGGAATTGGTTGAGGACTTCCTGTATTTGGGAGCAAAGATTGGGAATACGGAAGATGATGTGGTTGAGAGGAAGAGCAAGGCTTGGGCGGCGTGCCACAGCTTGAGATCGGTGTGGAAGTCGGACCTTCGTAGAGACCTGAAAATCCGCCTCTTCATTGCTGTAGTGGAGTCTGTGCTGCTGTATGGGTCTGAGACTTGGACACTGACCAAGAGACTCACTCAGATGGTGGATGGGTGCTACACGAGAATGCTGAGGATGGCTCTGAACATTAATCAGTATACACTGAGGATGAAAAACTCAGAGCTGTATGGGAGCCTCCCAAAAGTCAGCTCAAAAGTGACACAGAGGAGACTGAGGTTGGCTGGACATGCTCACCGACATCCAGAGTTGACATTGCACTCAGTGCTCCTTTGGGAGCCCCTACATGGACACACTGGAAGAGGAAGACCAAGGTTAACATATGTTGATGCCCTAAGGACAGACACTGGTCTGTTGGAGACGCAGGACATGGCAGCGATAATGAGGGACAGAGACCGCTGGAGAGAACTCGTCCATGGATCTCGGGAATTTTACCCGCCTTAGATAGATAGATATATACATATATATATATATATATATATATATATATATAATATATAAGATCAAAAGATGGTTAAAGGAGTTCCATGTATTTTATTATGCGCATTTCAAAAACAAACATGTTTGTTTTTGAAATGCGCATAATAAAATACATGGAACTCCTTTAACCATCTTTTGATCTTATATATTATGTATACTCCAGTCCTACAAACTGTAGAGTGCTTCTTATCCGATATCTGCATTGCTTTATTGTACTACAATAAAACCCACCTCCTACATTATATATATATCACCCAACCCAACTTGCCTCTAAATCGCCAAACCTGTATAACCCATGCTAACGTGGAAGATGGACGTTAAATGATGATGATATATATATATGTATCAATATAAATACATACATACATACATACATATAGATATATATATACTGAATGTATTCAGGGAAGATTCTTGGTAAAATTTCTAATCAATTGTGTAGAATATCTTGTGCAATGTGCATTTTAATTGCCTCTATTACCATTTATTGAATAGATTTTACTGATTAGAAATTAATTAGATTATTAATATTGGCAAATGGATTTTCTTATCATTTGACGACAACATAATCCATTCCCCCCACTCTCTTCCAACCGAACTATATTTTATTTTCAATAATCATGAAGAGAAGAAAATTTCCTTCTTAAATATGAAGAGCTTTGTGTTTTCCGAGCTAACACACCTTGGTTAATTCTTTAACACTTTACTGTTTATATGAAACGGTCCTCGGTTTTGTTGGTGTGGTTGTGTCACTGAGAGAGAGAGAGAGAAAGAGAGTGTGTGGCTAGCTAGAGGGAGAAAAGGGGATATTGACAGTGTGTGTTTGTATCTCCGAGAGAGAGTGTGTGTGTAGCTAGATAGAGGGAGAAAAGAGAGAGATATTAAGAGAGGGGTTGACAGTGTGTGTTTGTATCTCCGAGAGAGAGTGTGTGTGTGTGTGTAGCTAGATAGAGGGAGAAAAGAGAGAGATATTAACAGAGGGGGTTGACATTGTGTGTTTGTATCTCAGAGAGAAAGAGAGTGTATAGCTAGATAGAGGGAGAAAATAGAGAGATATTAACAGAGGGGTTGACAGTGTGTGTTTGTATCTCAGAGAGAGAGAGAGAGAGAGAGAGAGAGAGTGTGTGGTTAGATAGAGGGAGAAAAGAGAGAGATATTAACAGAGGGGGTTGACATTGTGTGTTTGTATCTCAGAGAGGGAGAGAGAGTGTGTGGTTAGATAGAGGGAGAAAAGAGAGAGATATTAACAGAGGGGGTTGACATTGTGTGTTTGTATCTCCGAGGGAGAGAGAGTGTGTGGTTAGATAGAGGGAGAAAATAGAGAGATATTAACAGAGAGGTTGACATTGTGCGTTTGTATCTCCGAGAGAGAGAGTGTGTGTGGTTAGATAGAGGGAGTTAAGAGAGAGATATTAACAGAGGGGTTGACAGTGTGTGTTTGTATCTCAGAGAGAGAGAGAAAGAGAGTGTATAGCTAGATAGAGGGAGAAAAGAGAGAGATATTAACAGAGGTTGACAGTGTGTGTTTGTATCTCCGAGAGAGAAGAGCTGTGGCTGCTTTTGTTAAACAATTATCTCCATATCCGTTGCTTTAAAAACTATCACGTCCTTCATCTCTTCTCCATACTTTCCAGAATGTGTTGCTTAGTCAATAAATTTTGTTTACCGTGAAGATTGAAGTTGCCTTTTATGTAACAATATTCTTTACAGCGCCACCCACACACACACTCAGACAGCGCCATACACACACACAGCGCCATACACACAGACAGCGCCATACACACACACAGCGCCACACACACACCACGCACACATTGCCCCCCCCCCCCCCCCCCCCCGCGCCATACGCACACTCAGCGCCATACACACATTGCCCCCCACACACAGCGCCATACGCACGCACGCACACAACCACACACAGCGCCATACACACATCCCCCCATACACAGCGCCATACGCACACACGTACACACAACACCGCACACAGCGCCATACACACACACAGCGCCCACACACACACAACACCACACCACACACACACAACACAACACACAGCGCCATACACCCCCCCCCCCCCACACCACCACCACCACACACAGACGACACACGCTCGTTTATGTGTTTTATATAGATTTTAAAAATATTAGTTCCTCTGTTATCTGTCTACTCAGGTTTGGTAAGAGTTATTTTACAATAAAATATCATCGAGGGTTTAACAAATAAACTAAGACAGTATGTCAACATTATTGTTTTGTTTGTCTGTTGTTCTCCTCTTTCTCTTTCTCTAGCTCTTTCTCTCTCTCTTTCTCTAGCTCTTTCTCTCTCTCTCTTTCTCTAGCTCTTATTCTCTCTCTTTTTCTCTAGCTCTTTCTCTCTCTCTCTTTCTCTAGCTATCTCTCCCTCTCTTTCTCTAGCTATCTCTCCCTCTCTTTCTCTAGCTATCTCTCTCTCTCTTTCTTTAGCTATATCTCTCTCTCTCTCTAGCTCTCCCTCTCTCTCGCTAGCTCTCTCCCTCTCTCTCTAGCTCTCCCTCTCTAGCTCCCCCTCCCTCTCTCTCTCCCCCTCCCTCTCTAGTTCTCTCTCTCTCTCTATCTCTCCCTCTCTCTCTAGCTCCCCCCCCTCTCTCTCCTCCTCTCCTTTCATCTCATTGAATATTATCATAACATAAAACAGTCTCCCCTTTTGTGTCATATAAACTGCCAAACAGCAATATAATTCAGGTTTAAAAGATTAAAAATATCCCTGAAAGTACATTGAAAAAAAAAAAGAAAAAAAAAAGATACACCACCATTACCACTGCTACTACTACCACCACCACCATCACCACTACTACTACCACCATCGCCACCACCACTACTACCACCACCACCACCATCACTACTACTATCACCACCACCTCCACCATCACCACCTCCTCCACCATCACCACCTCCTCCACCATCACCACCACCTTCACCACCACCTTCACCACCACCTCCACCATCACCACCACCTTCACCACCACCTCCACCATCACCACCACCTCCACCATCACCACCACCTTCACCACCACCTCCACCATCACCACCACCTCCACCATCACCACCACCTCCACCATCACCACCTCCTCCACCATCACCACCACCTTCACCACCACCTTCACCACCACCTCCACCATCACCACCACCTCCTCCATCACCACCACCACCTCCACCACCTCCACCATCACCACCACCTCCACCACCACCTCCACCATCACCACCACTACCACCACCACCACCACTACCACCACTACCACAACCACTACCACCACTACCATCATCACCACTACTAACACCACCACCACCACCATCATCATCGTTTTATGCCCTGCTTTCCAAGCTATTATGGGTTGGTTGAAATGGTGGGAGGGGGTGGCAAAAGAAGAAAAAAAACCTTCCAATTTATAGCTCAGACTGATGCAGGTTTAGCTGACCTCATAGGAGATTTCTCGGCTGTTTTAATAATACAAGTCTCCTGTCTTCTGAAGTTGTTACAGTTCACACCTATGTAAGGTGTGGCCTCTTATGAGGTTATCCTCTACTCCTATCATGTTGATATAACTAAACCTTTGTGAAGTTTAGTTGGTATCCCATGAGCTTGTACCTCATATGGGGGTTTCTTGGCTGTTTTAACCCTTTAATGTTCAAACCGGCCAAAGCCGGCCAGAATTCTCTACCTCTTTCTGTTGAAACTGGCTGTAACTGGTCACTCAAACTTATGTTAAGGTATTGTTCTCAAAATAAATACTTTCAAAATCTCATAGCTTCGATATTATGTGAGATAAAGCCTTTACAATGAAAATATAATAGTATATATAGAGTAATGTAAATGCTAAAGGGTTAATAATAGATGTTTCTAATCCTATGGTTTTGTTGTTACAGCTCACACCTATGTAGGGTTAGCTGTCCTCTTATGAAGTTAACTCCAGTCCTATCATGTTGTTACAGCTCACACCTATGTAGAGTTAGTTGGCCTATTATGAGGTTACCTCCAGTTCTATCATGTTGTTACAGCTCACACCTATGTAGGGTTAGCTGTCCTCTTATGAGGTTACCTCCAGTCCTATCATGTTGTTACAGCTCACACCTATGTAGGGTTAGCTGTCCTCTTATGAGGCTACTTCCAGTTCTATCATGTTGTTACAGCTCACACCTATGTAGGGTTAGTTGGCCTATCATGAGGTTACCTCCAGTCCTATCATGTTGTTACAGCTCACACCTATGTAGGGTTAGCTGTCCTCTTATGAGGTTACCTCCAGTCCTATCATGTTGTTACAGCTCACACCTATGTAGGGTTAGTTGGCCTATTATAAGGTTACCTCCAGTTCTATCATATTATTATAGCTCACACCTATGTAGGTTTTGTTGGCCTTCTATGAGGTTGTATCTCATAGGAGGTTTTCCAAGTGTTTTAATCATAGAGGCCTCCAGTCTTATGTAAAATCAAATGTAAAATCAAAGCATCGTGCTTAAGAACACAGCAGTGTGCCTGAAACAAGAATCAAACTCATGTCCTTATGATTGTTATCCGGTCACCCTAACCACTAAGCCACATGGTTTCATGTGTTGGTTGAAACTGTTTTGACTGCTGTGTGTGTTATATTCCTAAAAATAAATTTCTTAACCCTTTAGCATTTAAACCGGCTGTATCCAGCCAGAAATATCTCCCCTCTTTCTGTTCAAACTTGCTGTAACTGGCCACTCATGCTGATGTTAAAGTATTGTTCTCAAAATAAATATCATCAAAATCTTGTAGATTCGATATTAGGTGAGATAATTATATAAAATAAAGCCTTTATCACACAACTACAATATTATATATACAGTAAATGGTAGAGGGTTAAATATACATCAAGTTGACTGGCTTTTAGAAATATCTTGTGATTATTTTGTGATTCAACCAAGCTCCTCTCCACCCTGGCCCACCATAACAACACTATCAGCCAGCTCCCCTCCACTATAACGACACTGTTAGCCAGCTCCCCTCCACCTTGGCCCACCATAACGACACTGTTAATGCGGGATTTGTGCAGAGTTTTTAAAGTTTAATTTCATATCATTTCAAGCAGTTAAACTTAGGATTTCAGAGTTTATTATTTCACTTTGGAAGTAGTAGTAGTAACAGTAATGGTGGTGGTGGTGGTGGTAGTAGTAGTAGTAGTAGTAGTAGTAGTAGTAACAGTAATGGTGGTGGTGGTGGTGGTGGTGGTAGTAGTAGTAGTAGTAGTAACAGTAATAATAGTGGCAGTAGTAGTAGTAGGGTGGAGTCTTGGAAAATTTAATTTTAATAGTCTTTATAGCTAAGAAAAACCTTTGTGAGTCATCACAGTAAAATTTTAATAATTCTTTATCAACAACCAATAATATAATGGAATTTTCTACCATTTTCTTCTCTTACTTTTGCTAATGGTTTTATTTAACTCTTTTAATATCAACCCACTCGAAACAGTCCTGTGATACTGCCTAACAGTCCTACTATGATACTGCCTAACAGTCCTTCTATGATACTGCCTAACAGTCATATGATACTGCATAACAGTCCTTCTATGATACTGCCTAACAGTCATATGATACTGCCTAACAGTCCTACTATGATACTGCCTAACAGTCCTTCTATGATACTGCCTAACAGTCATATGATACTGCATAACAGTCCTTCTATGATACTGCCTAACAGTCATATGATACTGCCTAACAGTCCTACTATGATACTGCCTAACAGTCCTACTATGATACTGCCTAACAGTCCTTCTATGATACTGCCTAACAGTCCTATGATATTGCCTAACAGTTTTGTGATACTGCCTAACAGTCCTATGATACTGCCTAACAGTCCTTCTATGATACTGCCTAACAGTCCTTTGTTCTATGATACTGCCTGTTTTAAAGTCTTCATACTTATATTAAAACCTTACAACAATTTTATGTCAGAACTTTTTGTTAGATTCCAAACCTCAACATGATTATGAAAGCATAAGTTATTTTATAAAAATTCCTCCAAATCTATCCAAGACCCAGTATTCTATATAACAACCAGACACCATTCCACCTTGTCCTAGGTTTTGCCCTCTTCTCTATCCAAGAGCCACTATTCTATATAACAACCAGACACTGTTCCACCTTGTCCTAGGTTTTGCCCTCTTCTCTATCCAAGACCCAGTATTCTATATAACACCAGGCACTGTTCCATCTTGTCCTAGGTTTTGCCCTCTTCTCTATCCAAGACCCAGTATTCTATATAACACCAGACACCGTTCCATCTTGCCCTAGGTTTTGCCCTCTTCTCTATCCAAGACCCAGTATTCTATATAACACCAGGCACTGTTCCATCTTGTCCTAGGTTTTGCCCTCTTCTCTATCCAAGACCCAGTATTCTATATAACAGCCAGACACTGTTCCATCTTGTCCTAGGTTTTGCCCTCTTCTCTATCCAAGACCCAGTATTCTATATAACACCAGACACTGTTCCATCTTGCCCTAGGTTTTGCCCTCTTCTCTATCCAAACCCAGTATTCTATATAACACCAGACAC
This sequence comes from Eledone cirrhosa, assembly GCA_964016885.1. NCBI lineage: Eukaryota > Metazoa > Mollusca > Cephalopoda > Octopoda > Eledonidae > Eledone > Eledone cirrhosa. The sequence goes on from OZ024756.1 coordinate 11,637,586, forward strand.
CGTTCCATCTTGCCCTAGGTTTTGCCCTCTTCTCTATCCAAGACCCAGTATTCTATATAACACCAGACACTGTTCCATCTTGCCCTAGGTCTTGCCCTCTTCTCTATCCAAGACCCAGTATTCTATATAACACCAGACACTGTTCCATCTTGTCCTAGGTTTTGCCCTCTTCTCTATCCAAGACCCAGTATTCTATATAACACCAGACACTGTTCCATCTTGCCCTAGGTGTTGCCCTCTTCTCTATCCAAGACCCAGTATTCTATGGTGGATTGGCAGTATAGGTAGAGGGTCGGACGCCATGCTTTCCAGCATAGTTACGTCCCTTTACGATCTGAGTTCAAATCCCGCCGAGGTTGACTTTGCCTTTCATCCTTACGGGGTCGATAAAATAAAGTACCAGTAATGCACTGGGTAATTGCTGGCCTTGTGCCTAAAGTAGAAACAAGTATTCTATATAACACCAGACACTGTTCCATCTTGCCCTAGGTTTTGCCCTCTTCTCTATCCAAGACCCAGTATTCTATATAACACCAGACACTGTTCCATCTTGCCCTAGGTTTTGCCCTCTTCTCTATTCAAGACCCAGTATTCTATATAACACCAGACACTGTTCCATCTTGCCCTAGGTTTTGCCCTCTTCTCTATCCAAAACCCAGTATTCTATATAACACCAGACACTGTTCCATCTTGCCCTAGGTTTTGCCCTCTTCTCTATCCAAGACCCAGTATTCTATATAACACCAGACACTGTTCCATGTTGCCCTAGGTTTTGCCCTCT
>OZ024756.1:11645866-11663366 GCA_964016885.1 Eledone cirrhosa
AAAGAGAGAGGGTTGGTGTGAGTTACTTAGGGAGGGTAAGGAGTGAATGGAAGTGTTATTAACCAATGATGGTCACATGGTCATAATCATGTGGATCACATGATCACATGATTTGGTTACTTAGACACAAAACACACACTTAAGGATCAAGAGGACTCATCACTTGTGTCAAGGGCACAATGACCTCTCTAGTGTTGGTGCCATCATAAAACACACCCAGTATATTTTTGAAAGCAGCTGCTGGTTATATATATGTATATATATCATCATCATCATCATCATCATTTCATTTTACGTCTGCTTTTCCCTGCTTGCAAGGGTGGGACGGGAACTGATTCTGGCTTGATTTCTACAGCTGGATGCCCTTCCTAACATCAACCTCATTTACAGTGAGTGCTGGGTGCTTTTTTGCCGTGGCACCTCCACGACCACTTTACAGTGGAATGATAGGGACCCCAGTCCCTATCATCTCATTTCTACAGCTGAGTAAACTGGAGCAATGTGAAATAAAGTGTCTTGCTCAAGGAAACAACACATCACCCGGTCTGAGAATTGAACTCACAACCTTTCGATTGCAAGGCCAATGCTCTAACCACTAAGCCATGTGCCTATCTCTATATAGGGGAAAATAGTCAGGAGCTCGATGACTGAGCTCCGGCCGTTTTGACAGCTAGATCCGAACTGGATCTAGCTGTCGAAACGGCTGTGGCTCAGCCGTCGGGCTCCCGACTATTTTCCTATTACCCACTCTACTACCCTAAGTATCGAGTACTCTGGTGGGTTATGGTCCACCTGGTTCCTTACCACACTTTCTTTGTTATCTATATATATATATATATATATAGGAACGAGTAGGACCCCGACGGCTGAGCTCAAGCCGTTTCGACGGCTAATTCCGGACTCGTCCAGAATTAGCCGTCAAAACGGCTTGAGCTCAGCCGTCGGGGTCCTACTCGTTCCTATTACCCACTCTACTACTCTAAGTATTGAGTACTTTGGTGCGTTATGGTCCACCTGGTTCCTTACCACATTTCTTCCGTTATATATATATATATATATTATTAGTTTAACAACAATAATAATAAGTATATATATATGTTAGTGAGGCAGAGGATTGGCCATGGTGAGTTCAGCTGGTATCGACTAGCATCCTCATTCTCGCGATTGATCCTTTTCCTTGTTAATATACCCTCTCTGTATAATACCATAAATTGAGTAATACTCTGATTTGTGATCTTCCCGGTATATGTATCACAGACTCTTCCCCCTCCCCCATCTTTTATATAAATATAATTATAATAAGGGTTTAGATCGATATCCAGGGATTTCGTTTTTGTTTACAATTTGCTCAATAAATTCCTTTAGAGCACACACATTGGATTAATTGTAATACAACATACCCAGCCAGAAGCCTAAGCTATGAAAACAGTGTAAGAATTATATCAACAGATTAACATATGAAAACTCACAATTTCATCAATTAAAACAGCCAGTATCCTCCTAGCACACAAAAATCCACGCCTAAGCTGGTACAGTACTGTTTCAAAATCCACTGGTCATCGATTGATAATAAATCAATAATCATCAAATTCTGGACAAAGGAATTCTCATCAGCCAGCAGTTTTGTGTGGAGTTTCCCAAAATCGGCCTTACTACTAAAGTTTCACGTCGGTCAACAAATGAAAGTAGCAGTGTTATACTGGCTAGAGTTGGTGTTAATGCTTAATACAACAGCATGACTTCACCAATATGGTGCACTCGACCATAATTAAAAGAAAACATTTTGGGAGTTAATTATAATCAGGGTTTAGATCAATATCCAGTGATTTTGATCTCAGTGTTTACAATTTGCTCAACATATTCCCTTTGAGGACACACATAGGATTAATTGTAATACAACACACACACACACACACACACACACACACACACACACACACACACACACACACACACACACACACACACACACACACACACACACACACACACACACACACACACACACACACACACACACACACGTTGCGTTTAGAGCCATCATAGTAGGGATTTTGTCATCCTCCCTTCTATTCAGATTTTAATTTCCAATTTAGTTGATAAATATTTTTTCCCCTTGTGGCTTTGTTCTGTGCTCTTAGACAAGGCACATCAAATCTGTTTGCTTCGCTCAACTTAAATGAAAACCTATTTTACAGTTGAGTGGACATCACTAGAAACTTCACTGAAAAGTATCTGCTTCAACATTTCATGCAAATATCTTAAATTATTCAACCATGTTAACTTAGAAAAGCAAATATAATTTGTTTTTCCTGTATATGTTGTAATCCAGTTGTATACACTCTATTTTCCCCACCTCAAATGTCTTTATATATACACTTCTGCTGATGTATAGTCAAAAACTGAAGGCACCTGGTTTAGATTGTTAGGCTGTTTGGCTCACAGTTGTAAGATTGTGAGTTTGCTTCTCTGACCAGGCAGTTCATTATGTCCTTGAGCAAGACATTTTATTTCATGCTGCTCCAGTTCACTGTGGCCTTGAGCAAGACACTTTATTTCACATTGGTCCAGTCCACATTGCTCCAGTCCACTCAGCAAGCAAAAGTCAGTTGCACCAGTAATTTAAAGGGACCTGGCTTGTTTTATTCTGTGTCATGCTGAATCATCCTGAGAACTAAATATATTAAAGTTACATGTGTCCGTGGAAGGTCAATAGTTCTCTTCTCACTCGAGCGAGGGCGCCTTTCCATTGTCAATTTACATTGATCATCTGCAAAGCTGCATTGTCCTCAACCACTACACCAGTCTTTCGATGCCTGCAGCTGAAACTTCTGCCACCCATTGATTTGGTAGGATCGCAACTCATTTCTACAGCTGAGTAAACTGAAATAAAGTCTCTTGCTTAAGGACACAACACATCACCCGGTCCGAGAATCAAACTGACAACCTTTCGATTGCAAGCCCTATGCTCTAACCACTTAACCATGAACCTTCACTATTAATTTAATGGCAGTATTGATAGAAAGGTCGGACATGCTTTCCAGCATAGTTACGTCCCTTTACGATCTGAGTTCAAATCCTGCCGAGGTTAACTTTGCCTTTCATCCTTACGGGGGTCGATAAAATAAAGTACCAGTAATGCACTGGGGTAATCGCTGGCCTTGTGTAAAAAGTAGAAACAAGTATTATATAGCATAGAGTTACGTCCCTTTACGATCTGAGTTCAAATCCCACCGAGGTTAACTTTGCCTTTCATCCTTACGGGGTTGATAAAATAAAGTACCAGTAATGTACTGGGTAATTGCTGGCCTTGTGCCAAAAGTAGAAACAACTATTAATTTAAACATAAATAAAAATAAAATAAAAATGAAGAACTTCATATTGTATAAAATTAGACGTGATTTTGGTATGAAAAGGGTTAAATAATGGCAGGAGTATTCATTTCTTAGAATATTTGACAAAGTTGAAACTCTGTACAGGTTTTTTTCTTCAGTTGTCAGCAGATACAACCCTTCATTCCACCTCAAAACCTGGATGCCCTCTCCCATGTAACTTCTACCCACATCTTCAATCTCTTATACCATTCTATTGAACTAGATATAAATTAACTGTTCTAATTGAAGGGGAATAAAAGGTTACTCTGAGAATATGTAGATTGTCAGTTGTTGTTGTTGTTGTTCTTGCTTTTGTTGTTGTTGTTATTGCTTTTGTTCCTGTTGTTGTCATTTGTTGCCGTTATTGCTGTTGTTGACACTTTTGTTGTTGTTGTTGTTGCAACTGCTGTCATTTGTTGTCGTTGTTGTTGTTATGGCTGCTGTTGTTGTTGTTGATAATTATTCTTTCCATTGATTGAAGAATTACTTGACCTAATTTGACATTTTTAATTAAGCTGAATATTGCTCAGAGGGCATCTCTTCTTCTAACATTTTATCTCTGTCTTCACACACTTTCTTCTTTCCTTCCTTCCTCAGTTGCCCCATCTCTCTCTCACCCCCTCTCACCCCCTCTCACTCTCTCTCACCCTCTCTCACTCTCTCACCCCTCTCTCCCCTCCACTATTTCAGTAGAAAGTTACATTTTACAAGGTTGTATTAAATCTTACCATTAACTTGTCTTAGAGTTGTGATGATGGTGGTGATGGTGATGAAGGTGGTTGTGGTGGTGATAGAGGTGTTGGTGATGGAGGTGTTGGTGATGGTGATGGTTCTTTTTCATATTATTGTCTGGAACACATTGTTGTATTCCATACATTTCACATACATGTGTGTACTTTACAGAGTGCACAGCGTGTATTGTACCATTGTACAAGGGAGGGTGTTTTGTCTTTGACATAACTAAAGGGTCATTTAAAACCCAACAACCCATGTCCTATTATTCACCAGTCCTATATCTACATACCCAACAACCCATGTCCTATATCTATTCACCCAACAACCCATGTCCTATTATTCACCAGTCCTATATCTATATACCCAACAACCCATGTCCTATTATTCACCAGTCCTATATCTATTCACCCAACAACCCATGTCCTATTATTCACCAGTCCTATATCTATATACGCAACAACCCATGTCCTATTATTCACCAGCCCTATATCTATATACGCAACAACCCATGTCCTATTATTCACCAGTCCTATATCTATATACGCAACAACCCATGTCCTATTATTCACCAGCCCTATATCTATATACGCAACAACCCATGTCCTATTATTCACCAGTCCTATATCTATATACCCAACAACCCATGTCCTATATCTATATACGCAACAACCCATGTCCTATTATTCACCAGTCTTATATCTATATACGCAACAACCCATGTCCTATTATTCACCAGCCCTATATCTATATACGCAACAACCCATGTCCTATTATTCACCAGTCCTATATCTATATACCCAACAACCCATGTCCTATATCTATATACGCAACAACCCATGTCCTATTATTCACCAGCCCTATATCTATATACGCAACAACCCATGTCCTATTATTCACCAGCCCTATATCTATATACGCAACAACCCATGTCCTATTATTCACCAGTCCTATATCTATATACCCAACAACCCATGTCCTATATCTATATACGCAACAACCCATGTCCTATTAATCACCAGTCCTATATCTATATACGCAACAACCCATGTCCTATTATTCACCAGCCCTATATCTATATACGCAACAACCCATGTCCTATTATTCACCAGTCCTATATCTATATACCCAACAACCCATGTCCTATATTTATATACGCAACAACCCATGTCCTATTATTCACCAGCCCTATATCTATATACGCAACAACCCATGTCCTATTATTCACCAGCCCTATATCTATATATGCAACAACCCATGTCCTATTATTCACCAGTCCTATATCTATATACGCAACAACCCATGTCCTATTATTCACCAGCCCTATATCTATATACGCAACAACCCATGTCCTATTATTCACCAGTCCTATATCTATATACGCAACAACCCATGTCCTATTATTCACCAGCCCTATATCTATATACGCAACAACCCATGTCCTATTATTCACCAGTCCTATATCTATATACCCAACAACCCATGTCCTATATCTATATACGCAACAACCCATGTCCTATTATTCACCAGTCCTATATCTATATACGCAACAACCCATGTCCTATTATTCACCAGTCCTATATCTATATACGCAACAACCCATGTCCTATTATTCACCAGCCCTATATCTATATACGCAACAACCCATGTCCTATTATTCACCAGCCCTATATCTATATACGCAACAACCCATGTCCTATTATTCACCAGTCCTATATCTATATACCCAACAACCCATGTCCTATATCTATATACGCAACAACCCATGTCCTATTATTCACCAGTCCTATATCTATATACGCAACAACCCATGTCCTATTATTCACCAGTCCTATATCTATATACGCAACAACCCATGTCCTATTATTCACCAGTCCTATATCTATATACGCAACAACCCATGTCCTATTATTCACCAGTCCTATATCTATATACGCAACAATTCATGTCCTATTATTCACCAGTCCTATATCTATATATCCAACAACCCATGTCCTATTATTCACCAGTCCTATATCTACATACCCAACAACCCATGTCCTATTATTCACCAGTCCTATACCCAACAACCCATGTCCTATTATTCACCAGTCCTATATCTATATACCCAACAACCCATGTCCTATTATTCACCAGTCCTATATCTACATACCCAACAACCCATGTCCTATTATTCACCAGTCCTATATCTATACACCCAACAACCCATGTCCTATTATTATTCACCAGTCCTATACCCAACAACCCATGTCCTATTATTCACCAGTCCTATAGCCAACAACCCATGTCCTATTATTCACCAGTCCTATATCTATATACGCAACAACCCATGTCCTATTATTATTCACCAGTCCTATACCCAACAACCCATGTCCTATTATTCACCAGTCCTATATCTATACACCCAACAACCCATGTCCTATATCTATACACCCAACAACCCATGTCCTATTATTCATCAGTCCTATATCTATACACCCAACAACCCATGTCCTATTATTCACCAGTCCTATAGCCAACAACCCATGTCCTATTATTCACCAGTCCTATATCTACACACCCAATAACTTATGTCCTATTCAGGTCCCCCATTATTAATCTGGATAATACCAATTATGAAAATTATGCCAATTAAAATGCCAGATTTAAAGAAAGGTTGAAGTTCATTGTTTTAATGTCTAAAAGCTGAATGGTGGAGAAGGTGAATTTTGTTATACAATAGAAATATACGAACTCTGAAGACATTAATGTATTCTAAGAGTTGGTCAGTGACTAAACATATTGGTATCAGCTATTAGAAAGACTGCTTAATTAATTTTTGTATTCTATTAATGAAATAGTTGAGCCAGAGATTAGATAAATTTCATTTCAGTTGTAGACATAAATTACTAGTGGATTCTTCATTAACCCTTCACCATTCACATTGTGGAGGCACGTGGCTTAGTGGTTAGAGCATTGGCCTTGCAATCGAAAGGTTGTGAGTTCAATTCTCAGACCGGGTGATGTGTTGTTTCCTTGAGCAAGACACTTTATTTCACATTGCTCCAGTTTACTCAGCTGTAGAAATGAGATGATAGGGACTGGGGTCCCTATCATTCCACTGCAAAGTAGTCGTGGAGGTGCCACGGCAAAAAAGCACCCAGCACTCACTGTAAAGGGGGTTGGTGTTAGGAAAGGCATCCAGCTGTAGAAATCAAGCCAGAATCAGTTCCCGTCCCACCCTTGCAAGCAGGGGAAAACGGACGTAAAATGATGATGATGATTGCAAGCAGGGAAAAGCGGACGTAAAATGAGGATGATGATTGCTCTATATTTACTATTGTATTTTCATGGTAAAGGCTTTACCTCATATAATTATCTCACAATATTACCGAGGTTAATTTTGCCTTTCATCCTTATGGGGTCGATAAAATAAAGTACCAGTAATACACTGGAATAATTGCTGGCCTTGTGCCAAAAGTAGAAATAAATATCGAATCTATGAGATTTTGATATTTATTTTGAGAACAATACCATAACATCAGTATGAGGGGCAAGTTACAGCTGGTTTGAATAGAAAGAGATGAGAGAATTCTGGCCGGTTAAATGCTAAAGTGTTAACTCTGTCTTGAATCATTTCAAGAGTGATAACATAAAATACCAGTCAGGTACTGGGGACAATTTAATTGACTTTCCTCTCCAAATTGCTGTCCTTGTAACTAAAGTAGAAACTGTTATTGGTGGATTCTGAGTTCAAATCCAGCAAGGTTAACTCTGCCTCTCATTGTTTCAAGATTGATAAAATAAAATACCAGTTATGCACAGGGGTTAGTAGTGTCTTTCATGAGAAATATGGTAACGAAAGGATGAAAGTATTTATATTTATTTAAAAACCTTCTGCCATAATATTACATAAAGAACCTTTAAATTCATGCTTCAAACACCATCTTAATAATTGGTTCTATTTTTGGCACAAGGCCAGCAATTACCCAGTGTATTACTGGTACCTTGAATAAATAATTGTTTCTACTTTTGGCACAAGGCCAGCAATTACCTAGTGTATTACTGGTACTTTGAATAAATAATTGTTTCTACTTTTGGCACAAGGCCAGCAATTATCCCAGTACATTACTGGTACTTTATTTTATCGACCCCGTAAGGATGAAAGGCAAAGTTAACCTCGGCGGGATTTGAACTCAGAATGGCAAGGGCCATAACTCTATGCTTCAAATCATGGTGTCTGACTCTCTACCAATACTGCCAATCCACCGCTTAATAATGAGAAAGTTATATTACCAAATCTGCCCAAATTCTTGATTATTTTCAAAAATGATTTGAAAATCCTATCTAATAGGCAGTGTCATTCATGAGAAATATGGTGGAGGAAAGAGTTAAATTCTAAAGAAAGTAGCTGAGTGTATTTATTTCAGTGTAACAAGCTGTGAAGGAATTTCATGATTCAATGGTTAGTACTAGAAAAGAAAATTGACTGAAAGCCAGTTTACATTCATGCAAATAGTTAAACTTACTGAACCATCTAAACCTTAAGAAGAAGACACAGATGGAGGAAGATGGGGTGTGATTTTAGCATACTGTTAGTGGTAGTGGTGGTGGTTGTAGTTGTGGTTGTAGTTGTGGTGGTGGAGGTTGTAGTTGTGGTGGTTGTAGTTGAGGTGGTGGTTGTTGTGGTTGTAGTGGTAGTAGTGGTGGTTGTAGTTGTGGTGGGTGGTTGTAGTGGTGGTGGTGGTGGTGATTGTAATTGTGGTGGTGGTGGTTGTAGTTGTGGTTGGGTGGTGGTTGTAGTTGAGGTGGTGGTTGTGGTGGTTGTAGTTGTGGTTGGGTGGTAGTTGTGGTGGTGGTGGTGGTGGTTGTAGTTGAGGTGGTGGTTGTAGTGGTGGTGGTGGTGGTTGTAGTTGTGGAGGTGGTGGTTGTGGTGGTTGTAGTTGTGGTTGGGTGGTGGTGGTGGTTGTAGTTGTGGTGGTGGTGGTTGCTGTAGTGGTAGTGGTGGTGGTTGTAGTTGTGGTTGTAGTGGTGGTGGTTGTAGTTGTGGTGGTAGTTGTATCTATAACTTTGATAGGTTTCAGCCAGTATTGACCCAGTTCATGTCTAACTTAATTATATATATTAAAAAGTACTCTAGTCATGCCCACCCTGTCTTTTGGATTGTACACTGCATTTTGAATTTAAATCCTGCAGAGTTGACCTTTCGGCGTCGGTAAATAAAATGCCAGTCCAGAGGTAAAACTGTTAAAGAGTTTGGTTGGAATTTAAATCCTGCTTCTGTCAGGAGAAAAAAAACGATTCTATCAGCAATGGAAAGATTTATGGAAACATTGTTTTTTTGTTTTTTGGGCTCCGATCTGTTGATTGATTCCTTTTGTATCCTTTTTTTAGGACAATATTATCTGATGAGGCTTTTGTAAGACTGTTGGCCATGGCTCCCATGTCTAACGGTGGGTGTAATTAATTAGTTGATACGAAGTAAATGTGGTTGGTGTTAGGAAGGGCATCCAGCCGTAGAAAACCAGCCAGACAGTCCTATGCGAGCAAGACAACCACTCTTGCCTCAAGTGGGAAAACTCACGTCCAAACCCATGCAAGCGTGGAATATGGACGTTAAACGATGATGATGATGATGATGAAGTGGGTGCTGTTCTGGGGAAATTTAAAATACAACAGAGAAACTTCTAATTTTCTACAACAGCCTTTGTCCTAGTCCTTAACCCTTTACCATTTACATTACTCTATATTTACCATTGTATCTTACATAATTATCTTACATAATTATCTTACATAATTATCTCACATAATTATCTCACATAATATCAAATCTATGAGATTTTGATGTTATTTATTTTGAGAACAATACCTTAAAATCAGTATGAGTGACCAGTTACAGCTGGTTTGAACAGAAAGAGGTGATAGAATTCTGTCCAGATATGGCTGGTTTGAATGCTAAAGGGTTAATATTTCCTCTTCAACTAGGAATGATGTTTTTTTTGTTTTTTTTTTTCTTTTAAAGAACAGACATGGAGTTAGAGAACTGTTTATTAAGACTTTCCTTACCATATTTCCAATGGAAGACATTTTGAAAAAAAAAAAAGATGGAGGAATTTAGTAAAATAAAATAAACTAATTTTCTCATCATTTTTGTGTGTTTGGAAGATAACTTTAAAGAAAGGTTCTTACATAAACATCTGATGGAATATTTAAAAAAAACAAATAATCAGTTTTGTATTGTAGAAGCAGGGACAGTTTTAGGCTGGTTGGTATGAAAAGGTTTAAAATTTGGTTGTGTTGAAGTTCTTCATATTTCTCTTAACTTTGGAATTCTTCCCTGAAAGTAAACTAAACGCCTACAATAAGATGCTTCTGTAGTTCTACAATAAGATGCTTCTGTAGTTCTACAATAAGATGCTACTGTAGTTCTACAATAAGATGCTACTGTAGTTCTACAATAAGATGCTTCTGTAGTTCTACAATAAGATGCTTCTGTAGTTCTACAATAAGATGCTTCTGTAGTTTTACAATAAGATGCTACTGTAGTTCTATAAGATGCTACTGTAGTTCTATAAGATGCTACTGTAGTTCTACAATAAGATGCTTTTGTAGTTCTACAATAAGATGCTTCTGTAGTTCTACAATAAGATGCTTCTGTAGTTCTACAATAAGATGCTTCTGTAGTTCTACAATAAGATGCTTCTGTAGTTCTACAATAAGATGCTTCTGTAGTTCTACAATAAGATGCTTCTGTAGTTCTACAATAAGATGCTTCTGTAGTTTTACAATAAGATGCTACTGTAGTTCTATAAGATGCTTCTATAGTTCTATAAGATGCTACTGTAGTTCTACAATAAGATGCTTTTGTAGTTCTACAATAAGATGCTTCTCTAGTTCTATAAGATGCTTCTTTAGTTCTACAACTAATTCTTTATTCTCCTTGTTCCTAGCAAAGAAATCATTATTTACCAATAAAACCTACTTCAATTTACTCCATCTTTTATTCAAAACTATTACAACAGCAACAACAATAATAATTAGTGATGGAAGGACTGGTGGTGCTGGGGGTAGTAGTAGTAGTAGTGGTGGTGGTAGTAGTAGTAGTGGCAGTAGTAGTAGTGGTAATAGCAGTAGTAGTAGTGGTGGTAGTAGTAGTAACAGTAATATTGGTGGTGGCAGTAGTAATAGTAGTAGTAGTAGTAGTAGTAGTAGTAGTAGCAGTAGTGGTAGTGGTGGTAGTAGTAGTAACAGTAATATTGGTGGTGGCAGTAGTAATAGTAGTAGTAGTAGTAGTAGCAGTAGTGGTAGTGTAATGTTTGAAAGTCAATTGACTTCTTGCAAGTGAAGTCTTTACTGGATGTTAATTATTTGTGCATGAATTTGTATGGTAGAGATAGAGAGACTGTTTATGAGAGAGAGAGAGGGAGAGAGAGAGACTGTTTATGAGAGAGGGAGAGAGAGAGACTGTTTATGAGTGAGAGAGAGAGAGAGACTGTTTATGAGAGAGACTTAATGAGTGAGTGAGAGAGAGAGAGAGAGAGAGAGAGAGAGACTGTTTATGAGTGAGTGTGTGAGAGAGAGAGACTGTTTATGAGTGAGTGTGTGAGAAAGAGAGAGACTGTTTATGAGTGTGTGAGAGAGAGACTGTTTATGAGTGTGTGAGAGAGAGACTGTTTATGAGTGAGTGTGAGAGAGAGAGAGACTGTTTATGAGTGTGTGAGAGAGAGAGACTGTTTATGAGTGAGTGTGAGAGAGAGAGAGACTGTTTATGAGAGAGAGAGAGAGACTTAATGAGTGAGTGTGTGAGAGAGAGACTGTTTATGAGTGAGTGTGTGAGAGAGAGACTGTTTATGAGTGTGTGAGAGAGAGACTGTTTATGAGTGAGTGAGAGAGAGAGAGACTGTTTATGAGTGAGTGTGAGAAAGAGAGAGACTGTTTATGAGTGCGTGAGAGAGAGAGAGAGACTGTTTATGAGTGAGTGTGAGAGAGAGAGAGAGACTGTTTATGAGTGTGTGTGAGAGAGAGAGAGAGACTGTTTATGAGTGAGTGTGAGAGAGAGAGACTGTTTATGAGTGTGTGTGAGAGAGAGAGACTGTTTATGAGTGTGTGTGAGAGAGAGAGAGACTGTTTATGAGTGTGTGTGAGAGAGAGAGAGACTGTTTATGAGTGTGTGTGTGAGAGAGAGAGAGACTGTTTATGAGTGTGTGTCAGAGAGAGAGAGACTGTTTATGTGTGAGAGAGAGAGAGAGACTGTTTATGAGTGTCAGAGAGAGAGACTGTTTATGAGTAAGTGTGAGAGAGAGACCTTTATGAGTGAGTGTGAGAGAGAGAGAGAGAGTACATTGTAGTCATGTTGGAATACAACCCTATATTTATGTGTCATACTTTAATCCCCCCTCCCCATCATCATCATAACTTATCTGTGTTGTAAATCCCCTTCTCCCTCCCGCCTCCCCACCACCATCATCATCATAACTTATCTGTGTTGTAAGCCCTCCCCCACCCCATGTTTATTCATCCCTGATTATCTTAGTTGCTGACATTAGTTCAGGTGTGTGTGTGTGTGTGTGTGTGTGTGTGTGTGTAGCAAAGCGCACCATAATTCTATGTGTGTGCGTATATGTAGCAAGACTGAGCCTCATTAAATCTGTGTGTGTATATGTATGTAGCAAGACTGAGCCTCTTTAAATCTGTGTGTGTATATGTATGTTGCAAGACTGAACCTTGTTAAATCTGTGTGTGTATATGTATGTTGCAAGACTGAACCTTGTTAAATCTGTGTGTGTATATGTATGTAGCAAGACCGAGCCTCTTTAAATCTGTGTGTGTATATGTATGTAGCAAGACAACCTCGTTAAATCTATGTATATGTGTGTGTATGAAGCCAGACTGAGCCTCGTTAAATCTCTGGTATAATTGTATACTTTGTCATTAACTGAACTACAATTTCAACCTTAATCTTTTATCTAATAATACATCCATTCCTTTTACCATTCTGTATTGATGTATTCTATTTGATTTCTCAGTTAATCTCTAACTCTTCAATTAAGGCTTGCAAACAACAACAAATCTGTGTGTGTGTATATATGCATATGTATGTGTGTTTATATGTGTAATAATGTGTATATATATCTGGTCATGTGTGTGTATATACACACACACACACACACACACACACACACACACACACACACACACACACACACACACACACACAACAGATACATCATCATCATCATCATCGTTTAATGTCCATCTTCCACGCTAGCATGGGTTTAGACGGGAATTGTCTCACTTGAGACAAGATTGGTTGTCTCGCTCGTATAGGACTGTCTGGCAGGTTTTCTATGGCTGGATGCCCCTTCCTAACACCAACCACGTTTACAGTGTGGACTGGGAGGTTTTTACCGTGTTACCTACAAGGCCACATTACAGCGTGGACTGTGTGTTTTTTTTTTGTCGTGACACCTACACGACCTCATTTATTTAGGACTGGATGTTGTGGTACCAACATAACTTTACAGAGATGGGGTGGGGGAGTAGGGGTAGTTGGATGGGGGTGTATATTTGATTAAGAGGTGCCTACTGACTGTAGATTTCTCTTTGTTCTTAGGCAAGGCGGGTCTTCTGTATTACTGTGTAGCGCCAAAGATCTATCTATATATATCATCATCATCATCATCATTTTTACGCCCACTTTTCCCTGCTTGCAAGGGTGGGACAGGGAACTTATGCTGGCTTGATTTCTACAGCTGGATGCCCTTCCTAACACCAACCTTATTTACAGTGAGTGCTGGGGGCTTTTTTGCCGTGGCACCTCCACGACCACTTTTGCAGTGGAATGATCGGGACCCCATTTTTACAACTGAGTAAACTAGAGCAACGTGAAATAAAGTGTCTTGCTCAAGGAAACAACACATCACCTGGTCTGAGAATTGAACTCACAACCTTTCAATTGCAAGGCCAATGCTCTAACCACTAAGCCATGTAAATATATATATATATATATATATTTGATATATATCACCATCATCATGTATATATATATATATATATTTGATATATATCACCATCATCATATATACATACAATAATATTTTATATATACAATATATAGAATAAATAGGGATTGACTAACGTAACCGTCTTACTTGTTTATTATTATTATTATATGTTGATTATTATTATGCTTTGCAGCCTAGAGTTACATCCCTTTATAGTCTGAGTTCAAATCCCGCCGAGGTTAACTTTGCCTTTCATCCTTACGGGGTTGATAAAATAAAGTACCAGTAATGCACTGGGATAATTGCTGGCCTTGTGCCAAAAGTAGAAACTATTATTATTATATAGACAGTCCTATGCGATCAAGACAACCACTCTTGCCTCAAGTGGGAAAACCCCCGTCCAAACCCATGCAAGCGTGGAACACGGACACTAAACATGATGATGATGATGATGTATATATGTATATATATGCATATATGTGTATATGTATATATCTATCTATATATATATATATATATATATATATATGTTTTAATATAGATGAGATTCTACAGGACTAGAACTGTTTCATTTCATTCATACTTACTGTGGTTACCTCCGATTCAACCCGGAATAACGTATATATATATATATATATATATATATATATATATATATATATAAATATAAATTAGCGAGAATCGTTTTCAGCTCAGGAATTAACGAAAATCAACGTCCGATATGTGTGGCAAGCGCTCGATGAATCATGTGAATCAGAGCTACAACATACGTTAAGGGCCAAACACACTGAGATGATGGTTAAACATATCATCCGCACAGCCAAAACAAACGACCAAGTAATTCGGGTCAAACAATAAAAATATATGTGTTGATATATATATATATATATATATATATATATATATATATGTGTGTGTGTATATGTATATATATATATATGTGTAAATGCATATTTGTGTATATGTATAAATGCGTATATATCTATATATATATATATATATATATATGTGTGTGTGTGTATATGTATATATATATGTGTAAATGCATATATGTGTATATGTATATATATGTTTAAATGTGTATCAGTCAATCTCTGGAAATCACTATAATTTAACCCTTTACCATATTTACATTACTCTGTATATACTATTGTATTTTCACAGTAAGGCTTTATCTTACATAATATCGAAGCAATGAGATATTGAGACCAATACCTTAACATCAGTATGAGTGGCCAGTTTGAACAGAAAGAGGTGAGAGAATTCTGGCCGGATATGGCCAGTTTAAACGCTAAAGGGTTAATCATTTTGATAATCAAATTGCCTCAAACCGCTTCTGCTTCAATGATACAGAGTTTTTATATTTTCAAGTGTTTATCTATACACTACTAACAGTCTGTGATTCTGTGTTTGTCTGTAATTTAAAACAGCCAAAATAGTTTCGCATAAATCAAAGCATGGGTTCCCGAGATGTGGGGATTTTCCAAGTACCTTCATAAATAAAGAGAGATAGAGATAGAGAGATAGTGGTGGTGGGAGGGTAGACTGAAAATTTCATTTTACATTATATACATGTCTATATAATTTTGATTATTTAAAAACATATTTTTAAAGGTACATGACCCAATGGGTCACGGGTGGTCTAGTATTTATCTAAAAACCTATTATAATATTATATATGGACCTTTGTTTTGTTTCAAACACCAGGTATGAAGCAAGAAAATTATTTTAGTAAACCACCCCTGCTTCCTACAGTACAAAACTGTTTCATTTGTTTATATTTATCCATTTTTTAACCTCGGCGGGATTTGAACCTTGCCATTCTGAGTTCAAATCCCGTCGAGGTTAACTTTGCCTTTCATCCTTACGGGGTCGATAAAATAAAGTACCAGTAATGTACTGGGTAATTGCTGGCCTTGTGCCAAAAGTAGAAACAATTATATTTATCCAATTTTTAGTTAAATAACTACCTTACTCGAGTGGCGCAGATAAGGTATTATCAGCCATGGAAAAGAAAACCATGAGGAAAGCACTTGCCCATGGATGTCGGGAATTTTACCTGCTTTAGATAGATATTTTTCCAAAACCCTTCTATCATAATTTTATGTAAGAATCTTTATGCTAAGCTCCAAACACCAACTTAATAAGAAAGTTATATTACCAAATCCCTCCAAATTATTGATTATTTTCAAAAAGAAATATTTAAAAATAATAGTTAGAAATATGAAAATGAAAGCATGGAGGTTATTTGATCAAATGTTTATTTAAAAACCCCCAATAAACCTAAACAAGAAGAACATAGTCAACATTACAAGGGAGTTGATGTTAGGAAAAGGGCCATCCAGTAGTAAAAACCAGGCCAAATATGAACAAGACCTGGTCAATTGACCTGTCTTGACATATGTGACAGATTGTCTAACCCTTGCATGTATGGGGAACAAGACCTGGTCAATTGACCTATCTAGACATATGTGACAGACTGTCTGGACATATGTGACAAGCTGTCTAACCTTGGCATGTATGGTGAACCTAGTCAATTGACCTGTCTAGACATATGTGACAGACTCTGGACATATGTGACAGACTCTGGACATATGTGACACTGTCTAGACATATGTGACACTGTCTAACCTTGGCATATATGGTGAACCTGGTCAATTGACCTGTCTAGACATATGTGACAGGCTGTCTGGACATATGTGACAGGCTGTCTAACCCTGGCATGTATGGTGAACCTGGTCAATTGACCTGTCTAGACATATGTGACAGACTCTAGACATATGTGACAGGCTGTCTGGACATAAGTGACACTGTCTGGACATATGTGACAGGCTGTCTAACCCTGGCATGTATGGTGAACCTGGTCAATTGACCTGTCTAGACATATGTAACAGGCTGTCTGGACATATGTGACAGGCTGTCTAACCTTGGCATGTATGGTGAACCTGGTCAATTGACCTGTCTAGACATATGTGACAGACTGTCTAGACATATGTGACAGGCTGTCTAACCCTGGCATGTATGGTGAACCTGGTCAATTGACCTGTCTAGACATGTGACAGGCTGTCTAACCCTGGCATGTATGGTGAACCTGGTCAATTGATCTGTCTAGACATATGTGACAGACTGTCTGGACATATGTGACACTGTCTAACCTTGGCATGTATGGTGAACCTGGTCAATTGACCTGTCTGGACATATGTGACAGGCTGTCTAACCCTGGCATGTATGGTGAACCTGGTCAATTGACCTGTCTAGACATGTGACAGGCTGTCTAACCCTGGCATGTATGGTGAACCTGGTCAATTGATCTGTCTAGACATATGTGACAGACTGTCTGGACATATGTGACACTGTCTAACCTTGGCATGTATGGTGAACCTGGTCAATTGACCTGTCTGGACATATGTG
>OZ024756.1:11668366-11685866 GCA_964016885.1 Eledone cirrhosa
TGGCAAGGGCCGTAACTCTATGCGTCAAAGCATGGCAATAATGGTTTCTGATTTAGGTGCAAGGTCAACAATTTTGGGGACAGGGGAAAGGGGATTAAATTGACCCCCCAGTACATTACTGGTACCTTATTTTATTGATCCCTGTAATGATGAAAGGCAGAGTTTACCTCGGTGGGATTTGAACTCTGAATGTAAAGGGCCGTAACTCTATATATCACAAATCATATTGTCTGATGCTCTACTGATTACTGGCAATCCAGTGCAATAATAGAAAGGTCTGGAACAGCAAGTAATGCTCTACCGATTACTGGCAATCCAGTGCAATAATAGAAAGGTCTGGAACAGCAAGTGATGCTCTACCGATTACTGGCAATCCAGTGCAATAATAGAAAGGTCTGGAACAGCAAGTGATGCTCTACCGATTACTGGCAATCCAGTGCAATAATAGAAGGGTCTGGAACAGCAAGTGATGCTCTACCGATTACTGGCAATCCAGTGCAATAATAGAAAGGTCTGGAACAGCAAGTGATGCTCTACCGATTACTGGCAATCCAGTGCAATAATAGAAAGGTCTGGAACAGCAAGTGATGCTCTACCGATTACTGGCAATCCAGTGCAATAATAGAAAGGTCTGGAACAGCAAGTGATGCTCTACCGATTACTGGCAATCCAGTGCAATAATAGAAAGGTCTGGAACAGCAAGTAATGCTCTACCGATTACTGGCAATCCAGTGCAATAATAGAAAGGTCTGGAACAGCAAGAGAAATTGTGTCATTCATCTGAAATATCTGCCAACAGGCTGAGGCCATGCTGGGGGCACTACCATCTTTCTCATTTCCCTCTTTTTCTCTTTCCTTTTTCTTATTTTCCTTGTCTTTTTTATCTTTTTTTTTTAAATATCCCTCCCCCTCCCCCTCCAACACTTTCTCTTGCAAACCTTTCTTTTTGTCTTTATTTTCTTCTTTATAATAATCCTCATCCCCCCTCCACCATCTCCATTCTCTCCTCCTTACCCCCTCTTCCTACTTCTTACCTTCTCTTCCCCTTACCCTCTCTTCCTACTTCTTACCTTCTCTTCCCCTTACCCTCTCCTCCTACTTCTTACCTTCTCTTCCCCTTACCCCCTCCTACTTACCTTCTCTTCCTCTTACCCCTCCTACTTCTTACCCCCTCCTCCCACTTCTTACTTTCTCTCCCCCTACCCCCTCCTACATCTTACATTCTCTTCCCCTTACCCCCACATTCTACTTCTTACCTTCTCTTCCCCTTACCCCTCCTCCTACTTATCTTCTCTTCCTCTTATCCCTCTTCATCCTCCTTACCCCACCTCTAGCACATCCCCGCCACCATCACATCAAGAGCCCTCATTCCCCCCCACCTCCCACTTTCAACTCCCCTCTTATTACATGATGTTCTAAGATAGCATTTGTCATTGCTGTCATCATCATCACCATCATTATAACTGCCACCACCACCACCATCACCACTACCACAGGCACCACCACCACCACTATCACCACCACTACCACCACCATCACCACCATCACCACCAATACCACCACCATCACCACTACCACAAGCACCACCACTACCAGCACCATCACCACAGGCACCACCACCACTACCACCACTACCACCACCACATCCACCACCACCATCACCACCACCATCACTACCACCAGCATCACCACCACCATCACCACCATCACCACCACCACAACTACTACCACCACCACTACCACCACCACAATTACCACTACCGCCACCACAATTACCACCACCACTACCACTGCCGCCACTACCACAGGCACCACCACCACTACCACAGCGACCACCATTACCACCACTACCACAACCACCATCACCACCACCATCACTACCACCAGCATCACCACCACCATCACCACCACCACAACTACTACCACCACAATTACCACCACCACTACCACTACCGCCACCACAATTACCACCACCACTACCACTACCGCCACTACCACAAGCACCACCACCACTACCACAGCGACCACCACTACCACAGCGACCACCATTACCACCACCACCACCACATCCACCACCACCATCACCACCACCATCACTACCACCAGCATCACCACCACCATCACCACTACCACCATCACCACCATCACCACCACCACCACTACTACCACTACTGCCACCACCACTACCACTACCACCACCACCTCAATTACCAGCAGCACCACTACCGCCACCACCACAACCACCACCACTACCACCACTACCACCACCATCGTCCTTGTACCATTCTACTGACATATTCTTGAAGGAATTTCAATTCTTCAGTGTTTACATAGAAAAGAATTACACCAGGATTAAATATAAACATTTCTTAGCTACACACCAAACCTCTCTTTCCACTCATCACATACACACTAATGCCTACACACACACACACACTTGTGTATATACATTCACACAAACATATATATCCCCTCCCCCACACACACACACACACACTCACTCATCATCATCATCACCACCACCACCGTTTTACATCCGTTCTTCCACGTTAACATGGGTTATATATATATAGTGTGGAAGATGGGCGTTAAACAATGATGATATATATATACATCAGATCCTGTATGAGCAAGACAAGGTCAGCTGACTGGACACTGCCCACAACAGGACAACCCGTCTAACCCATGCTAGCGTGGAAGAACAGACGTAAAAGGATGATGATGATATACACACACACACACACACACATAATTAACATATATATATATATACACATACACACAATTCAAATGCACACACATCTATATATACATATACACATTTAGCCATATATGCATATATACGATATATATGCACCCATATTATATGAGTATATACATATATACATACATATTAAATTCAATACATAGATACAGTTACCCGATCAATTTTGCCTCAAATGGGACTATTCCCGTCTAACCCATGCTAGCGTGGAAGATAGACGTTAAACGATGATGATGATGTATACAAAACATACATTTATACACATAAACCGTACATACCAAATAATATATATTCACATACATCATCATCATCATCATATGTTCGCTTTTTCCCTGCTTGCAAGGGTGGGACGGGAACTGATTCTGGCTTGATTTCTACAGTTGGATGCCCTTCCTAACACCAACCTCATTTACAGTGAGTGCTGGGTGCTTTTTTGCCGTGGCACCACCACGACCACTTTACAGTGGAATGATAGGGACCCCAGTCCCTATCATCTCATTTCTACAGCTGAGTAAACTGGAGCAATGTGAAATAAAGTGTCTTGCTCAAGGAAACAACACATCACCCGGTCTGAGAATTGAACTCACAACCTTTCGATTGCAAGGCCAATGCTCTAACCACTAAGGCATGTGCCTCCACATAAATGTATATATACACACATAGACACGTAAGTTCATACAAAGAAAAAATAAATATGTTAGCTGTCAAAAATATTCCTTCATATGGAGGCACATGGCTTAGTGGTTAGAGCATTGGGCTTGCAATCGAAAGGTTGTGAGTTCAATTCTCTGACCAGGTTATGTGTTGTTTCCCTGAGCAAGACGCTTTATTTCACATTGCTCCAGTTTACTCAGCTGTAGAAATGAGATGATAGGGACTGGGGTCCCTACCATTCCATTGCAAAGTGGTCGTGGAGGTGCCACGGCAAAAAAAAAGCACCCAGCCCACACTGTAAAGTGGACGTGTAGGCGCCACGGCAAAATTAAGCACCCAGCACTCACTGTAAATGAGGTTGGTGTTAGGAAGGGCATCCAGCTGTAAAAATCAAGCCAGAATCAGTTCCCTTCCCACCCTTGCAAGCAGGGAAAAGCGGACGTAAAATGATGATGATGATGATGATGATATCTATGAATATGTTAAGTATATTTGTAGAGGAGAAGAAAAAGGAGTTTTTGATGTTGTATTTAGAATCAAGAGATAAAGTAAGTTTGGATATCAATCATATGTATTATAAGTATAATTAAATGTATGTCAACTTATATATATGTGTGAGATATATCATTAGAATGAAGGAATGTTGTTATGTCTTATAGAGTCATCAGATGTATATACTTACATATCTAGATGTAATTATATCCAAAACATAACTATTTCATCTGAAGAATGGGCTGGACGTTTCTGTAAGGATCGTCTAGTCTCTCGAAACCTTTAATAATAGAATAACTATATTGTGTTGTTTATTATGTAATTACATATATATGTATATATATATATATATATACATATATATACATATATATACATATATATATAATTACATACATATATATATACATATATATATGTATATATATATGACTTTGACACACACATACACCATGTCTTTTACACACACACATACACCATGTCTCTGACACACACACACATACAGCATGTTATTGGCACACACCATTCCTCTTACCCCCCTCCCCCACACACCATTCC
The DNA here is from genome assembly GCA_964016885.1 of Eledone cirrhosa. Classification (NCBI taxonomy): domain Eukaryota; kingdom Metazoa; phylum Mollusca; class Cephalopoda; order Octopoda; family Eledonidae; genus Eledone; species Eledone cirrhosa. The sequence continues at coordinate 11,672,835 of OZ024756.1, forward strand.
TCTGACCCCACCCCACCCCCACCATGTCACAGAATTCTACAATTACAACCATTGAAGAGATGTTTATTCCGGTAGAAAACAAAACAAAACAAATCAGTGACAAAAGAAAAAAAAGGGAATAAGAAAGATTTAGTGTCGGTCATTATTTTATTGAAAATGGGTTAATACAGACACATACATACATATAGACATATATATATATATATATATATATATATATATATATATATATATATATATATATATATATATATATATACAAAGCATAAACGAACTAAGGAAAAAATTAGAAATAAGAGGGATCAGATGTTGTTTACTCGAGAGAAGGCTATGTTGGTATGGACACGTGATGCGCATGAAAGTCGATAGCTGTATAACAAAGTGCAGGGCAATAAAGATAGACGGTAGTCACGGAATAGGCAGACCTAGAAAAACCTGGGACGAGCTGATAAACTCCGACCTCACACACTTACACCTCTCCAAGACAATGTCACTGGACCGAGACCTTTGGCGGTACTCAGTAACAGAGAAGACCCGCCTTACCTAAATACATAGTAAAACCTACTACAGCCAGTAGGCATCTCTAACAAAATACACCCCGTCCCACCACCCCCACCCCATCCACACCACCCCGTTCTATGTAAAGTTATGTTGGTGCCGTGCCATCCAGGCCGAAACAAATGAGATCGTGTAGGTGTCACGACAAAAAAACACACAGTCCACGCTGTAATGTGGCCGTGTAGGCAACACGGTAAAAACCTCCCAGACCCATACTGTAAATGTGGTTGGTGTTAGGAAGGGCATCCAACTGTAGAAAACCTGCCAGACAGTCCTATGCGAGCAAGACAATCACTCTTGCCTCAAGTGGGACTACCCCCGTCCAAACCCATGCAAGCGTGGAACACGGACGTTAAACGTTGATGATGATATATATATATATATATAGACATATACAGGGTGCGGACGATATCTGCTCGCAAGATTACTGTCTAGGAAAAAATAACACAGTAGTTTTATTTTTTAAGATATATTTATCAAACTTGGGTCAGTTTGTCATCATGACTTGTTCTTTCGATCTCACTCGATAAACCTGCCATTGGCTTTGATGACGGCCTCAAGGCGGCCTCGGAACCGGCTACAGGCCTTCGTCACTGTCCCCCCGACTTAGGCCCCTAAAGGCACTTGTGATCCTGGCCTTCAGATCGTCTTTCGTATTGCAGCTAGATCTGTTGGTGTCTCGTTCCACTGCGCCCCACACAAAGAAGTCGAAGGGGTTGCAGTCAGGCGAGCTGGGAGGCCAGAGGTCAGGTGAAGTGTGGTCGACGAAGTTCTCTGACAGCCTGGCTTGGGTCTTTCGGCTGGTTTGGTAGGGCGCTGACTCTTGCTGCCACACGTACGGCTTACCTGCAGCTACCTGGTCGATTCAGGGCTTTACTACCTCACTCAGAACACGGATGTAGCCATCGGTGTTCAGCTTGAGGCCCTCAGGGAAGAAGTGAGGTGGCATGACGTCACCTTGACTACTGACCACACCCAAGACTGATGAAATGTTGTCTGCATGACTCTGGGCACGTCTTTGATGAGACAGCGAACCACCTGTTGTTCTGGGAGTTGATCCTCTGGTCTTGGCAGAAGTTTTTCTCGTCAGAAAAACCACACTATGTCTGGCTCTACTGGGTGTTTCAACTTGTTGATCAGCTTCTTTGCGTGCTTCAGTCACTTTTCTTGCATCGCCTTTGACAGAAATTGTCCTTTCCTCATCTTGTATGAAACGTAGCGAATGTCTTCATGTACCACCAGCCTAATGAGCTTTTCATCCACGCCTTTCTCCCTTGCAATGGCACGCATCAACTTGCTAGATTCATTGTTGATGATATCCTGAACTTCAGCGACGAACTCGGGCATTCTGAAGGCGTCAGATCGTCGATCATGTGTTTTCCTCTCTGATGTTGCTTCGTAGTCGAATCCTGAATGTTCCAATTCCTTTCAGACCTTTTCCATCATACTCCTGCTGACGCTGAGAAAGTCTGAAATTTCCTTTTGTCCTCCCGGTGCGGATTCCAAGAAGAACTCCGTGTCTCTTCCACAAATTTGGAGGTTCAAAATTATTCATAATCAATTATTCTGAAAATAAATAATGGAAATATAGACACTGTTTTTATGAAGACAAGAGTGACAACGAAAGTAGAAAAAATTTGCATAAAATTAGCAGTTGAAAATTGCAAACAAATATTGTCCACACCCTGTACATACATATAGACATATATATATATATATATATAGACATATACATATATAGATGTATATAGACATATAGACATATACATACATCTCTCTCTCTCTATATATATATATATATATAATTTCATCATCATCATTTCATTTTACGTCCGCTTTTTCCCTGCTTGCAAGGGTGGGACGGGAACTGATGCTGGCTTGATTTCTACAGCTGGATGCCCTTCCTAACACCAACCTCATTTACAGTGAGTGCTGGGTGCTTTTTTGCCGTGGCACCTCCACGACCACTTTGCAGTGGAATGATATGGACCCCAGTCCCTATCATCTCATTTCTACAGCTGAGTAAACTGGAGCAATGTGAAATAAAGTGTCTTGCTCAAGGAAACAACACATCACTCGGTCTGAGAATTGAACTCACAACCTTTCGATTGCAAGGCCAATGCTCTAACCACTAAGCCATGTGCCTCCATATATATAGACATATACATATATAGACATATACATATATAGACATATATATACATACATATATAGAGATATACATATATAGACATATACATAAACATACATATACATATATAGTCATATAGACATATATACACACATATATAGACATATACATACATATAGATATAGACTTATACATACACACATATAGACACATACATACACTTATATATATATATAGACATAGACATACATATTCAGACATATACATAAACACACTCTTCTGTCATATACAGACTTCTAACATATATGAAGCTGATATTTTCACTATCTCCCCCCCCCCCCACACACACACACAATTAGGTGGTTCAGTAGATCCATGGGTCATAAACCCCAGAGAGTCACCCTATTTATTATTGGATATAGTGAACCAGTAACCTTTTCTTCAGTTAGAATTTAGGAAATATAAACTGCATCATTACATTAATTAATTAACTGATTAACTCTTTAGCATTCACATTACTCTATATATACTATTGTATTTTCACAGTAAAGGCTTTACCTCACATAATATCTCACATAACATTCACATTACTCTATATATACTATTGTATTTTCATGGTAAAGGCTTTACCTTACATAATATCTCATAACATTCACATTACTCTATATATACTATTGTATTTTCATGGTAAAGGCTTTACCTCACATAATATCTCACATAACATTCACATTACTCTATATATACTATTGTATTTTCACAGTAAAGGCTTTACCTCACATAATATCTCACATAACATTCACATTACTCTATATATACTATTGTATTTTCATGGTAAAGGCTTTACCTCACATAATATCTCACATAACATTCACATTACTCTATATATACTATTGTATTTTCATGGTAAAGGCTTTACCTCATAATTATCTCGCATAATATCGAATCTATGAAAGTTTGAAAGTATTTATTTTGAGAACAATACCTTAACATCAGTATGAGCGACCAGTTACAGCCAGTTTCAACAGAAAGAGGTAGAGAATTCTGGCCGGTTTGAACATTAAAGGGTTAAATACAAAACTCCTAAACCAAAGTTTTCTTTAATTAGTGTCTGTACCTCACAGAACATACCAGAACAAAAACCTAACTAGATCTAGTCTCGGTTTAAGTATTATATACAAAAATTTGTTTATTTTAATTTTATTTTATTAATTCACCGAATGCTTCCATGAGCTGCACAAAACTCTTTGGCTGGCCACATTTGACCCGCGGTCTGTAGCTTTCTCACACCTACTCTATACAATGGCAGAGTGTATATATTGAAAACAAAGCCGGGTTTCACATTAAGCTCTTTATTGATTACACATAATTGCGACCATTTCACAGATGGGGGGGGGGGGGGGGGGGGCTCAGGATCTGTATAAATGATATAGACCTGACTCTAGATCAACCTGCTCTTCAGATGTAAGAAGGAAAAGCAAAGCTCACCCTCAGAAGGATTTGAACCCTGGATGTAAAGGGCCATAACTATATGCCATAAAGGATGTTGTCCGATACTCTACCGATCCTATCAGTCCACTGTCCTACCATAATAATGATAATAGTAAAAACAGTTGATCGCTATAAATAATAGCTGAGAAAATCATGTCGGGTACCGCTGGAGATGGAAACAAATAGACAAAGGTGTCTACAAGGAATTCAACCGTCTGTTTCTAGTATACCAGCCATTAACTACTTTAATGGTTTACCGACTAACCCAGCAATCCTTGCCAGGGCTACTGTCCCCAGGGTTACTTTGCCCAATTATTTTCAACTATTGTTTGTATTGATTGACATATATTGATTTAATCACCTTAAAGTACCAGTAACACACTGGGTCGACGATTTAATCAACTTTTTCCTCCCCCCAAATTGCTGGCCTTGTGCATAAATCAGAAACCATTATTATTATTATTATTATGGTGGTGGATTGGCAGTATCGGTAGAGCGCCAGACATCATGCTTCGTGACACAGAGTTACGGCCCTTTACGTTGTGAGTTCAAATCCCACCAAGGTTAGCTTTGCCTTTCATTCTAATGGGGTCGATAAAGTAACAATCATCATTATGTTCTTGGGTTTAAATCTCGCTGAGGTTACCTTTACCCTTCGTCCTTACTGGGGTCAGTAAAATAAAGCACCAGTAATGCATTGGGGGCCAAGCCAATCAACTCCCCCCCCCCCTTGTACCTAAACCAGAAACTATTATTATGGTCCTTTGCTTTGGAGTGCACACATTACAAATATGCTTTATTTGTTCCAATGTAAATGCACCCTTTAAGGGTTTAAGATTATTTCTACACTAGATTAAAAGAAAAACGATAAATAAAAATAACTTAAAAGTTCCTCAATGAATGCCTTTTCTTTTAAGTACAAGATTGTTTACATATATCCCAAATATGTTGATGCGCCTGCATTAACAATCATCTAAATTCTTCTCATACAAGAAGTACATTTAAATGTAATTCCATCCCTGCCTGCTTGGGTTTCTCTTCAAGAGCTGATCTTTAACTTTTAATGCCTTCTACAACATGAAATGACATTAACAAGACATTCTAGCATAAAACTGTATCATGTTGAAATCTGAAGTATTTCCTCTAATACTGCACATTTTTACAACCTGTATCATGTTGAAATCTGAACTATTTCCTCTAATACTGCACATTTTTACAACCTGTCCTCTAATAAATATACTATAAACATCTAAATTAACAAACTACATGATATTACATTACAATGACCTTCTTGAAATATATAAAACACCACTATTAATATCCCCCCCCCCCCCTCCCACGTCTTCCTAGCCTCTCATCTTAGAAGTACTTGAAAAATTATCAGTGGTTTCGGCTTGACACTGCAGTACGGATTCTACATATCTCTATATACACACACGTGTGTGTATATATATATATAAATGGAGGCACATGGTTTAGTGGTTAGAGCATTGGCCTTGCAATCGAAAGGTTGTGAGTTCAATTCTCAGACCGGGTGATGTGTTGTTTCCTTGAACAAGACACTTTATTTCACATTGCTCCAGTTTACTCAGCTGTAGAAATGAGATGATAGGGACTGGGGTCCCTATCATTCCACTGCAAAGTGGTCGTGGAGGTGCCACGGCAAAAAAAAGCACCCAGCACTCACTGTAAATGAGGTTGGTGTTAGCAAGGGCATCCAGCTGTAGAAATCAAGCCAGAATCAGTTCCCGTCCCACCCTTGCAAGCATATATATATATATAAAAATAAACAAACAATGAAATTTTGTTTACATTTATTTAGATATTTGTGTATCGACCTGTTACATGTGTTTCACAAAGGATTGGCTTGGAGTCAACCATAGAAGTTGTGGAGCTGACTCCATTATCAATCTCCTCTTAAGAGTGGCGATGTGACAAAATATAAACACTATATTTTTTTGTCACATCGCCAGTCTGAAGAACAGATCGAGTATGCAGCCGGGTCCATAACTTCTATGGGTGACCCCGAGCCAATCCTCTGTAAAACATATGTAGCGGGTCATTACACAATAAAAATGTAAATATGTGCATAGGGTTCTTGTATTGGTACCAACACCAGTAATTCACTGAATCACCTACACTATATATATATATATATATATATATATATATATATATATATATATATATATATACCATTTATCCTATGCTGCAGGATGTATAGTTTATGGAGGACATAAACAAATATCACTCCTGGCTTATATAAATTGTGTCAATGACATTGTAGTGTTTCAGCCAATATACAGGGTAAGACATGTGTTATGTCACCCTTTGTCCTTTATATATTTCTACTGCGCATTCTACTGGATTTTTAAAACATCATCATCATCATCATCATCATCATCATTGTTTAACGTCCATGTTCCACGCTTGCATGGGTTTGGACGGGAGTTTTCCCACTTGAGGCAAAAGTGGTTGTCTTGCTCGCATAGTGTGTATTTTGTTAGAGATGCCTACTGACTGTAGTAGATTTTACTTTGTATTTAGGTAAGGTGGGTCTTCTCTATTACTGAGTACCGCCAAAGGTCTCGGTCCAGTGACATTGTCTTGGAGAGGTGTAAGTGTGTGAGGTCGGAATTTATATATATATATATATATATATGTGTGTGTGTGCATATGTATGCGTGTGTGTGTGTGTGCACATGTGTATATGTGTGTATATATATATATATATTGTGTATGTATATATACGTATGTCTCTTCCTGCTATTTCCAGCGTTAAACTAATATATTCCTTCCATATATACTGTGCTGTTTGTTTTGTTACTTCTGTTTACCTTTTACTCATATATATATATATATCATCATCATCATCGTTTAACATCCATCTTCTACGCTAGCATGGGTTAGACGGTTTGGTTCCACTTGATGCTGGATCGGTCAGGAGACTGTCTCGCTCGTACTAGAGAAGAAATTCTGAACATGGAAACAGCCTAGAAAGAAGGGGTCTTAAAGTCAACCTGACAAAGATTAAGGTCCTAGTAGAAGAGAAAACAGAACCCTGATCCCCTCGAAGAAATAGCCTTGTTCAGTGTGTAGGAAAGGTATTGGTAGAAATTCCATCCTCTGCCCCATATGCAAACTATGGGTACACAAAAGATGTAAGTGGGATCTCAGGAAGTTTAGCTAAGAATGTAGGCTTTACATGTAGCAGCTGTGCCGGGACAGTAAGCAGCAAACAACCACAGGAAACAAGTGCTACCAAATTCTGGGAAGGCGCTGTAGAAACAATAGACAGTTTCTGCTACTTGGGTGACTGAATTAGCAGCTGTGGTGGGTGTTCTGAAAGTACAGTAGCCAGAGTAAGAACGGGATGGAGGAAGTTCAGGGAGCTACTGTCACTGCTGACTACGAAAGGCTTCTCTCGCAAAATGAAAGGCAGACTGTATGATGCGTGCGTATGAACAGCAATGTCGCACGGTAGTGAGACCTGGGAGCTGTGTGCAGAAGACTTGCGTAGATTGGAAAGAAATGAAGTTTGCATGTTCCGATGGATGTGTGATAGTAATATACATGAATATACATGAAGGGCAAAGAATAAATGAACTGAGAGAGAAACTAGGTATAAGAGGAATCAGATGTTGTGTACAAGAGAGGAGATTACGTTGGTATGGACATGTGATGCATATGAAGGATGACGGCTGTATAAAAAGGTGCAGAGAACTTGAAGTGGGGATGAGGTGATAAAAGCTGATCTTGCCCAATTGTACTTCTCAAAGGTGGTAATACAGAATTTCAGATGTTATGCAACTGTAGAAACCAAGCCCAAATCGGTTCTGTATAAGCAAGGCATTGTCACTTGACCTAGCATTGCCAACAACAGGACAACTTGCCTAACCCATGCTAGCGTGGAAGAATGGACTACCCCTACAACCCTCTCAGGAATAAGTGGGCTAGGAAGAAGAAAAATGTGTGTGTGTGTACACACACACACACACACACACACACACACACACTACACACACTACACACTGTATTTTCTAGAATATATTTCTTGTTAGTGTATAATTGTGGTATATAATGTATAACATGTCTAGAAATGTCTAATCACAGGTATTATTTGATATTTATATTTACAGAGAAAAATGGCTTATAATAGCTACGTTGGAATTAAACTCCAAGTTTGAGAAAATCTTTGCCTTTGGTAAATCTAAAACCAGACAGTAGCAATCTATTGAAGTATGCTAAACAAATCAGCAACTACATAAAGGTACGTCTGCAACAGTTTTTATATTTGTAATCTTTTTCTTACATTTTTCTACATGATTTTTTTCCTACATTGTTTTCCCTACATGTTTTCCTACATTATTTTCCTACATTATTTTTTCTACATTGTTTTCCTCCATGTTTTCCTACACTATTTTTTCTACATTGTTTTCCTCCATGTTTTCCTACATTATTTTTTCTACATTGTTTTCCTCCATGTTTTCCTACATTATTTTTTTTACATTATTTTCCCTGGTGGATTGGCAGTATCGGTAGAGGGTCGGACACCATGCTTTGATGCATAGAGTTACGGCCCTTGCCATTCTGAGTTCAAATCCCACCGAGGTTAACTTTGCCTTTCATCCTTACGGGGTTGATAAAATAAAGTACCAGTAATGTACTGGGTAATTGTAGAAACAATTATTTTTCCTACATGTTTTCCTACATTATTTTCCCTACATTATTTTCCCTACATTATTTCCCCTACATTATTTTCCCTACATTATTTTCCCTACATTATTTTGTGCGTCAATCAGAAAGTTATTTACTAATTCTTATTTTCAAAATTGGTTGAGAATTATTGTCAGTCTGTTTTTTTTTTTTATTTATTTAAAAAAAATTTAAAAAATGGTAAAGAAAGGTTAAAAACTAAAACTACGTGAAGGATGCTGAATTCCGGGAAGGAAGGAAAACATTTTAACATCGCATCGTTCAATATGAAGAAGTGACCTTCTTTTAAATCAGTGTTTAGAATGTATTCTGTTACTGTCTGTGATAAATGTGATAGTGTTGTTTTATTCTAGGATTCCTAAACAAATCTGGACGCATTCTACAAGATAACACTCAACCAGAACAGAACAGAACCACTTCAGTTTTGTTTTTAAAATATTTTGTGTATATTTTAAAGTATATTTTGTGTTGGAAATAATACAGAAGTTCTGTAAAGAGAGTGGCTGTGTGGGTTTCTTTAATATTTTTAAATGAAATTGTCCCTCTCCCTCTCTCTCTCTCAAAGTGAAACTCTGGAGTAACAAGGCTCACTACTTAGCCATAATAAATGTGTATGTGTGTGTGTATAATGTACACACACACATATATATATATATATATATATATATATATATATATATGTGTGTGTGTGTGTTTGTGTGTGTGTGTGAAAAGTAAATAAAAAAACAACATACTAGAATAATATACTGAAGATATATATTAGTTTAATGCTTGATATGGTAGGAAAATAATCTTAACGTTTCAGATGTCAGTCCTTCATCAGAAGATAGAGTAAGATGAGGAAGAAAGAGGGAGTTTTTTTGTTTTTAGAGGAAAAAGCATGTGTGTGTTTGGACAGTCACAAACACACACACACACACTGCAATACATACACGCACACCAAACAGATATACACATCACACCATACACCATACCAGACACTCACCACACCACACACCATACACACACCACACCACACACCATACACACACCACACCATACACCCCACCCCCCAGTTGTCCTACTTTTCCTCACTGACCATGGAGTGATGTATCATGATACCATGACTGGATCATCAGAAATCAATTTCATAATTAGTAACACCTGTCAGGTAATAGTCATCTCACAACTGTAATGTCTGTGTATCACTGCGTATTTCTCTCTCTTTGTTTGTGTGTCTCTGTGAAGGTATGTGTGTGTGTGTGTGTGTCTGTTTGTGTGTGTGTGTTTATGTGTGAGTGTGTATGTATGTGTTTGTGTGAGTATGTATGTATGTGAGTGTTTGTGTGTGAGTATGTATGTGTTTGTGTGTGACTGTATGTATGTGTGAGTGTGTATGTGTTTGTGAGTGTGTGTGCATGTGTTTGTGTGTGAGTGTTTGTGTTCGTGTGTTTGTCTGTGTGAGTCTGTATGTATGTTTGTGTATATGTGTATGCATGTGTCTGTATGTGTCTGTGTCTGTGTGTGTCTGTGTCTGTGTGTGCCTGTGTCTATGTGTGTGTGTGTGTCTGTGTATGCATGTGTGTATGCCTGCGTGTATGTATATGTGTCTGTGTGTGTCTGTGTGAGTCTATGTATGTTTGTGTATATGTGTATGTATGTGTCTGTGTGTGTCTGTGTCTATGTGTGTGTGTGTGTGTATGCATGTGTGTATGCCTGCGTGTATGTATATGTGTGTGTATGTGTCTGTGTGTGTCTGTATGTATGTGTCTGTGTATATATGTTTGTGTATGTGTGTGTGTATGTATATGTGTGTATGTGTCTGTATGTATGTATGTGTCTGTGTGTGTCTGTGTATATATGTTTGTGTATATGTGTGTGTGTTTGTATGTGCCTGTGTGTATGTATATGTATGTATGTATCTGTCTGTGTATATATGTATATGTGTGTGTATATCTTACATTCCGCAGACATGTGTACCTTTAATGTAGTTTTCACTTTGTGAAAAGGCTGACCCTATTCAATTACAGGTACAATACCATCTGTTTTATATCATGCAAGTGGCTGGACATTCTACAGCCACATGTCCTCTTAATATAGTTCTCAGGGAGATCCAGCATGATACAAGGTATGATAAGGCTGACTATTGTTAGTATTAATTAATTGCATTCTGAGTTCAAATCCCGCCGAGGTTAACTTTGCCTTTCATCCTTACGGGGTCGATAAAATAAAGTACCAGTAATGCACTGGGTAATTGCTGGCCTTGTGCCAAAAGTAAAAACAGTTATTTACAGGTAAAACACTATATTTGTCAGCTGTGTGGAACAACAATAAAATCAAGTACCTTGCTGAAGGACTCCATGTATTACTGGCTCTCATGTTGGTATGATCTTGAGCTCTCTTACCCAGTCATATATATCCCTTCGTGTGTGCACACACACACACACACACACAGACAGACACACTCACAGACACACTCACATATAGACACACTCACATATAGACACACTCACATATACAGACAGACACACAGATACACACACACTCACATATAGACAGACACACACACACTCACATATAGACACACACACACTCACATATAGACACACACACACACATACATACAGACAGACACACTCACACACAAACACTCACATACAGACAGACACACTCACACACAGACATGCACTCACACACACACATACAGAGAGACACACTCACACACACACACACTCACACATACAGACAGACACACACACACTCACATATAGACACACGCTCACACACACACATATACAGACAGACACACACACACTCACATATAGACACACGCTCACACACACACACACACTCACATATAGACAGACACACAGAGAGACACACTCACACACACTCACACATACAGACACACACACTCACATATAGACAGACACACACACACACACTCACATATACAGACAGACACACAGACACACACACACTCACATATAGACAGACACACTCACACACAAACATTCACATACAGACAGACACACTCACACACAGACATGCACTCACACACACATACAGAGACACACTCACACACACACACACACATACAGACAGACAGACTCACACAGACAGACAGACACACTCACACACATGCCTGCACACATTCACACACACATATAGAGGACCACACTCGCTCACACACACTGACAGACTGAGATGCGCACACACTCACAGGCACACACAGGCACACACAGGCAGACACACACACACTCACACACAGAGACAAATATACTCACAGGCATACACACACTCAAAAAGAGACACAAGTACACACATACAGACACAAGCACACACACACACAGAGACAGACACAAGCACAAGCACACACACACACAGAGACAGACACAGGCACACACACACACACACACACAGAGACAGGCACACATACACACACAGACACATTTGCACGCACACACTTGCGTGCACAGGCACACATCCACACACACTCACATTTGCTCGTACACAGGCAGACAGATATAGGCACACACTCACATACACACACAGACAGACATATACACACACAGACACACACACTCACACACACAGACAGACACACTCACACACATGCCTGCACACATTCACACAGACACACATATAGAGGACCACACTCGCTCACACACTGACAGACTGAGACGCGCACACACTCACAGGCACACACACACACACACAGGCACACACACACACACACACTCACACACAGAGACAAAGATACTCACAGGCATACATACACTCACAAACAGACACAAGTACACACATACAGACACAAGCACACACAGACACAAGCACACACACACAGAGACAGACACAGGCGCACACACAAATAGACACAGGCACACATACACACACAGACACATTTGCACGCACACACTTGCGTGCACAGGCACACACACACATTTGCTTGCACACAGGCAGACAGATATAGGCACACACTCACATACACACAGACAGACAGATACACAGACACAGACACACTCACACAGACAGACAGATACACAGACACAGACAGACTCACACACACACACAATTATTTATTTCTTACTTCCTATTATTTTGATAATTTGTCCGTATTTTTTTTGTGTCTGTGTTTATTGTGGGTGTATATATATATA
>OZ024756.1:11690866-11743366 GCA_964016885.1 Eledone cirrhosa
CTGATTAGTTGCGCTATTACTTTTTCTGTGACCTTCATGATCTGGTCGATTAATTTAATGCCTCTATAGTTACCCCCTATCTAGGGCATCTCCTTTACCCTTGTAGCAGTTAATGATGATGCTGCTACGCCAGTCCTTCGGAACGACCCCATTCTGTATGACTTGGTTTACTATCCGGGTGACCATGGTGTGTCCCTCCGTTCCAGATGCTTTCAGCATTTCAGCAACTATTTCCGAAGGCCCAGCCGCCTTACCCATCTTCATATCTTTGATTCCCATACTTATTATACTACCTTCAACTAGCACTGCTGGTCCCTCTATTGGATCGATGTGGGGGAGACTGTCTTTCTCCCATTTATTCTCCTCATTTAGTAGCCTTTCGTAGTGACACTTCCAAGCTACCTTCTTATCAGCGTCAGTGATGGCAAGTACACCATCATCATTAAGGACACACTTCTCCCCGACAATATCACTGTTTTTCCTTGACACATTGCCTAGCAATCCTGAACATTGTATCTATATACCAAGTTTTTAAAGTATTGGCTGTAAGTAATTTTTGTCTTTATAACCAGGTGAAGATATTTTGGCTTGACAATATGAAAACTTTATCAAGACACTTTCCATTGAGTGAGAAGTAGTACAATTGTGCTGATACAGACCAATTAATATCTAGAATAAATTAGTTGCTGGTGTTGACTTGCAATTATTTAAAATCAGAAATAATTATGTATTCTATTTAATGCAGAATTAATTAATTAATATGTCCAGTGGTATGTTATATGACACAATTTAAGCTGTATTTCTAATATACAGTAATTCCCCACCCCCCGCCGTTCACTTTTCATGGCCCCCGCTACATCGTGGATGTTTCTTTGGAACATATCTAATTTCCCATCACGGTAATCCTCGCTACATTGCAAAATTTTCATTTTCATTATCTATTTTCCTATCGTGGTACATCTGAATATCAAATAAGTTTCAATGTTATTAAAGTGTATATCGTAAGGAAGGGACATCTTAAGGCTTTAACTATGAAAAAATGTTTTTATTTTTCATTCCATTACTGTTTTACTGATTGTGTTTTTCTCTAATCTACTACAAACCCTTCATAGATTGACGGGAGATGTGCAGTGTATTACCAAGTGGCTAGCGTGGCTGGCAATGGCCCTCATTGGTAACTAGTGGTTAGATGGTTGGTGGTAGTTTCTATACAATCATTACTGGCTGTTTTTGGTGTTTAAATAAAAAGTGTGTTTTATTCAGTTCATATGTACTTAAAACGTGTATGAGAGGTATTTTAAGGCTTAAACTATGAAAACAACGGTTGTCTTTATGGTCTCTCTATATCGCGGGTTTTCATTTATCGCGGTTGGTTCTGGAACATATCCCCCGCGATAAAAAGGGGATTACTGTACATGAAATTTCCTATTTGTAAATATATATATATCATCATCATCATCATTTTACATCTGCTTTTAAAATGATGATGATGATGATGATATATATATATTTACAAATAGGAAATTTCATATACAGTATATATATTTATATATATATATATACTTTTTTTTTTTTTTTTTGTGCAAAGCAATCAAAAGAGGAGTGGATGTGTTTCTGGAATATATAACCTCCAGGGTTGGTGGAATTAGTTTTGTTGTCCAGCTCAAACATCTGTATATTAATTGTCAGCAGAGAAGTATGTGTGTGTATATATATATATATATATATATGTGTGTGTGTGTGTGTGTGTGTGTGTATATGTAGAGACAGTAGACAGCTTCTACTACCTAGGTGACCGAATTAGCAGTGGAGGTGGGTGTTCAGAAAGTACAATAACTAGGGTAAGAACGGGATGGAAGAAGTTCAGGGAACTATTGCCGCTGCTAGCTGCAAAAGGCTTCTCCCTCAAAATGAAAGGCAGACTGTATGATGCGTGTATCCGAACAGCAATGTTACATGGTAGTGAGACCTGGGGACTGAAGGTGGAAGACTTATGTAGATTAGAGAGAAACGAAGCCTGCATGCTACGATGGATGTGTAATAGTAATATACGCGACTGATAAAGCATAAATGAATTGAGAGGGAGACTGAGCATAAGAGGAATCAAATGCTGTGTGCAGGAGAGGCGGTTGCATTGGTATGGACATGTGATGCGTATGAAGGAAGACAGCTGCATAAAAAGGTGCAGAGCACTAGAAGTCGATGGAAACTGCGGAGTGGGGAGACCCAAGATGACCTGGGATGAGGTGATAAAAGCCGACCTTACCCAATTACAACTCTCCAAGGCGATGACACACGACTGTGACCTCTGGCGTCACGCAGTAATACAGGGTACCCGACCTCCCATGGGTACATGCTGAAGCATATAGACAATATGCCCCCACACCCTCCCACTGCAAGGTGGTCGTGGAGGTGCCACGACAAAAAAGCACCCAGCCCACACTGTAAAGTGGACGTGTAGGCGCCACGAAAAAGCACCCAGCACTCACTGTAAATGAGGTTGGTGTTAGGAAGGGCATCCAGCTGTAGAAATCAAGCCAAATCAGTTCCTGTATGAGCAAGGCATTGTCAGCCGACCAGACACTGCCCACAACAGGACAACCCGTCTAACCCATGCTAGCGTGGAAGAACGGACGTAAAACGGTGATGATGATATATATATATGTATATATATATATATGTATATATATATATGTATGTATATATATATATATATATGTATATATATATATGTATATATATATATATATATATGTATATATATATATGTGTATATATATATATTTATGTATATATATATATGTATATATATATATATATATATATATATATATGTATATATATATGTATATATATATATATATATATATATATATATATATATATATATATATATATGTATATATATATTATATTTATGTATATATATTTATGTATATATATTTATGTATATATATATATTTATGTATATATATATATATATTTATGTATATATATATATATATTTATATATATATATATATATAACCATCTTTACCGTCACAGTTTTATGTTAATTTTTCCATGCTAGCATGGGTTAGACGGGTTGTCCTGTTGTGAGCAATCCTAGCTGATTATGTCTTGCTCATACAGGACTGATTTTGGATGCCCTTCCTAATGCTAAACTCATTTACAGTAAGTACTAGGTGCTTTTTGCCGTGTCACCATCACAACCACTTTACAGTGTGGGCTGGGGTCTTTCCTAGATATATACTTTGGCCTGTCCTCATGGGAAATTTATGGTAGGTGGGGTGCAGTGCTACATACTGTATAGATGCAGAAGTGTTGCAATAGGTATGTATATGTGTATTGCTGCAGGTGCACCTGTGTGTGTGTGTATGTTTATCTGTGTGTGTTGCTGTAGGTGCACCTGTGTGTGTGTGTGTGTGTGTGTGTGTTTATCTGTGTGTATTGCTGCAGGTGCACCTGTGTGTGTGTGTGTGTTTATCTGTGTGTGTTGCTGTAGGTGCACCTGTGTGTGTGTGTATGTTTATCTGTGTGTGTTGCTGTAGGTGCACCTGTGTGTGTGTGTGTATGTTTATCTGTGTGTGTTGCTGTAGGTGCACCTGTGTGTGTGTGTGTATGTTTATCTGTGTGTGTTGCTGTAGGTGCACCTGTGTGTGTGTGTGTGTGTTTATCTGTGTGTGTTGCTGTAGGTGCACCTGTGTGTGTGTGTATGTTTATCTGTGTGTGTTGCTGTAGGTGCACCTGTGTGTGTGTGTGTGTGTTTATCTGTGTGTGTTGCTGTAGGTGCACCTGTGTGTGTGTGTATGTTTATCTGTGTGTGTTGCTGTAGGTGCACCTGTGTGTGTGTGTATGTTTATCTGTGTGTGTTGCTGTAGGTGCACCTGTGTGTGTGTGTGTGTGTTTATCCGTGTGTGTTGCTGTAGGTGCACCTGTGTGTGTTGCTGTAGGTGCACCTGCACCTGTGTGTGTTGCTGTAAGTGCATCTGTGTGTGTGTGCATCTGTGAATAGCAGACATGGATTTAAATTATAATTACTAGACTTAGTTTCAATGGTGTTCAACAGCTGACATAGACAGACAGACAGACAGACTGTCTGTCTGTGGGTCAGCCTGACTGACAACAGACAGACATAGCAGAACACAGTCATACTGTAGCACACACACACACACACACACACAAAACCACTGCAGCACATATACACACACACTAACACAGAGAGAGACATCTTCACTACAACATAGGCATACCAGAACTCACAGATCAGACAGTCACACACACACACACACACACACACACACACACACACACACACACACACACACACACATATATATAACCAGGGTGGAAGAAGTTTAGGGAGCTACTGCCACTGTTAGCTACAAAAGGCTTTTCCCTCAAAATGAAAAGCAGACTGTATGATGTGTGCATACGAACAGCAATGTTGCATGGTGGTGACACCTGGGTGCTGTGTACAGAAGACATACATAGATTGGAAAGAAATGAAGCCTGCATGCTCTGATGGATGTGTAATAGTTATATACATGAATGGCAAAGAATAAAAACGAATTGAGAAAGAGATTAGGTATAGGAGGAATCAAATGCTGTGTGCAGGAGAGGAGGTTGCGTTGGTATTGACATGTGATGCATATGAAGGATGACGGCTGCATGAAAAGACGCAGAGCACTCAGTGTCAACAGAAGCCTTGGAGTGGGAAGATCTGGGATAGGGTGATAAAAGCTGATCTTGCCCAATTGCACCTCCCAAAGGCGATGACACATGACCGGGATCTGTGGCGATATGCAGTAATACAGAAGACCTGACTTCCCACGGGTACAAGCCGAAGCTGAAGCATATAGACAATATGCCCCCACCCCTCTCCCACTGCAAAATGGTTGTGGAGGTGCCACAACAAAAAGCACCCATACTCACTGTAAGTGTGGTTGGTGTTAAGAAGGGCATCAAGCCCAAATCAGTTCTGTATGAGCAAGACATAATTACCTGACCTGGAATTGCCCACAACTGGACAACTCGTCTAACCCATGCTAGCGTGGAAAAATGGACGTAAAACAATGATGATGATATATATATATATATATATATATATCATCATCATCATCATCATCATCATTTCATTTTACGTCCACTTTTCCCTGCTTGCAAGGGTGGGACGGGAACTGATTCTGGCTTGATTTCTACAGTTGGATGCCCTTCCTAACACCAACCTCATTTACAGTGAGTGCTGGGTGCTTTTTTGCCGTGGCACCTACACGTCCACTTTGCTGTGGAATGATAGGAACCCCAGTCCCTATCATCTCATTTCTACAGCTGAGTAAGCTGGAGCAATGTGAAATAAAGTGTCTTGCTCAAGGAAACAACACATCACCCAGTCTGAGAATTGAACTCACAACCTTTCGATTGCAAGGCCAATGCTCTAACCACTAAGCCATATGCCTCCATAGCCATATATATATATATACATACATACATGATGGCTGCCCCCTTATCGAGTGTGGCCATTGCACGATACATTATTAATAATTATCAATTAATTCTATCGTGCAATTCCTGTGCGTGTAGATGTTTTTGAAAGTGAGGAAAGACTGTGCACTGAGCCAATCCCACTCTCTGAGCGACAGTAGCTATAACCCGAAAAGAAGAAAAGATCAACATCATCGGTAACTACTAAGCCACAGGTTTTATATCGGAGTTATCCCAGTTTCCTGAGTTGCCTTCTCCTAGAAGAATGCCCTGACAAAGGCTAGGGGTCCTTCACTCCCAGTGGTTTAACCACGCGATCGGGTGTCCAGCCCGACTATTTCTATGACCCCGCGCATACACATACACCCATGTATATATACATGTACATGTGTTCATACATATTTACACATGTTTGGATGGCAGTTCTTCCGCCCTTTGTCAGGTTTTGTTTTTTGTCCTGCAGGGTGTCCAAAATCACTCTCTAAACGGCAACCCCACCAAGTTTACTTGGTGGGGTTGCCGGTTTAGTCGCCGACGACCCGACCATGAGACAGGTTGTACTGGGTTGCATGTTACCAGTAGCACTCAAGAGTGACCCAACATAATATACATACATACATATACACATACATACACACAATGTATATGTGTGTGTATATGTCTGTGTGTATGTATGTATGTATATATATATATATGTATGTCAGACACTTACACACGTGTGTATCTAACATCTCTGTTATGTAAATCATCTTGACAGGGGGAAGTAGCATTTATAAATACATCCTATAGAATCAGTAATTTTAGCTTTAATCGCACTCTCTCTCTATCTCCCTCTCTCTCTCTCTCTCCCTCTCTCTCCTTACCTCTCTCCTTTACTATGTCTTTCTCTCTTCTCTCTCCTTTACTATCTTTCTCTCTTCTCTCTCTCCTTTACTATCTCTCTCTCTTCCCTCTCGCCTTTACTATCTCTCTTCCCTCTCTCCTTTACTATCTCTCTCTCTCCCTCCTTTACTATGTCTTCCTTTCTTCCCTCTCTCCTTTACTATGTCTTTCTCTCTTCCCTCTCCTTTACTATCTTTCTCTTTTCTCTCTCTCCTTTACTATATCTCTCTCTCTTCCCTCCTTTACTATCTCTCTCTCTTCTCTCTCTCCTTTACTATCTCTCTCTTCTCTCTCTCCTTTACTATCTCTCTCTCTTCTCTCTCTCCTTTACTATCTCTCTCTCTTCTCTCTCTCCTTTACTATCTTTCTCTTCTCTCTCTCCTTTACTATCTCTCTCTCTTCTCTCTCTCCTTTACTATCTCTCTCTCTTCTCTCTCTCCTTCCCTCTCTCTCTTTCTCCCCTCTCTCTCTCCTTTACTATCTCTCTCTCTTCCCTCTCTCATTCCCTCTCTCTCTTCTCTCACTCCTTTACTATCTCTCCTTCCCTCTCTCTCATTTACTATCCCCCTCTCTTCCCTCTCTCCTTTACTATATCTCCCTCTCTCTTTCTCTCTATATTGTTACTATCTTTCACACCACACACTCCTGTCTCACACCACACACACACTTCTGTCTCACACCACACACACACTCCTGTCTCACACCACACACACACTTCTGTCTCACACCACACACACACTTCTGTCTCACACCACACACACACTCCTGTCTCACACCACACACACTCCTGTCTCACACCACACACACACTCCTGTCTCACACCACACACACACTCCTGTCTCACACCACACACACACTCCTGTCTCACATCACACACACACTCCTGTCTCACACCACACACACACTTCTGTCTCACACCACACACACACTTCTGTCTCACACCACACACACACTCCTGTCTCACACCACACACACACTCCTGTCTCACACCACACACACACTTCTGTCTCACACCACACACACACTCCTGTCTCACACCACACACACTTCTGTCTCACACCACACACACACTCCTGTCTCACACCACACACACACTCCTGTCTCACACCACACACACACTCCTGTCTCACACCACACACACACTTCTGTCTCACACCACACACACACTCCTGTCTCACACCACACACACACTCCTGTCTCACACTACACACACACTCCTGTCTCACACCACACACACACTCCTGTCTCACACCACACACACACTCCTGTCTCACACCACACACACACTCCTGTCTCACACCACACACACACTCCAGTCTCACACCACACACACACTCCTGTCTCACACCACACACACACTTCCGTCTCACACCACACACACTTCTGTCTCACACCACACACACACTCCTGTCTCACACCACACACACACTCCTGTCTCACACCACACACACACTCCTGTCTCACACCACACACACACTCCTGTCTCACACCACACACACACTCCTGTCTCACACCACACACACACTTCTGTCTCACACCACACACACACTTCTGTCTCACACCACACACACACTTCTGTCTCACACCACACACACACTTCTGTCTCACACCACACACACTCTCCTGTCTCACACCACACACACTCTCCTGTCTCACACCACACACACTCCAGTCTCACACCACACACACACTTCTGTCTCACACCACACACACACTCCTGTCTCACACCACACACACACTCCTGTCTCACACCACACACACACTCCTGTCTCACACTACACACACACTCCAGTCTCACACCACACACACACTCCTGTCTCACACCACACACACACTCCTGTCTCACACTACACACACACTCCTGTCTCACACCACACACACACTCCTGTCTCACACCACACACACACTCCTGTCTCACACCACACACACACTCCTGTCTCACACCACACACACACTCCAGTCTCACACCACACACACACTCCTGTCTCACACCACACACACACTTCCGTCTCACACCACACACACTTCTGTCTCACACCACACACACACTCCTGTCTCACACCACACACACACTCCTGTCTCACACCACACACACACTTCTGTCTCACACCACACACACACTCCTGTCTCACACCACACACACTTCTGTCTCACACCACACACACACTCCTGTCTCACACCACACACACACTCCTGTCTCACACCACACACACACTCCTGTCTCACACCACACACACACTCCTGTCTCACACCACACACACACTCCTGTCTCACACCACACACACTTCTGTCTCACACCACACACACACTCCTGTCTCACACCACACACACACTCCTGTCTCACACCACACACACTTCTGTCTCACACCACACACACACTCCTGTCTCACACCACACACACACTCCTGTCTCACACCACACACACACTCCAGTCTCACACCACACACACTCCAGTCTCACACCACACACACACTCCTGTCTCACACCACACACACACTCCTGTCTCACACCACACACACACTCCTGTCTCACACCACACACACACTCCTGTCTCACACCACACACACACTCCTGTCTCACACCACACACACTCCTGTCTCACACCACACACACACTCCTGTCTCACACCACACACACACTCCTGTCTCACACCACACACACACTCCTGTCTCACACCACACACACTCCAGTCTCACACCACACACACTCCTGTCTCACACCACACACACACTCCTGTCTCACACCACACACACTCCAGTCTCACACCACACACACACTCCTGTCTCACACCACACACACACTCCTGTCTCACACCACACACACATATGCACACACTTTCTCATATGCATACTTGTGCACCCACACACACTTTTTCATACGCATACTTGTGCACTCACACACACACATGCACACACTTTCTCATACGCATACTTGTGCACTCACACACACACACATGCACACACTTTTTCATACGCATACTTGTGCACTCACACACACACACACACATTTCTCCTGCAAACACATCGTAGTAACAACCTTTACACCAAAAAGCCTTAAAAATGTTAATTCAAAGGTTTATAATGTCTTGTGGAGAAATCATGAAAATCTATTAAACCCTTTGGCATTTAAACCGGCCATATCCGGCCAGAATTCTCTCACCTTTTTCTGTTCAAACCAGCTATAACTGGCTGCTCATACTGATGTTAAAGTATTGTTCGGAAAATAAATAACATCAAAACCTCGTAGATTCAATATTATGTGCGCTAATTATGTAAGATAAAGCCTTTACCACAAAAATACGATAGTATATATAGTGTAATGTAAAGGAAAGACTTTGATATTTTAATGTGATGCAGTCATAGTTATGCTTTGTGGTTTCATGTGCTTAATTCAAATGTTTATAGTATCTTTACTAGTGGACAGATTGTTGTGAAAATGTGCACTATTAGAGGAAAGACTTCAGTGTTTAACCCTTTAGCATTCACATTATTTTATATATACTATTATATTTTCGTGGTAAAGGCTTTACCTCGCATAATTATCTCACATAATATCGAATCTATGAGATTTTGAAAGTACTTATTTTCAGAAAAATACCTTAACATCAGTTTGAGTGACTGGTTACAGCCAGTTTGAACAGAGAGAGGTAGAGAATTCTGGCCGGTTTTGGCCAGTTTGAACATTAAAGGGTTAATGTGATGCAGTCATAGTGTTATTTGGTACTTTTTAAGAAGTCTTATTATTGTGGTTTCATATGGTACAGGACATTAAGAGTTAATCATTAAATACGTATATACTTACTGTTCTGGATGTACACATCATTGAGCCGGGTCTTAGCTTAGCCATCTCTAATATGGCCATCACCAGAACCTATAGGATTGTCATCATTGGTTGATAGAATTTCTAGAAATAGCAGCCAAATCTCTCTCAAAATCACACACATCTGTGTAGATTAAGCTAAGTATATATTGGATAATGTAGTCATAGATATTCTGAAAGAGACAAAGTGATCATGGTTGAAATGACTTTGATCATAGGTGTTCTCATTTAGTGCTGACCGAGGCACACATGACAAAAGATTAGCTGAATGGTATATTATGTCTTGCAGTGTTCCAGTTCCTTGTATTCTGAGTCGAAATCCAGGGCAACGTTTGGGATTATTTTATTTCACTTTTCAAGGTTTGTTGTCTTCTGGACCCTCCTTGGTGGGTCTTGGGCTACGTATCCTCTGTACTTCCATACTACACCTCTCAGGACAGATATCAGGCCAGTGCTGATAGATTGGTGGAATGGTTAGAGAACTGGCCAGGTTCTATTTTAGTCACCAAATAATTGTTTCTACTTTAGGCACAAGGCCAGCAAATACCCAGTGCATTACTGGTACTTTATTTTATCGACCCCGTAAGGATGAAAGGCAAAGTTAACCTCGGCGGATAATACAAGTCAGTATTGGATCATAGAGTGCCAGATTTAACTATTTTCATACTAACAGTCTTGAAACAACCCCTCATATAAGACTGCCTGTTTTTTTTATTTTAAAACCATCCATCATAATTTTATCTAAGACATTTTAAGTAATGTTCTAAACATCATCTTACTAATGAAAGAACTTAGTTACCTCACTGAATTCCTCAAATTTTAAAATAACTTTTTTCTTTTCAATTTTTTTAAAGCCGGTTCACTGCAGTAGAAAAATACACCCTTTGTATCTTTCTACCACATTCTACCGGCTTTACAAATAATAATAATAATAATATTTTAAATTATCGGTCTTTTACTACATATCTCATAGTGCTTTTTATTAACTAAACTACTTTATAATTACTATTTTCAAAATTAATTTATTAGAAATATAGTGAAATTATCAAGAGGTAAATTGACAAAACTTCTTCACTGTTTTCATTCCCAATGGACATATTATAGGTTGTTGAGGTCTTGGATTCCACTGATTGGTATATTGGTCATATGTCATTTATTATAGCTTAAAGTTTACCAAACTTTATTGAGTGGTTGTCTTCTTTTTCAATGTTACCATTAATTAGAATAAATCTTTGAAGGCAGTAGAATGCCAGAAATGTTAAAACAACCTCCGGTATTTAGTTTCAGTCCTCAACAGCTAGATTTCAAATCCTGTTTTGTTGAGTTTGTCTTTTATTCATTTCTAAGTGAATAAAGAAGCCCCAGTTCTAATCCAGGGTCTCTTTAGTAGACTGTACTCCCTCCTCCTACAAATTCATGGCCTGCACCAATGTCATAAACCATCTTGATACCAAACCACCTGAAACCACCCTTGGTTCTGTGGTATAAACCCTTTTTGATACCAAACCACCTGAAACCACCCTTGGTTCTGTGGTATAAACCCTTTCTGATACCAATCCACCTGAAACCACCCTTGGTTCTGTGGTATAAACCCTTTTTGATACCAAACCACATGAAACCACCCTTGGTTCTGTGGTATAAACCCTTTCTGATACCAATCCACATGAAACCACCCTTGGTTCTGTGGTATAAACCCTTTTTGATACCAATCCACCTGATCTGCAACCATTTTCATCATCCAGTCATCTGTGGTTTTAAGGTATTGAGACCAGTGGTTGATATCCTGTAGGACAGCTCTAGCTGGATCATTCCTCTACCTCCGTCTACTTGTCTAGGGAGATAGAGGCGATCAACATCTGCTTTTGGGTGATGTACTCTATTACAGGTTAAAAGTTATTATTATTATTAATTTATTTCATTTTTTAGTCTAATGGAGTGAAATTGTAGAAAGAAAATAAAACGTTTTCTGCCAGTAACTCTGCTGACTGCTTCAAATAACCGCCAACAAGGGACTTATCAGTTATAATCTCCAAGTTTGAAGGAGATTTTTCAACAGTTTTCACTATTCTAGACTCCCGTCATGGATATTCCTCTATGTAAAAATGTTTTAAAATAAAAAAAACTTAAAGAACAAATTATTTCAAAGCTAACATTTACTGTTAAAAACATCACAGCTTGTAAACAGTGATCAAATTTCTCATTTTCATGTTTGCTTGTGGATTTGAGATGGTTTTTGTAAAATGTACACCCAGTAACCTATTTACAAATACACAAGTAGCACCCCCTACACACACACACACATATACATGCACATACACACACACATACATGCACATACACACACACATGCACATACACACACACACATATACATGCACATACACACACACACATACATGCACATACACACACACATATACATACACATATACATGCACATACACACACACATATACATGCACATACACACACATACATGCACATACACACACACATATACATGTGCACACATACACAATTTATTTCATCCTGTCTTCCAACAACTTCCTTTCTCTCCTCTCCCTCTCTCATTACTTCTATCCTGTCGCTTCTCTTCTACTTTTCTCTATCTATGTCATTATTCTCTCTCTCTCTCTCTCTCTCTCTCTCTCTCTCTCTCCCTCTCTCTCTCTCTCTCATTCTTCTCTCTATCATTCTACCAGTTCTTCCATCATTTAATGTCTCGGTTGCTCTCTGATAAGTTTGCAGTCGAGCCCCTAACAGTGGAGACTTCTGGTGTCCTTGGCCCTAGGGCTACCTCCCTGCAAACCACCATAGGCGCTGAGCTGGCGAGCTGCAGGTATGAACATCGCGAGATGGAATGGCTCTTCCAGCACATCTCCCTTACCATCCTCAGAGGAAACAACTTCTCTATTTTGTCCACCAGGGCTGTGGGGCGGCCAGCGCATGGGACCCCATTTGCTCACCATACAGAGAGATGGGGAGGGCGAGAGAGATGGAGGTGATGACAGTGGGAGTTTGGCTCCTCTGTGGTCAGACCTGGTATACATGAGAAATATGGGGAGGATGAGAGAGATGGAGGCAATGACAGTGGGAGTTTGGCTCCTCTGTGTTCAGACCTGATGTACATGAGAAAGATGGGGAGGACGAGAGAGATGGAGGTGATGACAGTGGGAGCTTGGCTCCTCTGTGTTCAGACCTGGTGTATGTGTATGTTTACTGTCTTATCACACAAATGAAACTCCCACCAATAGCACAGATACAGGTTACACACCTTTAATGTCTGTTCCCCCAGCTAACTAGAGTTGGGTATGTTGTCACAGACTGCTGTCAGTACTTAAATACACCCTCTGACCCTACAAGTAGGCCTGAGGCCTGACATATGATCTCATGTTCTACCAACTGCATGCTATTATGGCACTAACACTAGGTAAGTTATGTCTTTGACATAGCTGAAGAGTCTTCCTCATTCTTTGTTTAGCAGGTTTTCTATGGCTGGATGCCCTTCCTATCACAACCACTTTACAGTGTGTACTGGCTGGTAGTTTGTGTGATCATTAATACTAGGAAGGCTGGGAAAATGTAATTCCAAAACACCTTATTGTCAAAAAATCTAGAGAGAGAAAAGAAAAGACAACTCAGATCTGTTACATTTGTTTTGGGGTTTACATTTTGGAAATAACAGAAACCAAAAAAAAAAAAAGAAGAATTATATTTTTTTGTATTAAAATGTTGACGTTTTGGAAGAAAAAGAGATCTCATTATAGATTACTGGTTCCAATATTGTGTCTACCATTTAAAAGAAACATAGCTCTTATTTAATTTGATTTACATTGACTTGTAACTCTTGAGAAAAAGTTCTTGTTAATTCTGTGAAAATAATCGGATAGTAGCAGTTTTATCTTCTCTTTTTTCTTTCTTTCTTTCTTTCTTTCTTTTTTTTTTACTTTTTTTACTTATCTTTTAAATTTTCAAATAGAAAATAATTTAAAAACCAGAAATAAGAATTGATGGAATTGGATTAGAAATTTAAGAATTAATATGGAAGATTGAAATAAAATTTTCATTGAGGTTTGATTTGAATTTCAGATTCCAGGCTTTTTTTGTTTTTAGCCCCCATCCCATACCTTCTCCAATGTGTACTCTGGGCTGAATTTCATCCTACCTTGAAGCTTTGCTACATTTAAGCACTTTAATTGCTTAGGTGACCTCAACCTCTTACAGTTTAGTCTTCACTTTTAGATGTTGTGACAAGGGTTAAGAAATCACCAAATTATATACTCTTCACAATGTGTGTGTGTGTTTTTTTACCTAAATTTGTTATTTATTATTGTCATTTGTAGCACTTTTGTTCTGGCAGATGTTATACCACATGAGTGAGCCTCAGCCAATGGTCAAAGGTCCTTTGGCTCATTCCTTCTCCTTCAATTTTCTAACCCCCACCCGTTCCTTTCTTTGCTGTTCCTAGCAGAGTTGTTTTCTACAACAATCACGTCCTCATGGTAATTCCTAGCTTTTCAAACCAGGCATCTAACCTACTAGCTTCTCCCAGTGTACTAATCACAATTGGTACCACTTCTACATGTCTAACCTACTAGCTTCTCCCAGTGTACTAATCACAATTGGTACCACTTCTACATGTCTAACCTACTAGCTTCTCCCAGTGTACTAATCACAATTGGTACCACTTCTACATGTCTAACCTACTAGCTTCTCCCAGTGTACTAATCACAATTGGTACCACTTCTACATGTCTAACCTACTAGCTTCTCCCAGTGTACTAATCACAATTGGTACCACTTCTACATGTCTAACCTACTAGCTTCTCCCAGTGTACTAATCACAATTGGTACCACTTCTACATGTCTAACCTACTAGCTTCTCCCAGTGTACTAATCACAATTGGTACCACTTCTACATGTCTAACCTACTAGCTTCTCTCAGGATACTAATCACAATTGGTACCACTTCTACATGTCTAACCTACTAGCTTCTCCCAGTGTACTAATCACAATTGGTACCACTTCTACATGTCTAACCTACTAGCTTCTCCCAGTGTACTAATCACAATTGGTACCACTTCTACATGTCTAACCTACTAGCTTCTCCCAGTGTGCTAATCACAATTGGTACCACTTCTACATGTCTAACCTACTAGCTTCTCCCAGTGTACTAATCACAATTGGTACCACTTCTACATGTCTAACCTACTAGCTTCTCCCAGTGTACTAATCACAATTGGTACCACTTCTACATGTCTAACCTACTAGCTTCTCCCAGTGTACTAATCACAATTGGTACCACTTCTACATGTCTAACCTACTAGCTTCTCCCAGTGTACTAATCACAATTGGTACCACTTCTACATGTCTAACCTACTAGCTTCTCCCAGTGTACTAATCACAATTGGTACCACTTCTACATGTCTAACCTACTAGCTTCTCTCAGGATACTAATCACAATTGGTACCACTTCTACATGTCTAACCTACTAGCTTCTCTCAGGATACTAATCACAATTGGTACCACTTCTACATGTCTAACCTACTAGCTTCTCTCAGGATACTAATCACAATTGGTACCACTTCTACATGTCTAACCTACTAGCTTCTCTCAGTGTACTAATCACAATTGGTACCACTTCTACATGTCTAACCTACTAGCTTCTCCCAGTGTACTAATCACAATTGGTACCACTTCTACATGTCTAACCTACTAGCTTCTCTCAGGATACTAATCACAATTGGTACCACTTCTACATGTCTAACCTACTAGCTTCTCCCAGTGTACTAATCACAATTGGTACCACTTCTACATGTCTAACCTACTAGCTTCTCTCAGGATACTAATCACAATTGGTACCACTTCTACATGTCTAACCTACTAGCTTCTCTCAGGATACTAATCACAATTGGTACCACTTCTACATGTCTAACCTACTAACTGTTCCCAGTGTACTAATCACAATTGGTACCACTTCTACTTGACTAACCTACTAACTTCTCCAAGTGTACCAATCACAATTGGTACCACTTCTACTTGACTAACCTACTAACTACTCCAAGTGTACCAATCACAATCGGTACCACTTCTACTTGACTAACCTACTAACTGTTCCAAGTGTACCAACCACAATCGGTACCACTTCTACTTGACTAACCTACTAACTGTTCCCAGTGTACCAATCACAATTGGTACCACTTCTACTTGACTAACCTACTAACTACTCCAAGTGTACCAATCACAATTGGTACCACTTCTACATGTCTGATTCTTCATAGTTTCCTGATTTCTCTCTTTAATTCCTGGTATTTCTCAACCTTTTCACTTTCCTTCTCATCCACCCTGTGGTACCATGGTGAAGCAATATCCACAATACATGTCTTGTTGTTCTTCTTTTCTACGACAACAATGTCAGGTTCTCTAGCCACAATAAAATGGTCGCATTAGATGGTCATGTCCCACAAGATCTTATACTGGTCCTTTTCAGCCACCCTTTCCAGTTGGTGTTCACACCATTTCTCACTTCTGCTCATGTCATATGACAGAGCTTCCAATGAACCAATCTGGCAATGTTGCCATACGTTCTCTTGTACTCTTTCTCAGAAAGTATCTTATTACATTCACTAATAATGTGGTTTATTGTCTCACTTTTCTCACCACACAGCTTACTAAGTGTGGAACTCACACTTGTCAATATTGAACTTGACATCAATAAAATAAAGTACCAGTAACGCCCTGGGGTCGATTTAATCAATCCCCCCCCCCCCCAAAAAAAAACTGTTGGCCTTGTGCCTAAATCAGAAACCATTATTATTATTATTATTATTATTATTATTATTATTATTATTATTATTATTATTAACTTTGCCTTTCATCCTTACGGGGTCGATAAAATAAAGTAATTGTCGATAAAATAAAGTAATTGCTGGCCTTGTGCCAAAAGTAGAAACAATTATTATTATTATTATTATTATTATTATTATTGTTATTATTATTATTATTATTGTATTGACAGTATCGGTAGAGGGTCGGATGCCATGATTTGCAGCAAAGAGTTACGTCCCTTTGCGTTCTGAGTTCAAATCCCGCTCAGGTTAGCTTTGCCTTTCATCCTTGCGGGGTCGATTTAATTGACTTTCCCCTCCCCCAAAATTGCTAGCCTTGTGTCTATATAAGAATCCATTATTATTGCGGTGGATTGGCAGTATCGATAGAGGGTCGGACGCCATGCTTTGCAGCAAAGAGTTACGGCCCTTTATGGTCTGAGTTCAAATCCCACCGAGGTTAACTTTGCCTTTCATCCTTACGGGGTCGATAAAATAAAGTACCAGTAATACACTGGGATAATTGCTGGCCTTGTGCCAAAAGTAGAAACAATTATTATTGTGTGTTGTTATAATAAATTTGAAGGGCAGTGGATTGGCAATATCTGTAGAGAGTCGGACGCAATGCTTTGCAGCATAGAGTTACTGTCTGAGTTTGAATCTCCCTGAGGTTAACTTTGCCTTTCATCCTTACAAGGGTTGATAAAATAAAGTACCAGTAATGCAGTGGGGTAATTGCTGGCTTTGCGCCAAAAGAAAGTAGAAACAATTATAATAAATTTGATGTGAACGAGAATACTGTTATTTTCCAACTGTCAAAATATCTCTGTATATTGAAACTGATTCCTGTCATTTCTTGGAGATTTCAATCAGAAGATGTGGAATGGTGAGATTCTACCTTATAGATTAACGGCTGCCATCACCTAAAATTCTCTCAACAAGTTTTATAGTCTTTACATATCCTCATCAATGTCTTTATAATAATTTTGATGTTTTATATAGTAAGGCTGCCTGGCTCTCTCTCTCTCTCTCTCTCTCTCTCTCTCTCACCCCTCACCCGAATAACACTACGTCCTGACTTCTCTCTCTCTCTCTCTCTTTCTCTCTCTCTCTCCCTCTCTCTATTGCGCTCTCTCTTTCTCTCTCTATTGCGCACTCTCTCTCGCTCTCTCTCTCCCCCTCTCACACACACACATTGATAAAACCTCTCTGATTCACACACACCCAATCTGTCCATTTTCACACATGCTCTCTCTCCTCCTCCCTCTCTCCCTCTCTCATACACTATCTTTCTTTCAGTTTTCTCTCTTCTGCACAGAGACAAAATCTCTTTTTCATGTATACACACTAATTTATGTTTCACTTATGTCACAAATAGTTCTAATAACCAGACGTTACTATGATTCTAATGACATTACCATAGTTCTAATAACCAGACGTTACTTCTAAAGACATTACTATGGTTCTAAAGACATTACTATAGTTCTAATAACCAGACGTTACTTCTAAAGACATTACTATGATTCTAAAGACATTACTATAGTTCTAATAACCAGACGTTACTATGATTCTAAAGACATTACTGTAGTTCTAATAACCAGACGTTACTTCTAAAGACATTACTATGATTCTAAAGACATTACTGTAGTTCTAATAACCAGACGTTACTTCTAAAGACATTACTATGGTTCTAAAGACATTACTATAGTTCTAATAACCAGACGTTACTTCTAAAGACATTACTATGATTCTAAAGACATTACTATAGTTCTAAAGACATTACTATGGTCCTAAAGACATTACTATGGTTCTAAAGACATTACTATGGTTCTAAAGACATTACTATGGTTCTAAAGACATTACTATGGTTCTAAAGACATTACTATGATTCTAAAGACATTACTATAGTTCTAAAGACATTACTATGGTCCTAAAGACATTACTATGGTCCTAAAGACCTTACTATAGTCCTAAAGACATTACTATAGTTCTAAAGACATTACTATGGTCCTAAAGACATTACTATGGTTCTAAAGACATTACTATAGTTCTAAAGACATTACTATAGTTCTAAAGACATTACTATGGTCCTAAAGACATTACTATGGTTCCAAAGACATTACTATAGTTCTAAAGACATTACTATGCTCCTAAAGACCTTACTATAGTCCTAAAGACATTACTATAGTTCTAAAGACATTACTATGGTCCTAAAGACATTACTATGGTTCTAAAGACATTACTATAGTTCTAAAGACATTACTATGGTCCTAAAGACATTACTATAGTCCTAAAGACATTACTATGGTCCTAAAGACATTACTATAGTTCTAAAGACATTACTATGGTCCTAAAGACATTACTATGGTTCTAAAGACATTACTATGGTCCTAAAGACATTACTATAGTTCTAAAGACATTACTATGGTTCTAAAGACATTACTATGGTTCTAAAGACATTACTATAGTTCTAAAGACATTACTATGGTTCTAAAGACATTACTATGGTTCTAATGACATTACTATGGTTCTAAAGACATTACTATAGTTCTAAAGACATTACTATAGTTCTAAAGACATTACTATGGTTCTAAAGACATTACTATGGTTCTAAAGACATTACTATGGTTCTAATGACATTACTATGGTTCTAAAGACATTACTATGGTCCTAAAGACATTACTATAGTTCTAAAGACATTACTATGGTCCTAAAGACATTACTATAGTCCTAAAGACATTACTATAGTTCTAAAGACATTACTATGGTCCTAAAGACATTACTATGGTTCTAAAGACATTACTATAGTTCTAAAGACATTACTATGGTCCTAAAGACATTACTATAGTCCTAAAGATATTACTATGGTCCTAAAGACATTACTATAGTTCTAAAGACATTACTATGGTCCTAAAGACATTACTATGGTCCTAAAGACATTACTATGGTCCTAAAGACATTACTATAGTTCTAAAGACATTACTATGGTCCTAAAGACATTACTATGGTTCTAATGACATTACTATAGTTCTAAAGACATTACTATGGTCCTAAAGACATTACTATGGTCCTAAAGACATTACTATAGTCCTAAAGACATTACTATGGTTCTAAAGACATTACTATAGTCCTAAAGACATTACTATAGTTCTAAAGACATTACTATGGTTCTAAAGACATTACTATGGTTCTAAAGACATTACTATGGTTCTAAAGACATTACTATGGTCCTAAAGACATTACTATGGTCCTAAAGACATTACTATAGTTCTAAAGACATTACTATGGTTCTAAAGACATTACTATGGTTCTAAAGACATTACTATGGTTCTAAAGACATTACTATAGTCCTAAAGACATTACTATAGTTCTAAAGACATTACTATGGTTCTAAAGACATTACTATGGTTCTAAAGACATTACTATAGTTCTAAAGACATTACTATGGTCCTAAAGACATTACTATGTTTCTAAAGACATTACTATGTCCTAAAGACATTACTATAGTTCTAAAGACATTACTATGGTCCTAAAGACATTACTATGGTCCTAAAGACATTACTATAGTTCTAAAGACATTACAAAGGTCCTAAAGACATTACAAAGGTCCTAAAGACATTACTATGGTCCTAAAGACATTACTATGGTCCTAAAGACATTACTATGGTTCTAAAGACATTACTATAGTCCTAAAGACATTACTATGATTCTAAAGACATTACTATGGTCCTAAAGACATTACTATGGTTCTAAAGACATTACTATGGTCCTAAAGACATTACTATGGTCCTAAAGACATTACTATAGTCCTAAAGACATTACTATGGTCCTAAAGACATTACTATAGTTCTAAAGACATTACTATGGTCCTAAAGACATTACTATGGTCCTAAAGACATTACTATGGTCCTAAAGACATTACTATGGTTCTAAAGACATTACTATGGTCCTAAAGACATTACTATGGTCCTAAAGACATTACTATGGTCCTAAAGACATTACTATGGTTCTAAAGACATTACTATGGTCCTAAAGACATTACTATGGTTCTAAAGACATTACTATAGTTCTAAAGACATTACTATGGTCCTAAAGACATTACTATGGTCCTAAAGACATTACTATGGTTCTAAAGACATTACTATGGTCCTAAAGACATTACTATGGTCCTAAAGACATTACTATGGTCCTAAAGACATTACTATGGTTCTAAAGACATTACTATGGTTCTAAAGACATTACTATGGTTCTAAAGACATTACTATGGTTCTAATGACATTACTATGGTTCTAAAGACATTACTATGGTTCTAAAGACATTACTATGGTCCTAAAGACATCACTATGGTTCTAAAGACATTACTATGGTTCTAAAGACATTACTATGGTTCTAAAGACATTACTATGGTTCTAAAGACATTACTATGGTTCTAAAGACATTACTATAGTCCTAAAGACATTACTATGGTTCTAAAGACATTACTATAGTCCTAAAGACATTACTATGGTTCTAAAGACATTACTATGGTTCTAAAGACATTACTATGGTTCTAAAGACATTACTATAGTCCTAAAGACATTACTATGGTTCTAAAGACATTACTATGGTTCTAAAGACATTACTATGGTCCTAAAGACATTACTATGGTTCTAAAGACATTACTATGGTTCTAAAGACATTACTATGGTTCTAAAGACATTACTATGGTTCTAAAGACATTACTATGGTTCTAAAGACATTACTATAGTTCTAAAGACATTACTATGGTTCTAAAGACATTACTATAGTCCTAAAGACATTACTATGGTTCTAAAGACATTACTATGGTTCTAAAGACATTACTATGGTTCTAAAGACATTACTATAGTCCTAAAGACATTACTATGGTTCTAAAGACATTACTATGGTTCTAAATACATTACTATAGTTCTAAAGACATTACTATGGTTCTAAAGACATTACTATGGTTCTAAAGACATTACTATGGTCCTAAAGACATTACTATGGTTCTAAAGACATTACTATGGTTCTAAAGACATTACTATGGTTCTAAAGACATTACTATGGTTCTAAAGACATTACTATGATCCTAAAGACATTACTATGGTTCTAAAAACATTACTATGGTTCTAAAGACATTACTATGGTTCTAAAGACATTACTATGGTTCTAAAGACATTACTATGGTTCTAAAGACATTACTATGGTCCTAAAGACATTAGTATGGTTCTAAAGACATTACTATGGTTCTAAAGACATTACTATGGTTCTAAAGACATTACTATGGTTCTAAAGACATTACTATGGTCCTAAAGACATTACTATGGTTCTAAAGACATTACTATGGTCCTAAAGACATTACTATGGTTCTAAAGACATTACTATGGTTCTAAAGACATTACTACGGTCCTAAAGACATTACTATGGTCCTAAGACATTACTATGGTCCTAAGACATTACTATAGTTCTAAAGACATTACTATGGTCCTAAAGACATTACTATAGTTCTAAAGACATTACTATAGTTCTAAAGACATTACTATGGTTCTAAAGACATTACCAACTCAAAGAATTCTTTCATTAATTTCTCATAATTTATTCAACAGCTGGTTCTCTAGGAAACTGCTTGTGTGTATGTGTGTGTGTATGTATGTGTTTGTTTGTGTGTGAGTGTGTGTATGTGTTTGTGTGTGAGTATGTATGTGTTTGTGTGTGAGTATGTATGTGTTTGTGTGTGAGTATGTATGTGTTTGTGTGTGAGTATGTATGTGTTTGTTTGTTTGTGTGTATGTATGTATGTGTGTGTATGTATGTGTTTGTGTGTGTGTGTATGTATGTGTTTATGTGTGTGAGTGTATGTGTATGTGTTTGTGTGTATGTAGTTGTAGGTGTGATTGTGTATGTATGTGTTTGTGTGTGTATGCATGTGTTTGTGTGAGTGTGTGTATGTAGTTGTAGGTGTGAGTGGGTATGTATGTGTTTGTTTGTGTGTGTGTGTGTGTGTATGTATGTGTGTGTGTGTGTGTGTGTGTGTTTGTGTAAGTGTGTGTATGTAGTTGTAGATGTGAGTGTGTGTGTATGTATGTATGTGTTTGTGAGTGAGTGTGTGTGTATATGTAGTTGTAGATGTGAGTGAGTGTGTGTGTGTATGTAGTTGTAGATGTGAGTGTGTGTGTGTATGTAGTTGTAGGTGTGAGTGTGTGTGTAGTTGTAGATGTGAGTGTGTATGTATGTGTTTGTGAGTGAGTGTGTGTGTATATGTAGTTGTAGATGTGAGTGTGTATGTAGTTGTAGGTGTAAATGTGTGTGTATATGTAGTTGTAGGTGTGATGTAGTGTCATGTTTCGGGTACCTTAAGCCAACCAGAGCCCACTTCCTTCCCAGATCTAAACGCAGCCAATTTCTTCCATAGAATGCGAGAGATTTATAAAGTGGAAGCTAGAAATAAATATAAAGGAAGAATTGATCCCAGTAATTTTTTTTATCAACCCTGAAAAGATGAAAGACAAAGTTGACCTTGACGGGATTTAAACTCCGTGCAGAGAGAGAGTCAGAACAAATAGCACGCAGTATTCTATCCAACACTCTAACGACTCTGCCTTACACTCCTGTAATATGATAATTCGGTGTCAAAACCATCATATGCAACAAATTAAATTTATCTTGTCACTTGAAAAAGGGGATGAATTGGCAGAGATATTAGGATGCTGGAGTAAATACTTCAGATCTTACCATTTAACACCCTCTGTAAACTACCTCCCTAGAATGGCAGTTCTCAGCAATTCTCTTATCGACCACATTTTTCTTGCAGGCATGGATCTTCTGGTATTGAAACTTTTCTCTAAAGATTGCATAAATTTATCATCATTTTACGACCACTGTCGCTGGCATGGTTTGGTCGGAACAGTAACTAGAGATTATTTTAACATTTTTATCTTTTAACAGAGGCATTATAGCAGCAGACAAAATGTCTTGTGGCACTTAGTTACGGCTCTTTACATTCTCAGTTCAATTCCTGCTGAGGTCAACGTTGGCTTGCATTGTTCTTTGATTGGTAAAATAAAGTACCTTTCAAGTACTTGGGTTAATATCAACTTCCCCTCACCCCAAATTTCTAGCCTCGTTCCTTTGTTACAAACCATTATTTAGGATGTGTTTTGGCGGTGGATTGGCAGTATCGGTAGAGGGTCGGACGCCATGCTTTCCAGCATAGTTACGTCCCTTAACGATCTGAGTTCAAATCCCGCCGAGGTTGACTTTGCTTTTCATCCTTACGGGGTCGATAAAATAAAGTACCAGTAATGCATTGGGTAATTGCTGGCCTTGTGCCTAAAGTAGAAACACTTATTTAGGATGTGTTTAAACTATAACTTAAAATTTCTGACATAAAATAATTGTTTCTACATTTGGCACAAGGCCAGCAATTATCCCAGTGCATTACTTGCATTACTGGTCCTTTATTTTATCGACCCTGTAAGGATGAAAGGCAAACCTTGGCGGGATTTGATTTCAGACCATAATCCCACTGAAAAATAATGATGAAAGATTTTAAAGATAGATATAAGCAGTTTTGTATTGTAGAAACATGGGCGGTTTTATGAAATTTGGTATCAAAAGGGTTAACTGTTTTAAAACTACAATATATAAATATATGTATGTATATATATAGATGTATATATGTATCTTAAGCGAGCAAAACTGTGTAACCACAATGATAGGTGGGGGGAAGAACTGGTTCCTCCAGCAATAAAGACTATAAATCTTCCAAGTAACATCAGTTTTTATTTTGTTAGAATTAAATTATCAGGTTTGAGAGAGAAGAAAAAATATATATGAAAACCTAGCATATATCTTAATGATTCATCATAATTGGTATATCTTGTTTCTCTCCTTGCAGCCTCTAAATCTCCTATGGAATGATTATAATCTATACCCATCACCGGCTGATATGTGTGTGTGTGTGTGTGTGTGTGTACACACACACACACTTATATATATATCTAACAGTTATTGTTCTCCAAGCTCTCTCCATATTGATATAATAAACATTCTCAGTTCTAACTGGTCATATATTACTGACAGCAAGTGAATGGTCTTTTCTTGTAGTTCAAACTAACCTTTGATCATCATCATCATCATCATTCTCATCATCATCACTCTCTCTCTCTCTCTCTTGCTCCCTCTCTCACTCTCTCTCTCCCCCTCTCTCTCTCTCTATATATATATATATGCCATTTGTAAACTCCATTGTTTTTTGTTAATATATATATAAATAAATATATATAAATAAATGTAAACCGAGTTTTTCGAATATTAATAATAATATTCGATTCGTTTGCAATTATGCAAACAACCTCTTTATAGCCATGTCAATAGAATGACCCCGTCATTTTTGCTCTTGTGTCGGCATATAAACAGAACTGCAGACACTAATGTTTCTGAGTGGTTACCCTTCATCAGTGCAGTATACTGCTTACCTGCCAACTGTCAGAGCTAGTGAAAATATATGATTTTTCTAAAATATACAGTGACTGATCGGCCTGATTTGCATATGAACAGACAGGTGATCAATCAGATCTGCATATTAACAGACCCACTGATCAGCCAGATTTTCCCGTTCTGCTACTGATGCATGTCCGTAGAAAGCGTAAAGGAAAAAAGAGTGCTCTATTTATTGTACATTTAATTACATAATAAACAACACAATATAATTATTTCATCATCGAAGGTTTCAAGAAACTAGATGATTCTTGCAAGAAACATCTAGTTCGTTCGTCAGACAAAATCATCTTGAAACCTTCAGTATTAAAATAGCTTTATTGTGTTGTTTATTATGTAATTATATATTTATATATATCATCATCATCATCATCATCATCATTTTACGTCTGC
This sequence comes from Eledone cirrhosa, assembly GCA_964016885.1. Lineage (NCBI taxonomy): Eukaryota > Metazoa > Mollusca > Cephalopoda > Octopoda > Eledonidae > Eledone > Eledone cirrhosa. The sequence goes on from OZ024756.1 coordinate 11,716,770, forward strand.
TTTTCCCTGCTTGCAATGGTGGGACGGGAACTGATTTTGGCTTGATTTCTACAGCTGGATGCCCTTCCTAACACCAACCTCATTTATAGTGAGTGCTGGGTGCTTCTTTTTTCGTGGCGCCGACACGTCCACTTTACAGTGTGGGCTGGGTGCTTTTTCAGTGGAATGATAGGGACCCCAGTCTCTATCATCTCATTTCTACAGCTGAATAAACTGGAGCAATGTAAAATAAAGTGTCTTGCTCAAGGAAACAACACATCACCCGGTCTGAGAATTGAACTCACAACCTTACGATTGCGAGGCCAATGCTCTAACCACTAAGCCATGTGCCTCCATATGTATGTGTGTGTGTGTGTGTGTATATATATATATATATATATATAATATATATATATGATGATGATGATGATGATTATATATATATATATATAAAAAACAGGAAAACAACACACATTGTTACAATTGTGAAATGCGCTTCTGTCAAAAGCTTCTTTAGCCAAATATGATTTAAAACTTAGATGTTGTATGTTTTATTTGCTATCTGGTAGCGAAAAAGCAAAGGGAATATGTATGACCAATATTCTCCATGCTGCATGTTGATAAAAGAAATAAAAGACTCTTTAGAATTGCTTCTACTATATTTTTTGGCAGTGTCTATTAAATTTGTCCGTGTTCAGTTGTTGTAAGTGAAAGGAATTTTAATCTCTCCTCCGTCACCCTGTCACCCTGTCACCCCATGAAGACACCCAAAGTGATAGATGTCATTTTTATTCCAAAAAAATCAATATTCTACTTTAGTTGATTATAGAATGATGTTGGACTTTGAGAGGTGTGAAGGAGGGGACAATAATGTAACACTGCATTTTTATTTTATTCCTTTACTGGTTTCACTAGTTGCATTCCCCAGATTTTGGTCATACTGGAGCACTGCCTTGATTTAGTCAATACTATTGACCTCATCATCACAATCAACTGGCTTACATAAAATCCTCTGCACTACCAAATTCACTTTATTGAGACACCAATGTTAGGGAGGTTTTCATTTCTTGAACGCCAATGTTAGGGAGGTTTTTATTTCTTGAACACCAAAGCTGGGGAGGTTTTTGTGTCTTTGACACAGCTGAAGAGTTCTCCTGACACTTTGTTTCACAAGTTTTCTATGGCTGGATGCCTTTCCATATCACCGACCACCTTATACAGGGTACTGTTAGATGTTAGAGAGGGAGAGAGAGAGGGAGGGAGTGCTCTATGATTAAAGATAGTAATTCTAAACTGCCAACTATTGAAAGGTACGTAACACTGGTTCTTGGCAGAGTTGTTAAGATGTCAGATAGAATGCTTTACAGTATTCGTCCTATCTCATTGCGTGCTCTGAGTTAAAATCCCACCAGGGTAAACTTTTGGGGTTGATAAAAAAAAAAGTACCAGTCCACTACTGGGGTCAATTTTTCCTCTATAGAAAAAAATCGGCTGTGTTCAGACCTGGAGAAGGTTGGGCTCCACCAGGTTTAAATGTGTCCTAGACACACCGTTTGATGGTGTCTCTATGACTCCACAAGGAGTTATGAGATCTCTATCTTCTAAATCATTTGACTGTGTCAATATTGAAACCTTCTCGTTGTTTGGTTGTGTTGAGAGAGAAATGAAATGATTAATAATTGTTTCTATTTTTGGCACAAGGCCAGCAATTATCCCAGTGTATTACTGGTACTTTATTTTATCGACCCTGTAAGGATGAAAGGCAAAGCTAACCTCGGCGAGATTTGAACTCAGACTATAAAGGGCCATAACTCTATGCTGCAAAGCATAACGTCTGACCTTCCACCGATAGTGACAATCTACCAATATAATATATAATTAAATGGTGATGACAGTAGCCACCACCACTACAACCACCACCACCACCACCTCCATCACCATCACCACCTCCATCACCACTACCACCAACACCATCATCACCACAACCATCACCACCTCCACCTCCATCACCACCACCACTACAACCACCAGCACCACCACTACAACCACCATTACCACCACCACTACAACCACCACCACCACCACCACTACAACCACCACCACAACCACCACTACAACCACCACCACAACCATCACCACCACCATCCCCACCACCACTACAACCACCACCACCACTACAACCACCACCACCACCACTACCACCACCACTACAACCACCACCACCACAACCACCACCACCACTACCTTCACCACCATCACCACCTCCATCACCACTACAACCACCGCCACCACTACCGCCACCATCACCATAACCACCTCCATCACCAACACCACCACTACAACCACCACCACAACCACCACTACAACCACCACCACAACCATCACTACAACCACCACCACCACCACTACAACCACCATCACCACCACCATCACCACCACTACCACCACAACCATCACCACCACCACTACAACCACCATCACCACCACCACTACAACCACAACCATCACCACCACCACTACAACCACCACCACCACCACTACCACCACAACCATCACCACCACCACTACAACCACCACCACAACCATCACCACCACCACTACAACCACAACCATCACCATCACTACAACCACCACCACCACTACCACCACCACCACCACTACAACCACCATCACCACCACCACCACCACCGCCACCATCACCATAACCACCTCCACCACCACCACTTATTTTGTTTCTGTTATTTTAAATTTCCAATCTTGCAAATACTGATCAATACTTACATATATTGAAGTGTTCTGATATTGTACTGCTAGATAAGAACAAAGTAGGTGTAAACAAGTGTGTGTTTACTTTATACCTCATTTGATGTCTGTAGTTAGAATCTAATTGGGAAGAGGAGTTTCTCTGCTTTTATAGTCAAATGTCGTGTTTTATTTTAAATACACAGTCAAATTACTAAACTTCATTTGCAGCAACACAAACTCAAGTTATATATATATATATATATATATATATATATATATATATATATATATATATATATATATAAATGAAAGGTATAGAAAACACTGCAGCGAAAAGCCAACAGCACTCCATAATATATATATATATATATATATATATATATATATATATATATATATATATGTACGATATTAATAAATGGAAACTATATTTATAAAACCATATTTATTTCATTATACATATTTCAGGGATACCAAATTAAATTATGGTATGCCTTCATCAGACAAAATACAATGTATAACAGTTTTACAAATAAGCTTTGACGTACCCTTTTAAAATGCGACCATTATTTTTGGAAGCCATATATCGTATATCTACTCCAAATACTTGTCGAGTGCTTTATATCAGTTATAAAAATATTTACTTGTTGTATCCCAACAATTTTAAATAGAACTTTTGCATATATATATATATATATATATAAATGAAAGGTATAGAAAACACTGCAGCGAAAAGCCAACAGCACTCCATAATATATATATATATATATATATATATATATATATATATATAAATAGATATATATCTATCTATCTATCTAAGGCAGGTAAAATTCCCGAGATCCATGGACGAGTTCTCTCCAGCGGTCTCTGTCCCCCATTATCGCTGCCATGTCCTGCGTCTCCAACAGACCAGTGTCTGTCCTTAGGGCATCAACATACGTTAACCTTGGTCTTCCTCTTCTAGTGTGTCCATGTAGGGGCTCCCAAAGGAGCACTGAGTGCAATGTCAACTCTGGATGTCAGTGAGCATGTCCAGCTAACCTCAGTCTCCTCTGTGTCACTTTTGAGCTGACTTATGGGATGCTCCCATACAGCTCTGAGTTTATATATATATATATAACGATGGAAATGTGGTAAGGAACCAGATGGACCATAACGCACCAAAGTACTCAATACTTAGGGTAGTAGAATGGGTAATAGCAACAAGTATGACCCCGACGGCAGAGCTCAAGCCGTTTCGACGGAATTAACCGTCCAGAATTACCCGTCGAAACGGCTTGAGCTCTGCCGTCGGGGTCGTACTTGTTCCTATAGATATAGATTGATTGTCTTGCTCGCATAGGACTGTCTGGCAGGTTTTCTACAGTTGGATGCCCTTCCTAAAACCAACCACATTTACAGTGTGGGTCTGGGAGGTTTTTACCGTGTTGCCTACACGGCCACATTACAGCGTGGACTGTGTGTTTTTTTGTCGTGACACCTACACGATCTCATTTGTTTCGGCCTGGATGGTGTGGCACCAACATAACTTTACATAGAAGGGGGCGGTGTGGATGGGGTGGGGGTGGTGGGACGGGGGTGTATTTTGTTAGAGATGCCTACTGACTGTAGTAGGTTTTACTTTGTATTTAGGTAAGGCGGGTCTTCTCTATTACTGAGTATCGCCAAAGGTCTCGGTCCAGTGACATTGTCTTGGTGAGGTGTAAGTGTGTGAGGTCGGAGTGTATCAGCTCGTCCCAGGTTTTTCTGGGTCTGCCTATTCCGTGGCTACCGTCTATCTTTATTGCCCTGCACTTTGTTATACAGCTATCGTCCTTCATGCGCATCACGTGACCATACCAACGTAGCCTTCTCTCTAGTAAACAACATCTGATCCCTCTTATTTCTAATTTTTTCCTTAGTTCGTTTATGCTTTGTCGTTCACGTATATTACTATTACACATCCAGCGGAGCATGCAAGCTTCGTTTCTCTCTAGTCTGCGTATATCCTCTGCACACAATGCCCAGGTCTCACTGCCATGCAACATTGCTGTTCGTATGCAGGCATCATACAGCCTGCCTTTCGTTTTTAGAGAGAACCCTTTAGCGGCTAATAGTGGTATAAGCTTTCTGAACTTTTTCCACCCAGTTCTGACTCTAGCTACTGTACTTTCAGAGCACCCTCCCCCACTGCTGATTTTGTCACCCAGGTAACGGAAGCTGTCCACTATTTCTATAGAATCCTCTGCGCAGTTGAAAGAGCTAGTATTTTGTGGGCACTTGCTGCTACTTATTGCCCCAGAACACCGGCCACATGTAAAATCTATGTTCTTAGTTAGCTTACCTGTGATCCCACTACATCTTTTATGAACCCAAACTTTGCATTTGGGACACAAAATGGAATTTCTACCTACGCCTTTCCTACACTCTGCGCATGGCCACTTCCCGGAGGGGACCGCCACCTTATTTTCTTTCTTACAAACTAGAACTTTAGTCATATATATATATAATCATTTTAAGTCCGTGTATGTGTGTGTGTGTATATATATATATATATATATATATATGTGTGTCTGTATGTATACATATATATATGTGTGTGTTTGTATGTGTATATATATATATGTATATATGTGTGTCTGTACGTATACATATATATATATGTGTGAATGTGTGAATATGTGTGTGTGTGTATGTGTATATATATGTATATATGTGTGTATATATATGTATATATACACACACATATATACATATATATATATATACTGAATACATGGTATATATATATATATATAATCATTTTAAGTCTGTGTATATATATATATATATATATATATATATGTGTGTAAATATATGTGTGTCTGTACATATACATATATATATATGTGTGTGTGTGTGTATGTGTATATATATATATATATATGTATATATGTGTGTCTGTACGTATACATATATATATATATGTGTGAATGTGTGAATATATATGTCTGTGTGTATGTGTATATATATGTATATATATATATATATATATATATATATGTCATCATCATCGTATGTATATATATGCATATATATACACACACATATATACATATATATATACTGAATACATGGTAATGGTGAGGCAATTCTGTTGATGGGACTATGCTGATGTCCATAGTATTCATGAGTGTTTGTGTGTGTGTATATATATATATAACAATAATGAAATTATTGTGTACAGTTCTCAGGTGCACTACAACTCATCAAAAGGTGCATGTATAGTACATAGAATAATGAACAAATGTCAGAAAAGTAAACAGTGTACAAGTCATGAAATACATGTGTGTGTGTATGGAGGGGAGGAAGCCTGGAGGTTTTAAAGGATGCAGTGTCCCGACAGCTAACAACTGATGCAGGGAGTTTGTTCCATGGAGGTTTTAAAGGATGCAGTGTCCTGACAGCTAACAACTGATGCAGGTAGTTTGTTCCATGGAGGTTTTAAAGGATGCAGTGTCTCGACAGCTAACAACTGATGCAGGGGGTTCGTTCCATGGAGGTTTTAAAGGATGCAGTGTCTCGACAGCTAACAACTGATGCAGGTAGTTTGTTCCATGGAGGTTTTAAAGGATGCAGTGTCTCGACAGCTAACAGCTGATGCAGGTAGTTTGTTCCATGGAGGTTTTAAAGGATGCAGTGTCTCGACAGCTAACAACTGATGCAGGGAGTTTGTTCCATGGAGGTTTTAAAGGATGCAGTGTCCCGACAGCTAACAACTGATGCAGGGAGTTTGTTCCATGGAGGTTTTAAAGGATGCAGTGTCCCGACAGCTAACAACTGATGCAGGTAGTTTGTTCCATGGAGGTTTTAAAGGATGCAGTGTCTCAACAGCTAACAACTGATGCAGGTAGTTTGTTCCATGGAGGTTTTAAAAGATGCAGTGTCTCGACAGCTAACAGCTGATGCAGGTAGTTTGTTCCATGGAGGTTTTAAAGGATGCAGTGTTCCGACAGCTAACAACCGATGCAGGGAGTTTGTTCCATGGAGGTTTTAAAGGATGCAGTGTCTCGACAGCTAACAACTGATGCAGGGAGTTTGTTCCATGGAGGTTTTAAAGGATGCAGTGTCCCGACAGCTAACAACTGATGCAGGTAGTTTGTTCCATGGAGGTTTTAAAGGATGCAGTGTCTCAACAGCTAACAACTGATGCAGATAGTTTGTTCCATGGAGGTTTTAAAGGATGCAGTGTCTCGACAGCTAACAGCTGATGCAGGTAGTTTATTCCATGGAGGTTTTAAAGGATGCAGTGTCTCGACAGCTAACAACTGATGCAGGGAGTTTGTTCCATGGAGGTTTTAAAGGATGCAGTGTCTCGACAGCTAATAACTGATGCAGGTAGTTTGTTCCAAGGAGGTTTTAAAGGATGCAGTGTCTCGACAGCTAACAACTGATGCAGGTAGTTTCTTCCATGGAGGTTTTAAAGGATGCAGTGTCCCGACGGCTAACAACTGATGCAGGTAGTTTGTTCCAAGGAGGTTTTAAAGGATGCAGTGTCTCGACAGCTAATAACTGATGCAGGTAGTTTGTTCCAAGGAGGTTTTAAAGGATGCAGTATCTCGACAGCTAACAACTGATGCAGGTAGTTTGTTCCATGCTTCAGCAACTCTGAGCGTGAAAAAATGTTTCAGAAAGTCACGGGAGCTGTACTCTTTTCTGACTTTGTTGGCATGTCCACGGGTGTTAGACACATGGAATTCAAAAAGGTGCTCAGGGTTGTTGTTGGCAATATAGTTAATAATTTTGTGGGTGTCAGTTTTCCTCCCAAAATGCATGGTGGTACACTTGTCCACAGCCAGCTTGAGTTGCCACTCCGTGATCTATTGCTGCATTGTGTCCAGGTCTGATTGCAGGAAAGATGTATAGTGATCAGGATCTGTTCTTTTTATCTCAAGGTACAGCTTGATGTTATCTACATAGTTCCGCACTGGTATTCTTTAATTTGGTATCAATGTCATTAATGTATGCCACAAACAAAAGGGGGTCAAAAACAGATCCCTGTGGTACACCAAATGACATCTCATAGGATGAAGAATGCTGTCCTAGAACTGTGACTTTTTCTTTTCGTCTGAGAATGAAGGGTTTCATCCAGTTACAAAGAACACCTCTCACACCCATTGCAGAGAATTTTGCCATAAGTCTTTTGTGTGGCATAGAATGAAAAGCTTTAGCAAAGTCAAGATAAAAAACATTCACCCACGAGACAACCATTAGTGATCCGGGTAATGTCTTCAAGAAAGTTGATGAGTTGATCACAGCAGCAGCTGTGTGTGTGTGTGTGTGTGTGTGTGTGTATTATATATAGAGATTTGTGTGTATAATGATAATTGTTTCTACTTTTGGCATAAGGCCAGCACATATCCAGTGCATTACTGGTACATTATTTTATCGACCCCGTAAGGATGAAAGGCAAAGTTAACCCTGGCGGGATTTGAACTCAGCTTGGAAAGGTTCTGTAACTCTCTGCGTCAAAGCATGGCGTCCGACCCTCTAAACAAAAGACAGTTACTTTAGACCATCCCAATTATTTTATTATATGTATTTCGAAGATGTAAGGTTTATGTATGACATAATCCAAAACATGTTCTCTTCAGACAAAATCCACTGGAGATTTAGAACCCAGTGAATTTTGCCTTGCATCTTTGAAATACGTATAATAGAATAAATTGAAATGGTCTAATTCAGGGTTTCCCAACCTTTTTTTCAGCTAGCTCTCCCTTTGGGCGCACACTTTTTTTTATCAAACTTTCTTTATTCATTTTTGTTTTGGGGTTTCACTTTAAGGACACCAGTTACACCTGGTACCAGGAATTCGCTTAGTGTTACCAAAGTGGAAAAATTTTGTTTTTGAATTTTTGAAAATTTGAAAGAAAAAAAAAATGGATAAAAACCCACCACCCACCTGAGTATATTCACCGTTCCCCAGATGAAATAAAAACTCCCAGTGCCTCCTTTCAACACAGCAGCACCCATAAGGGGGCTAGCACCCACATTGAGAAACACTGGTCTAGAGTAAGTCTTTCGTTTATTATTATTAATATTATTAAAAAAGGGGCAGTGGATTGGCAGTATCGGTAGAGGGTCGGACGCCATGCTTTGACGTATAGAGTTACGGCCCTTACCATTCTGAGTTCAAATCCCGGCGAGGTTAACTTTGCCTTTCATCCTTACGGGGTCGATAAAATCAAGTACCAATAATGCACTGGGTAATTGCTGGCCTTGTGCCAAACATAGAAACAATTATTCTTATTATAATAAAACTCTGGTTAAACATTTATTATTGAGTGCTTTATATATGTCAGCTGATTCTAAATCAACTGACTCTTTTCAATTGAACAAATATATATATATATATATATATATATATATATATATATCATCATCATCATCATCATCATCAGGTTTAGCGTCCGTGTTCCACGCTTGCATGGGTTTGGACGGGGGTTTTCCCACTTGAGGCAAGAGTGGTTGTCTTGCTCGCATAGGACTGTCTGGCGGGTTTTCTACAGTTGGATGCCCTTCCTAACACCAACCACATTTACAGTGTGGGGCTGGGAGGTTTTTACCGTGTTGCCTACACGGCATATATATATATATATATATATATATATGATGGCTGCCCCCTCGTTATCGAGTATGGCCATTGCACGATATACCATTATTTATAATTATTAATTAATTCTATCGCACAATGCCTGTGCGTGAAGATATTTTTTAAAGTGAGGAAAGACTGTGCACGGAGCCAATCCCACTCTCTGAGCGACAGTAGCTATAACCCGAAAAGAAGAAAAGATCATCATCATCGGTAACTACTGAGCCGCAGGTTTTATATTGGAGTTATCCCAGTTTCCTGAGTTGCCTTCTCCTAGAAGAATGCCCTGTCAAAGGCTAGGGGTCCTTCACTCCCAGTGGTTTAACCGTGCGATCGGGTTGCCAGCCCGACTATTTCTATGTCCCCGCGCATATACATACACATGCACCCATGTATATACACATGTACATACATATGTACATGTGTATATACATATTTACACACTTTTGGATGGCCGTTGACTCTTATGAGTTTTTCCACCCTTTGTATATATATATCATCATCATCATCTTTAACGTCCATTTTCCACGCTAGCATCGGTTAGACGGGAGTTGTCCCATTTGAGGCAAGGCTGGTTGGGTGACCGTGTCTCGCTCATATAGGACTATCTGGCAGGTTTTCTACGGTTGGATGCCCTTCCTAACACCAACCACATTTACATATATATATATATATATATATATTTATATTTTTTAAATTTATTTGTGTGTTTGTCGTTTTTCTATTTGTGTGTTGCAAAACAAATTAAAAAACAACGAATTTTATATATATATATATATATATATATATATATATTTGTGTCTCTGTGTGTGCGTGCCTGATGTTAATGTCTTCATATTGACCCCATTTGGGAAAATAAGCAAGCAGTGACGTTTGTTTATGTCCTACATAAACATACCTTACAGTGTAGCAGTTTGACTGTCAGTGAGAGATGCCATACAATATGTCGGCATCAAGGAACTTACTCAAAAAAGTCTCATCTAACCCATACAATCATGAAAAAAATTGATGTAAAACCAATGATGATGATGATGATGGCAGCAGAAAACACATACCTCTCAACTTTTATGTAAACACACACACTCACATTTATTTTATTTTCTACAAAATGGCTGACTGAATACATGTGTTTTTCCTCAAAAAAACATCATTTTCCCTTCTTCCCCCTTCTCACTCTCTATCTTTCTATTTCATCTTTTATTTCTAACCCTATCTCCTGATGAAGGACTAGTGTTTGAAATGTTAAGACTCTTTTATTTCTAACCCTATCTCCTGATGAAGGACTAGTGTTTGAAATGTTAAGACTCTTTTATTTCTAACCCTATCTCCTGATGAAGGACTAGTGTTTGAAATGTTAAGACTCTTTTATTTCTAACCCTATCTCCTGATGAAGGACTAGTGTTTGAAATGTTAAGACTCTTTTATTTCTAACCCTATCTCCTGATGAAGGACTAGTGTTTGAAATGTTAAGACTCTTTTATTTCTAACCCTATCTCCTGATGAAGGACTAGTGTTTGAAATGTTAAGACTCTTTTATTTCTAACCCTATCTCCTGATGAAGGACTAGTGTTTGAAATGTTAAGACTCTTTTATTTCTAACCCTATCTCCTGATGAAGGACTAGTGTTTGAAATGTTAAGACTCTTTTATTTCTAACCCTATCTCCTGATGAAGGACTAGTGTTTGAAATGTTAAGACTCTTTTATTTCTAACCCTATCTCCTGATGAAGGACTAGTGTTTGAAATGTTAAGACTCTTTTATTTCTAACCCTATCTCCTGATGAAGGACTAGTGTTTGAAATGTTAAGACTCTTTTATTTCTAACCCTATCTCCTGATGAAGGACTAGTGTTTGAAATGTTAAGACTCTTTTATTTCTAACCCTATCTCCTGATGAAGGACTAGTGTTTGAAATGTTAAGACTTTTATTTCTAACTCTCTCTCCTGATGAAGGACTAGTGTTTGAAATGTTAAGACTATTTTCCTACTATAACAAGTGTTAAACTAATATATATTTCTTTATTGTACTGTGTTGTTTGCTTTGTTTCTGTTTACTTTTTGTACACACACCCACACGTGTGTGTGGGTGTGTATAGGTTTATATAATGTGTGTGTGTGTATGTGTTTATATAAATATATATGTGTATGTGTTTATATAAATATATATACATATGTGTGTGTTTATAAATGGAATAGAATGAAACAAAATTTCAATATATATATATGTGTTTATATAAATATATATATATATGTGTTTATATAAATATATATATATATGTGTGTGTATTTATATAAATATGTGTGTTTATATAAATATGTGTATGTGTTTATATAAATATATATATGTGTGTGTGTGTTTATGTATTTATATAAATATATATGTGTGTTTAAATATATATATATATATATATGTGTGTTTATATAAATATATATATATATGTATGTGTTTATATAAATATATATGTGTGTGTTTATATAAATATATATGTGTATGTGTTTATATAAATATGTGTGTTTATATAAATATATATATGTGTATGTGTTTATATAAATATATGTGTGTGTGTGTGTGTTTATATAAATATGTGTGTGTGTGTGTTTATATAAATATATGTGTGTGTGTGTGTGTGTGTGTTTATAAATATGTGTGTGTGTGTGTTTATATAAATATGTGTGTGTGTGTGTGTTTATATAAATATATATGTGTGTGTGTTTATATAAATGTGTGTGTGTGTGTTTATATAAATATATGTGTGTGTGTTTATAAATATGTGTGTGTGTGTGTTTATATATATATATATATATGTGTGTGTGTGTGTTTTTATATAAATATGTGTGTGTGTTTATATATGTGTGTGTGTGTGTGTGTGTGTGTGTGTGTTTATATATATATGTGTGTGTGTGTGTGTGTTTATATATATATGTGTGTGTGTGTGTGTGATTTAAAGAAGAGAAGAATTCTATCTATTACTGCTGATGATGACATGTCTTTAGTTCTTCAGCTAATGGTAGAATGTCTTTCTGTTGGGTTATACATACATCACACATTGATATGTGTATATAAAAATACATACATCACACATTGATATGTGTATATACATATACATACATCACACATTGATATGTGTATATACATATACATACATCACACATTGATATGTGTATATACATATACATACATCACACATTGATATGTGTATATACATATACATACATCACACATTGATATGTGTATATACATATACATACATCACACATTGATATGTGTATATATACATAGATATGTGTATATACACACACATACATACATACACATATAGACTGACACACACATAATATACACACACACATACATACACACACATACACACACATACATACACACACATACATACCCACACATACATACACACACATATATACACACATACCCACACATACATACATACATACACATACATACACACACACATACACACACACACACATATACATACACATACATACATACACAGATACACACACATACATACATACACACCCATACACACACATACATACATACATACATACATACACACACACACACACATAAACACACACATACATACACACACACATACATACACACATACACATACATACACACACATACATACATACATACATACATACACATAAACACACATACATACATACACATACACACATACATACACACACACACACACATACATACAGACACACACACATATACATACACACATACATACACACACACACACACACATACATACACACACATACACATGCAGAGACATCCACACATGGACGTGGTTGATGAAATCACCTGATATATATATTAAAACTTGCATGCACATACACACATACATATACATACGCACGCGCGCACACACATATACATATACATACACACACATATACATACGCACACACATTGACAAATGGCAATAACAACAGCAGCAACAAATGATTACTACTACTACTACCACCACTACTAATACTACTACTACTACTACAACCATTGCTACTACTACTACAACCATTACTACTACTATTACTGCTGCTGCTGTTGCTGCTACTACTACTACTACCATTACTACTACTACAACCATTACTACTACTATTACTACTGCTGCTGCTACTACTACTATTACCATTACTACTACTACAACCATTACTACTACTACAACCATTACTACTACTATTACTACTGCTGCTGCTACTACTAATACTACCATTACTACTACTACAACCATTACTACTATTACTACTACTACTAACAACAACACAATGAAATCAATAACAAACTATAATAACAACAAAAACAACAACAACACCCAACACAACAACAACTCATACAACACAACACATACAACACAATAACAACACAACAACACATACAACACAACAACGACACAATAACATTAACACATACAACGACATCACATACAACAACACATACAACGACACAACACACAACAACACATACCACACAACAACCACGACACATACAACAACAACAACACATATAACACAACAACAACACATACAACAACACATACAACGACACAATAACACATACATCAACGACACAACGCACAACAACACATACCACACAACAACACATACAACACAACAACCACGACACATATAACACAACACATACAACAACGACACAACACGCAACAACGACACAACACACAACAACACATACCACACAACAACCACATACCACACAACAACCACGACACATACAACAACAACAACACATATAACACAACAACAACACATACAACAACACAATAACACATACATCAACGACACAACACACAACAACACATACCACACAACAACACATACAACACAACAACCACGACACATATAACACAACACATACAACAACGACACAACACGCAACAACGACACAACACACAACAACACATACCACACAACAACCACATACCACCCAACAACCACGACACATACAACAACAACAACACATATAGCACAACAACAACACATACAACAACGACAACACACAACAACGATACAACACAACACATACAACACAACAACCACGACACATACAACAACAACAACAACACCACATACAACACAACAATAACACAACAACAACACACAACAACAACAACAGCAGTGAAAGTAGTTTATCTATTTTACACCTTTCTATTGATTGGTTTTGCTGGGAAAAATAACACTGTTTTTTGAAAGTGGAATTCTGGGAATTCCAGATATTGCCATTACACACGTGTGTAGGTGTAGGTGCCATTACACGTGTGTGTGTGTGTGTGTGTGTGTGTAAATATGTGTAGGTGTTATTACACACGTGAGCGCATGTGTGTGTGTAAATATGTATGTGTAGGTGCTATTCTACACACGTGTGTGTATGTAAATATGTATATGTGTAGGTGCTATTCTACACGCGTGTCTGTGTGTGTAAATGTGTGTGTAGGTGCCATTACACACGCGTGTGTGTGTGTGTGTGTGTAAATATGTATGTGTAGGTGTTATTACACAGACACGTGTGTATGTGTGTAATAGCACCTACACATACATATTTGTAAATATGGATATGTGTAGGTGCCATTACACACACACGTGTGTGTGTGTAAATATATATGTATGTGTGCCATTCAACACGTGTGTGTGTGTGTAAATATATATATATGTATCATCATCATCACCATCGTTTAACGTCTATCTTCCACGCTGGCATGGGTTTAGACGTATATGTGCCATTATACACGTGTGGGCAAAACAAATATTTATATGTATATATATATATCATCATCATCATTTCATTTTACGTCCGCTTTTCCCTGCTTGCAAGGGTGGGACGGGAACTGATTCTGGCTTGATGCCCTTCCTAACACCAACCTCATTTACAGTGAGTGCTGGGGGCTTTTTTGCCGTGGCACCTCCACAACCACTTTGCAGTGGAATGATAGGGACCCCAGTCCCTATCATCTCATTTCTACAGCTGAGTAAGCTGGAGCAATGTGAAATAAAGTGTCTTGCTAAAGGAAACAACACATCACCCGGTCTGAGATTTGAACTCACAACCTTTCAATTGCAAGGCCAATGCTCTAACCATTAAGCCATGCCCCCCCTCTCCCCCCATCCCCCCCCCTCTCTCTCTCTCTCTCTATATATATATATATATATATATATAAAACATGAGAAGAAAGAATACTGCGTGGTTTGCACATGGGTTACATATTATAAAAATAGCCCTTCGTCAGTGATTTCCCAACTATCATTGGTATTTCATCGCATTAAAAATCAGATACCCCAGGTTGGTGCGAGCAATAACTAAAAAAAGTTATATATATATTTATATATATATTTATATATCTATATCTCTATATATATATCTATATATTTATATATATATATATATATATATATATATATATATATATATATACATATATATACACAGAGGCAGCCACTGTAAGTTGTGGGGTCTATTCTGTATGAAGTGTATATATATGTGTATATGTGTATGTATGTGTGTATCTATATGTATGTACATGTATGTATGTGTGTGTGTATATATATATATATATGTGTGTGTGTGTGTGTATGTATCTGTATATGTATATATGGGGGTATAGATGTGTATGTGTGGATATAGATATATATGATTATATGCATGCGTGTGGATGTGTATTTAGGTTTGCATCTATTTGCACGTAAGTATATTTTGGTTAGATATCAATATAACTGTACCTCTCTCTATATGTGGTGTGAATATATGCACTTAGTAGACTATGAAATTTATGTGTTTTAACTATGCCAACATGTACTTATCTGAGTTTGATTGTTTATGCATAAACATACTTAGTAATATGTTAGAGCGTATAATGTTACTGAGTGCAATTTACCACACCGTACTATATGCTGTTGGTTAAGTTGTATATTATCGCATTACTATATCACATTATCTTATTATAATTTTCTTTTAATATACTATCTTTCCTAGCCATAACATTAATTTATATTCACCTTAAAACTCAATACAACACTAATCACCATTTATTTTGACATTCCTTTTAAATTCACTATACAAGATACATCCAACTATCAGTTTGACAATCTCCTTCCTTACTAATAGATTTTTATGCCATTTCTACTAACACCTTTCAACCATTCCTTTCAAAGGGTCATGACCCTTTCAAAGGGTCATTAGTTCTTCAACTACCTCCAAATATGGACATGATACTAATTCTGAGTAAAATTATTATTGAATAAAATTATTATTGCTTTTGAAAACAGCTGGTGATATGCGTGTAAGTAAATATTCTCTCTATCTGATAGTTTGTAAACTTACATAGATCAATAACTGAGTATAGATACAATGTATTATCACCATCTAGAAACGATCGTAAAGCAGTGAAGTATATCTCTAATGACTTGATTTTTTATTCCATTGTTTTAACTTATATATATATATATATATATATATATATATATATATATATATATATATATATATATATATATATATATATATATATATATATATATATATATTGGTAAACGGAATAGAAAATGCTGACAAATTTTTCACTGTGAACAATTTGTCAGCATTTTCTATTCCGTTTACCAATATATCATAACTTGTGTGTTACACCTCTATTCTTTTAAATAAATATATATATATATATATATATATATATATATATATATATATATATATATATATATATATATATATATATAATTATATAATTATATAATTATATATATATACACATGTACACAATATCTGTTTCAACACACGTTTTCAGGTAAATATTGCAAAAATAAATTTCAAATATGTGTTTGAGAGGCAATTTATAATATAGCAACTGTCACAGAGGTGTTGGTGTTCCATATTTGTATCAACAATTGACTTCCATACTTTTGCTGTCAATGTTCACAGCTATACCCCTTCCCCATCTCACAACTGCTATATCCCCTCCCCATCTCACAACTACTATACCTACTCCCCATCTCACAACTGCTATACCCCCTCCCATCTCATAACTGCTATACCCCCCTCCCATCTCACAACTGCTATACCCCCCTCCCCCATCTCACAACTGCTATATCCCCCTCCCCCATCTCACAACTGCTATATCCCCCTCCCATCTCACAACTGCTATACCCCCCTCCCATCTCACAACTACTCTACCGCCCTCTCCATCTCACAACTGCTATATCTGATATTCATTGCTATAGATTTTATTTTATTTACCTTCTCTTTAGTTTTGTTCCTTTTCTTCTTTTCTCTAGTTTTCTTTTCCTTCTTTTCTCTTTAGTTCTTTTTCTTTTTTCTTTTGTTTTCTTCTTCTTAGATTTCTTCTTTTTCTTTTTTTCTCCAGTTTTCCTCTTTTTCTTGTTATTTTTTTCTTCTTTTTCTCTTTAGTTTTCTTCTTTTTCTTAGTTTTCGTTTACTCTCCTCAGTTTTCTTTTTCTCCTTAGTTCAAATGATTCAACTAAATTCAGATAAACA
The DNA here is from genome assembly GCA_964016885.1 of Eledone cirrhosa. Classification (NCBI taxonomy): domain Eukaryota; kingdom Metazoa; phylum Mollusca; class Cephalopoda; order Octopoda; family Eledonidae; genus Eledone; species Eledone cirrhosa. The sequence goes on from OZ024756.1 coordinate 11,734,650, forward strand.
GTACTTATTCGCCCTGGGGAGAGTGAGAGGAGGGTGACCCCCCCCCCCCCCCCCCCCCAAAAAAAAAGGGATCCTGACAGAAATGTATCCCAGAATGTAGAAAGGTCAAAAACTGAATTGTGAGGTATTCTGCTAGGCTAGAAATGTACCATATTTATCAACTCTATTTGGAATAGAGATACATAAGACATTATTTAAATTTGGTTCTTATTTTCTTTTATATTTAACCCTTTTGATAGGAAACAACCTGAAACTATCTTTGGTTTATTTCTATAAAACTATTTATTTTAAAATGTCTATTTTTATCTAAAGAACATCCATCATAATTTTTATGTAAGAGCCTTTATATTATACTCCAAACACTTGGCGACTTAACCCTTTAGCATTTAAACCGGCTGGATCTTGCCATAATTCTCTCACCTCTTTCTCTTCAAACCAGCCATAACCTGCCACTCATACTGATTTTAAGGTATTGTTCTCAAAATAAATAATATCAAAATCTCATAGATTCAATATTATGTGAGATAATTATGTGAGGTAAAGCCTTTACCGCGAAAATATAATAGACTATATAGAGTAATGTAAATGGTAAAGTGTTAGTAACAAAGTAATGTTTTTCGGCAGGGGCATATTTTAAATTGCACTTGTCTTCATCAGATCTGGTTGTCAACCATTTTTATCGATGATTTGTCCTAGGTATTTTATTCTAGGCAAGAAAAATTTGCACTTCTCATCTCTGAATTTGAACCCATACCCCCTTCATCATAATCATCATCATTTTACACCGGCTTTTCCCTGCTTGCAAAGGTCGGATGGGTCCTATTCAGCACAACATCTCTCCACTTGTCACGGTCCTTCGTCATCTCCCCCTTGAGTTTCAGCTATCTGAGGTCTGTTCTCACCACCTCCGCCCATGTTTTTCGTGGTATTCCTCTACTGCGTCTTCCTTCTATTAGGATTTCTTGGCACTTCTTTACCTAGCGGTCATCCTTCATGTGCATCACATGTCCAAACCATCGCAGTCTTCTCTCCTGCACACTATAGCCTATCCCGCTTATACACAGTTTCTCAACTCATCTATGCCTGGTCGTTCACGTATATTGACATTACACATCTAATGGAGCATGCTTGCTTCATTTCTCTCCAGCCGTTGCATATCCTCTGCAGTTGCTGCCCATGTCTCACTACCATGCAGCATCGTGCATCTCACACAAGCATCATATAACCGGCCTTTCGTACGCAGGGAGAAACTCTTGTTTTCAAAAACACACTTGACATGTTCGACATGCTGCCCATATTTACAAAACATATTTATGGCTAAATCCCATAAATCGAACAGTTCCATCCAGTCAGTACCGAAAACAATTTGTTGTATTTCTTAATACATAAGCTTTAGCTTTTACAGTCTTGCCACGAATTGTAACTATTTCACCTTTAAAAAATAATTTCTTCCTCAAAACGCCATGTACAATCTTCAAGGTTTTATTCAATAGGTTTCCCGGTTGCTTTCCATATATCTTCATTGATTATAGTAATGTCGCTACCTGTCTCTATTTGCAATTTAACATTCATGTTGTTAATTTTTACATACACAAATTTCCTTTGTTTCCAGTTAATTTTTTTCCACCGATAACCTGTTTACATAATTTTCCCTGTTTGACCTTTTCCTTGGTTTTATTTTACGGTGTGATTCTTTATATCCTATTCTCCCACACTTGTAGCACTTTAAGTTCTTAAAAGGACAATTGTATCTGAAGTGTAAACCTCCACATACGAAAAAATGAATTAATTTTTTGTTTTTCGACTGTAAATGAAAGCAGTCTCTCTCTCGATTGTTTCCGTATCGTGTCTCAGATTTAGAATTCTCTGACATTCCTCAGAAATTTCCTGTAATGTTAAGTTCTGGTTCTGCACTAATTTTGTCAGAATCCTGGTACAAATTTCCACATCTTTCTTTACAGTTAACCCTTGCTTGAAAATTAAGCATTTAAACATGTCTGGGATTAGTTTGTTAAGATCAAATCTTTTGCATTCCTTGTTAACAATCCCAGCATACATGACAACATCTTCGTCCTCTTCTTTTGCCAGATTCATACACTTCCAACTGGTGTTAAAGAACTTTTCTTGCTAAAATGTTTTGACAGGATATTTACTGTTTCCTCAAAACAGATCCCACCTGGTTTCTTCTGTAGTATATTGCTGCAGTATTTTTCATGTTCGACTGGTGCCAACTTCCTCAACAGATGTCGTGTTTTTTTCTCGTCTTTCCATTTGCTGCATTCTTCTCAGAAGATTTCCTCATGTCTTCTAAAGTAAGAGGAGAAGGTAATGCCCTCATCTGGGTTATTTGTGGATTCTCTTACCGAGTTCGCCACAGCGGCCGGGGTGGAACAAACTTGACGTATTTTCTGTTTTCTTCAGTATTAATTCTATTAACTGTTGTTGTTGTTGCTGTTGCTGCTGCTGCTGCAACTGTACCACTTGAGCTAGTATATCTTCCATATTAACCCTTTAGCATTCAAACCGGCCATATCCGGCCAGAAAGTCTCACCTCTTTCTGTTCAAATCAGCTGTAACTGGCCACTCATACTGATGTTAAGATATTATTCTAAAGGTAAATAACATCAACATTTCATAGATTCGATATTATATGAGATAATTATGTAAGATAAAGTGTTTACTACCAAATACAATAGTCTATATAGAGTAATGTGAATGCTGAAGGGTTAAGGATATTATTTTTACTTGTTTTCACAAATAAAACAAAAATCAGTCCAGCGTAAACTTTGAATAACTCGTTACCATTGTTATAATGTGTGACACCTGGGGTGTATATCTGTACTAAACGAGGGTGAAACCCAAGGTATTTACCAGGTGTATTTCTAAACTACCAACAAGAGACTACAACAAGACTCCGCACACACCGTTCCTGTGATAGTTCACTTCCATTCTTGTTTATAGAGTTTAGCCTAGTCTACTTTTAGTTACGCTGGGGTGTTCAGGGTTTTTTCCCCCACAACAGATACCAGCTGCTCGTCATTCTACAATGGCAAGCTGTTTATTTCAAAGTGTTTATATTTATGATATTTGTATGTAAGGAACCTTTACTATATTCCAAATACCATCTTAATAATGAGAAAGTTAGTTTTATTACTAAACCTCTCCAAATACTTGTTTATCTTCTGCAGTATCTTGTTCGAAATATATTAACCTTTTAATGTTCAAACCGGCCAAAACCGGCCAGAATTCTCTACCTTTTTCTGTTGAAACTGGCTGTAACTGGTCACTCAAACTTATGTTGTATTGTTCTCAAAATAAATACTTTCAAAATCTCATAGATTCGATATTATGTGAGATATTGTGTGAGGTAAAGCTTTTACTGTGAAAATAGTATATATAGAGTAATGTAAATGTAATGTGAGATATTATGTGAGGTAAAGCCTTTACTGTGAAAATACAATAGTATATATAGAGTAATGTAAATGTTATGTGAGATATTATGTGAGGTAAAGCCTTTACCATGAAAATACAATAGTATATATAGAGTAATGTGAATGTTATGTGAGATATTATGTGAGGTAAAGCCTTTACTGTGAAAATACAATAGTATATATAGAGAAATGTAATGTGAGATATTATGTGAGGTAAAGCCTTTACTGTGAAAATACAATAGTATATATAGAGTAATGTAAATGTTATGTGAGATATTATGTGAGGTAAAGCCTTTACTGTGAAAATACAATAGTATCATCATCATCATTATCATCATCATCAACGTTTAACGTCCGTGTTCCACGCTTGCATGGGTTTGGACGGGGGTAGTCCCACTTGAGGCAAGAGTGATTGTCTTGCTCGCATAGGACTGTCTGGCAGGTTTTCTACAGTTGGATGCCTTTCCTAACACCAACTGTCTTCACGCTAAAATGAAACCTCTGCGCAATTGAAAGAGCTAGTATTTTGTGGGCACTTGCTGCTACTTATTGCACGAGAGCACTGGCCACATGTAAAATCTATGTTCTTAGTTAGCTTACCTGTGATCCCACTACATCTTTTATGTACCCATACTTTGCATTTAGGACATAAAATGGAGTTTCTACCTACGCCTTTCCTACACACCGAGCACGACCATTTCCCAGAAGGGACCGCCGCCTTATTTTCTTTCCTACAAACTAGAACTTTAGTCTTAGCCAGGTTAATTTTAAGTCCTTTTGATTCTAGGCCGTGCTTACATGTTTGGAATTTCTTCTCTAGCTCGGCCATTGATTCCGCTATGAGTGTCAGGTCATCTGCGTATAGGAGTTCCCATGGGCAGCCGGTCTTGAACTCCTCTGTTATAGCCTGAAGGGCAATAATAAATAGTAGGGGGCTGAGAACAGAGCCCTGATGGACGCCAACTTTTACGCTAAACTCTTCACTATATTCGTTGTTAATTCTAACCTTGCTGACTGTTTCTTTATACATGGCTTGTATAGCTCTCACAAGCCATTCATCAACGCCTAGTTTTCTAAGAGCCCACCAGATAATGGAGCGGGGGACTCTGTCGAAGGCTTTCTCCAAGTCGACAAAAGCTAAGTAGAGGGGTTTACCTTTAGCTAGGTACTTCTCCTGTAGTTGTCGTACAATGAAAAGAGCGTCTGTGGTACTTTTGCCTGACACAAACCCGAACTGCATTTCATCTAGGTCAATTCTCTCTCTGATTAGTTGTGCTATTACTTTTTCCGTGACCTTCATGACCTGGTCGATTAATTTAATGCCTCTATAGTTACTCCTATCTAGGGCGTCTCCTTTACCCTTATAACAGTTAACGATGATGCTGCTATGCCAGTCCTTCGGAACAACCCCATTCTGTACGACTTGGTTAACTATGCGGGTGACCATGGTGTGTCCCACCGTGCCAGATGCCTTCAGCATCTCAGCAACTATTTCCGAAGGCCCAGCCGCCTTATATAGAGTAATGTAAATGTTATGTGAGATATTATGTGAGGTAAAGCCTTTACTGTGAAAATATAATAGTATATATAGAGTAATGTGAATGTTATGTGACATAAAGCCTTTACCATGAAAATACAATAGTATATATAAAGTAATGTAAATGCTAAAGGGTTAAAGATAAAATACATTTCTCTTTGTCGTTATTAGACATGTCTAACGTATAATTGGTCTGTCTCTTCGTCTTTAAAAATTAAGTTTTCTTCTTCTGACTGTAATCATTTGTCTACCTCCCCTTAGACAGTTGTGGCACGACTGCCGACACCACCACCACCGCTGCCACACCACCACTACCACCATTACCACCACCACCACCACAACTACCACCACCACCACCACCACCACTACCACCACCACCACCACCACCACCACCACCACCACCACCACTACTACCACCACCACCGCCACCACTACCACAACCGCCACCACAACTACTACCACAACTACCACCACTGCTGCCACCACCAACACCACCACCACCGCCACCACCAGTGCTGCCACCACCAACACCACCAACACCACCACCAACACCACCACCACTAACACCACCACCAACACCACCACCAACACCACCAACAACACCACCAACACCACCACCACCACCACCACAACTACCACTACCACCACCACTACCACCACTACTACCACCACCACCACCACCGCCACCACTACCACAACCGCCACCACAACTACTACCACAACTACCACCACTGCTGCCACCACCAACACCACCACCACCACCACCACTGCTGCCACCACCACCACCACCAACACCACCACCACCACCACCACCAACACCACCACCAACACCACCACCAACACCACCACCACCACCACCCTGACATCATGTCTGTCTTAGAGCTGTCACTTGAAAACACTATTTCCCATTCCAACTCTGCTGAGTTGATTAATTCTTTCAACTTTATCAAATTAAGTTTTATAAACACTATGATCCATTTTTACACACATACATACACACACCCATACAGAGACACATACACACACACACGCACACAGAGACACACACACACATACACAGAGACACACATACATACACAGAGACACACACACATTCACAGAGACACACACACACATACACAGAGACACACACACATACACAGAGACACACACACAGACACATACATACACAGAGACACACACACACACACAGAGACACGCACATACATACCCACACACATACACAGAGACACATACATACCCACACGCACACAGGGACACACACATACATACCCACACACACACACATACACAGAGACACATACATACCCACACGCACACAGGGACACACACATACATACCCACACACAGACACACATACATACCCCCCCACACACACAGACATACATACTCACACGCAGACACACGCACCACACACACACGCACCAGACACACGCACCACACACATACAGCCAGACACAGGCACACAGGAAATCACTACCTAACACCCATGTTGAGATACAGCAGTCTTAGAAGATTCATTAACCATCATTTTTATTGTGCAAGCCATCAATAATAATAATAATTGTTTCTACTTTAGGCACAAGGCTAGCAATTACCCAGTGTATTACTGGTACTTTATTTTATCGACCCCGTAAGGATGAAAGGCAAATTTAACATTTGAACTCAAACCGTAAAGGGACATAACTATGCTAGAAAACATGGCGTCCAACCCTCTACTGATACTGCCAAATAATAATAATAATAATAATTGTTTCTACCTTTGGCACAAAGCCAGCTATTACCCCAGTGTATTACTGGTACTTCATCTTATCGACCCCCCCCCCCCCCCCCCGTAAGGATGAAAGGCAAAATTAAGCTCGGCGGGATTTGAACTCAGATCATAAAGGGCCGTAACTCTATGCTGCAAAGCATGGCGTGTGACCCTCTACCGTTACTGCCAATCCACCATAATAATAATAGTAGTAGCTGTACTTTCTAATTTCAACACTAAGCCATCAGTTTTGAGAAGAGGAACAGTAATTAAGTTCACCCCAATATTTAACTGGTACATTCATTTATTGGCCTTGAAGGAGGAAAAGTAAAGTTGACCTCAACAGGATTTGATATTGGAAATGAGAGAACTGGAGGAGACCCAGCAAAGTAGTTTGTTTTGATGCTCCAACTATTGAGCCAACACATTCTAATTGCCCAAATATGGAAACCAGTCGCTGCTGGAATCCAGGCAGATGAACTGAAATTAAAATCTAGAACCTCAAAAATTGCTTATGGCCAAACCACTCTGTTTAGCAGCAGCTATATATTTATTTTGAAAGTATTATCTGAAAATATTATATATATATATATATATGGAGGCACATGGCTTAGTGGTTAGAGCATTGGGCTTGCAATCGAAAGGTTGTGAGTTCAATTCTCAGACCGGGTGATGTGTTGTTTCCTTGAGCAAGACACTTTATTTCACATTGCTCCAGTTTACTCAGCTGTAGAAATGAGATGATAGGGACTGGGGTCCATATCATTCCACTGCAAAGTGGTCGTGGAGGTGCCACGGCAAAAAAGCCCCCAGCACTCACTGTAAATGAGGTTGGTGTTAGGAAGGGCATCCAGCTGTAGAAATCAAGCCAAAATCAGTTCCCGTCGCACCCTTGCAAGCAGGGAAAAGTGGACGTAAAATGATGATGATGATGATATATATATATAAAAGCATGGAATATAGACATTAAATGAGGATGATATATATGTGTGTGTGTGTGTATATATATATAAATTAATAAAAACAAAGAACAAGTTCCTTATATTAAAAGGAACTTGTTCTTTGTTTTTATTTCATTGTTTTTATTAATTTATCTTGACTCTGTTTCCCTATGATTTTTATCAAAAATTTTTAAATGCATCTTCTCTTTTCATGATATTTGGATTACATTGAGTTCTTTATACGGATTGGACACTACCGTATATTTTGGTAGATTTATCTACACACACACACACACGCATGCACACACACACACACACACGCATGCACACACACACACACGCACACACACACACACACATGCACGCGCGCGCACACACACACACTTGTGAAGGCGCATGGATTAGTCGATTCTCGGACCGGGTGATGCACTATGTCCTTGAGCAAGGCTCTTTATTTCACGTTGCTCCTGTTCATTCAGCTGTAGAAATGAGTTGCGACGTCACTGGTGCCAAGCTGTATCGGCCATTGCCTTTCCCTTGGTCAACATCGGTGGCATTGAGAGGGGAGACTGTTGGTCTTCCCCAAACAATCTTGCCCGGACTTGTGTATTAGAGGTCAACTTTTTAGGTGCAAAACCATGGTCATTTGTGACTGAAGGTGGTCTTAATATATGTATATGTATATATATAAATGTATATATATATATATAGATACTCTATACTATTTCCTGTCAGCATGGCTTGGCAAGATATTTAGAACGCTGGTTTGAAACCTTTATTTCCCTCTGAAGAAGAGATATTATCTCGAAAATTAAGGACATTTAAATAAATCTAAGGTAAAAGACGATTTGTCAACAATATCTTTTGCAATTGCATTCTTTTTTCTATGTCCATACCTGCATTGTTTTGGCTTTATTACACATATTCACACGTTTATATATATATATATATATGTGTGTGTATATATATATATATATATATATAAACCATGTTATCTTTAGCCCCTACTATTTATTATTGCCCTTCAGGCTATAACAGATGAGTTCATGATCGGC
>OZ024756.1:11748366-11760866 GCA_964016885.1 Eledone cirrhosa
ACCTCTGTAGTTCCCACAATCATTCCTGTTACCCTTTCCCTTGTACAAGACCACCATTACTGCATCTCTCCAGTCCTCAGGCACGGATTCATTAGCCCATATCCTTCCAAACAGAGAGTGAAGATGTTGCAGGAGTCTCTCACCACCATATTGTAGGAGCTCAGCATGTATGCCATCCATACCTGGAGATCTTCCACTGTTCAGCTTCGAAATAGCCACTGCAACCTCCACAAGTGTCGGAGGCTCTGCGAGAGCTACTTTCACAGGACTTTCCGGAATGAGATTGAGGAAATCTTCACTGACGACAGACGGCTGATTCAAAAGATCATCAAAGTGCTCCCGCCACCTTCGTAGAATTCCCTGTGAGTCACGAAGAAGTTCTTTGCCATCCTTGCTGCGAATCGGTGTCACCAGAGAAGAAGACGGTCCATAAACCTCACGCAAGAGACTGTACAACAGCTTTGTGTTATTGCAATCAGACGCAGTTTGTATCTCACCAGCCTTCTCACTCCACCACTGATCCTTCATCTGAGAAAGACTCCGCCTAACACGTGATTTTACATCCCTGAGCTCCTCATGCAACGTATTCCTCTCCTGTGGTCTTGCCGTCAAGTAGCGTGACAGAGCGCGCCTCCTATCAGCCAACAAGTCATCTATATGCACATCTTTCTCATTAAACCAGTCCTGATGTTTTCTCTGCACCAATCCCAGAACACGTCTGCCTACATCATAAACCGACTTTTTAAGGGTCGGCCAATCCTCACCAAGATCTGCAGCCTGCATCTCTTCTTCCAATGTCCTCTTCACATTTTTATCCTTAAGACGAGCAGCATTCAATCTTTTGGGCAGGGTAACACCAGGAGCCCGGATTTTACGTTTGGTGATTAGATTCACTTTTGCGCGTACCAGGCGGTGGTCCGTCCAGCACTCAGCTCCACGAAGAACACGAACACACCGCACATCCTGTCTGTCACGCATCCTGACTAGGACGTAGTCCAAAAGATGCCATTCCTTAGATGCAGGATGCATCCATGTGGTCTTGAATTTGTTCTTTTGTTGGAACATGGTGCTGGTAACACACAGATCCAGCTCCTCACACATCTGCAGCAAGAGCATACCATTGCTGTTACACTTTCCCACCCCATGCCTTCCGATTACATTCCATGTGTTAAAATCCCTACCCACTCTAGCATTAAAGTCACCAAGCACGATGACTTTGTCTGCCTGAGGGATATTTCTTAAAACACCTTTCAAGGCATGGTAAAAGGACAGTTTTTCTTCATCGACAGAATTCATAGTTGGAGCATACACACTCACCAGGGTAGCATATCTTCCCTTGTCCAGCGGAACTCTCATGGACATAAGACGCTCACTAATCCCCACTGGGAATTCTTCCAATTTATTCACCAGTACAGTCTTAACAGCAAATCCTACCCCAGCCTCTCTTCTGGTTCCTTCATCTCTTCCTTTCCAGAAGAATGTATATTCTCCACAAAATTCCGTAAGATGACCATCTCCAGCTAACCTCGTCTCAGACAAAGCCACGATGTCAAGATCGTAACGTCGAAGCTCCTTCGCAACAAGAGCGGTCCTTCGTTCAGGACGCTCCAAAGAATCCCTGTCAAGCAGCGTCCGTACGTTCCAGCAGCCAAGACTAAATGCCCTGTTTGGCTCTATTACAATGGCACGATGACGGGCGGGCCCAGGTTGTGATAACTTGGGGCCCCTGCCCTTATTGCCAATGATCTTTTTTACATACATACATACATACATACATACATACATACATACATACATACATACATACATACATACATATACATACATACATACATATACATACATACATACATATACATACATACATACATATATATGTATATATATATATACATACATATATATGTATATATATATACATACATATATATGTATATATATATACATACATATATATGTATATATATATACATACATACATATATATGTATATATATATACATACATACATATATATGTATATATATATACATACATACATATATATGTATATATATATATATACATACATACATTATATATATATACATACATAAATATATATATATATATGTATGTATGTACATATATATATATATATATATATATGTATGTATGTACATATATATATATATATATGTATATATATGTAACAGTAATATACGTGAACGACAAAGCATAAAGGAATTGAGAGAGAGACTGAGCATAAGAGGAATCAAATGCTGCGTGCAGGAGAGGCGGTTACGCTGGTATGGACATGTGATGCGTATGAAGGATGACAACTGCATAAAAAGGTGCAGAGCACTAGAAGTTGATGGAAACCGCGGAGTGGGGAGACCCAAGATGACTTGGGATGAGGTGATAAAAGCCGACCTTACCCAACTACACCTCTCAAAGACAATGACACACGACCGTGACTTCTGGCGTCACGCAGTAATACAGGGTACCCGACCTCCCATGGGTACATGCTGAAGCATATAAACAATATGCCCCCACTCCCCCCACCGCAAGGTGGTCGTGGAGGTGCCACGGCAAAAAAGCACCCAGCCCACACTGTAAAGTGGACGTGTAGGCGCCACGAAAGAGCACCCAGCACTCACTGTAAATGAGGTTGGTGTTAGGAAGGGCATCCAGCTGTAGAAATCAAGCCAGATCAGTTCCTGTATGAGCAAGGCATGGTCAGCCGACCAGACACTGCCCACAACAGGACAACCCGTCTAACCCATGCTAGCGTGTAAGAACGGACGTAAAACGGTGATGATGATGTATATATATATACATACATATATATATATATTTGGTCATCAATGGCATGGATGACCGGATAAGCCTTCAGTCAGACCTACTGGCTGTTACCCAATGGGCGGAAAAGAACAACATGTTACTGAACGAAGACAAATTCGAACTGATCCACTTTGGAAAAGAGGATGCTCTGAAACTCCCGTACTCCCTTCCCTCCGGGGAAACTCTCGTGGCATCTAACATCATCAGAGACTTGGGAGTAACAGTGGACAGCAACATAAGCTGGGCCACGCATATAAGCAGCAAAGTTGACATGGCCCGCAGAATGTGTTCCTGGATCCTCAGAACCTTCCAGTCGAGAGATTCCCACACCATTATCCTTCTCTTGTCTACTTTTGCCCGACCGCACCTTGAATACTGTTGTCCACTGTGGTCTCCCCACACGAAACAAAGTATCATGAAACTTGAAGCTCCTCAAAGGGCAATCACGAAAAAGATAGATGGCATGTCAGACCTTGACTACTGGGGTCGACTAGAAAACCTGAAACTTTACTCACTCCAACGTCGCCGTGAGCGTTATATTATCTGCATGATGTGGAAAATGTTCCATCATCACTGCCCAAATGATGTTGGCATCGCCTTCAAGATACACCCAAGGCTTGGGCCCCGTGCTATCCGTCCCATACAAAAATCTAAATCGCAACTCATAACAACAATACGGCACAATTATTTCACCTCAATCGGCCCTGCTCTCTTCAACATCACACCAGGACACGTCAAAACAGAAACTGACCACACAAAATTCAAGAAGTCTTTGGACAAATTCCTCCAAATAATTCCGGACAAACCACCCACACCCGGATATGTCTCCGCAAACAATAATTCTCTTCTCGAATGGGCCATGGTGCCCAAATCCTGAATTGAAAGACTTTGCCAGGTGGTGCTATTAAGTTAGACATGGCCTGGGCCAATACTGGCCAAAACATTTCAAAGTTATTCAAAGTTATATATATATACATACATATATATATATATATATATATATATATATATATATATATATATACATATATATATATATATATATATATATATATATATATATATATATATATATATATATAATGTAGGAGGTGAGTTTTATTGTAGTACAATAAAGCAATGCAGATATCTGATAAGAAGCACTCTACAGTTTGTGGGACTGGAGTATGCATAATATAAGATCAAAAGATGGTTAAAGGAGTTCCATATATTTTATTATGCGCATTTCAAAAACAAACATCATCAAGCAATAATATTTGTGTTTTCATCAGATAAAACAGGAGAACATGATATGAAGGCTAAAAAACACTTGTTGATAGTGCAGTTTTAAATCAACATATGAAAAGTGGTTTTAGATTGATGTGTGATATTGGGAAAAATATTTTATTTAGAGAGGGCGGGGGGGGGGGGGGAGGATGAAAAGGGAAGGAGATGAGAGGGAGAGATGGGTGATAGAGAGAAAGAGATAGTTTTTATAACTGAGAGGAGATATATTTTTTACATAGAGGCGTTGAAAACCGTTGGAAGATACTGTATAAATTAAAAATTTTGAAAATTAACGAAGGGAGGATATGTGCGAGGAAAAAATATTTTATTTAGGGAGGGGGGGGGGGAAAGGATGAAAAAAAGGGGGGAGGAGATGAGAGTGAAGGTGGAGAGGGAGAGATGGGTGATAGAGAGAAAGAGATAGTTTTTATAACTGAGAAAAAGATATATTGTTTTAATATAGAGAGGTTGGGAACCGTTGGGAGATAATGTATAAATTAAAGGAATTTGAAAATTAACGAAGGGAAATTATGTATGAAGATAGAGAGAAAAAAATAATAATTGTGGGTGAATATTCTAACGTCAAAAGAAGAAATGTATGTATTGTGGCAATTTCAAAATTAGCGAAGAGAAAAGTTGTTATGGTTTGTGTGTAGAAGGATTTGAGAAAAATAATGTGAAGTTAAAGTTTGTATATTGAATTGATATGTATTAATAATGAGTTCGTTGATGGGGAGAAAAAAAATAATAATAAATTAAGGATGAAATTGAGATTAAAAAGATTTATGATAGAGAGAAAAAATAATGATGATTGCGGATGAATATTCAAAATGTCAAAAACAAATGTTATTATTTTACGAGAAGATAGAATGAGGGTAATAAGTAAACGAGTATTATAGAGTGTATAATGCCCTTTAAAGTAAGGTAAGGTAGATGGGTATATTTTAAAGAGGTGTATGTATATGTGCCTTTGAGAAAAGATTCTAAATTGATAAAGAATTGAATATTAACTGTATACTTTGTGAAAAGTTCTATGGAATTTATGCAGGCAGATAGAAAACAAATCTGAGCGTCTGTTTATTATAGAATCTAGGTTAGAGATAATGGTAAATTTTTCATTTAGGCAGAGATTACAGATTTTAGATAGAGAGCTGTTCAAGTATGAGGATGCAGAAGAAATCTTTTTCCAAAAGATGTTATATTTAATGTTTTTGTCTTTTAAGGACCATATGAGTTCTGAGAGAGCAGTGTTAGTTCTTTTAAGTTTGTATTTGAAAGATGAATGATGATTATAGAGACGAGCTTTAAAAGAGGTGGAAGTGGAGCCAAAATAGGTGAAGGAATTGGTGCTAGTTATAATTTTACATTCATAAATTAAGTTTTTATCGAGGCAATGGTTGTTGAGAGGACATTTATTTTTGATGCGGCAGTTGCAATTAGAGAGATTATTAATGAGTGATCTAGTGTTATCTATAGAAGGAATTGGATTGGAGAAGTTGTTTGCGATAGGAATAATAGGAATAATAGTTTCTTGATTTAGAGTTGGATTATGAACATTTAGCGAAGTTGTGTTTGACGTTGTATTTGGGTTTACAGAAGTTAGCCTAGGGTTTACAATGACGCCGGGAGTACTATTACTGTTATTATGAAATTCGATATTGGAAGGAAGAGATTTAGTATTTAATATTTTGTTGTTGTGTTTAGAGATGATGTTGGAAATATTGGAGGATGTAGAATACGAAAATTTGATGGTGTGTTTGTTAAATATTTTACTATAGATATGTGAGGGAGGGAAGCATTTATTTAAGGCACTAAAAAATAATTTAGGAATATTGTTATTAATAGAGATGGAGAAAGGAGCATTATACCAGATTATGTTTTTGTATCTAGGTCTTTTATTAAAATTATTGGAATGGTCATGATTAATTATTCTACTGTAAGTTTTCCTAGAATTTGTTTCTTTATTATATTTGATTTTATCTGGATAGCCGGCTTTAGAAAGTGCGTTATTATAGTAATTGGCGTTAGCATCAAAGATGTTTTTATTAGAAGATATGTTAGATATTCTATTTCCAATATTATTAACTATAGCATTCTTGATATTGGTAGGATGGTTAGATTTAAAGTTAACATAATTAAGATTCTCATTGTTTTTATGGTAAGGGTAATATAGGTCAGTGTCAAGATTAAGAGATACATCCAAGAAATTAGCTAGTTTGATACTATTATCAAATTCAATTTTTAGGTTATATTTATATATCTAAAACAGAGAATGTCTGCCTGGCTCCCTAAAACTCGAGAACCACCCAACCGATTATTTTCAAACTTTACACATGTAATACTTATGGTCTGTGAGTGTTTAGAGCAAAAGATATTCAAATTTTCAATGCCCTAGCGACCGCATTAGGCGGTTTAGCGATCTCTCTATAATTCTTAGTCTTTCTTTTTAGATAGATACATAGCTACCACGTCGCGCCCTTATGATATCTGTCTGTATATATGGATGTCTGCATCACGACATTATGACGTTATATGTGTGTGTGTGTGTGTGTATATAATGTGTGTGTATATATATATATATGTGTGTAACATTTTTCGAAATATGCACTTCTGTGTTCACAGATTTTTTTTTTTAATTTCAGAAGTTTCCGTTGAGGGTGAAAGCAGCGATTCTTGGCTTAAACTTTAATCTGTTATTTTAATATATATCATCATCATCATCATCGTTTAACGTCTATCTTCCATGCTAACTTGGGTTTATATATAATTATACAGATTTATACGTGTACAGATATTTTTGCATACACAATAACAAAATATAAACAAACATATTTATTTCACGAGGTTCGATAAGGATAAATATATATTAAATATATAAGAACCCTAGAGCAAATCCGAAGCAATGTTCTGCTAGTATATATATATATATATTTACGTGTGTGTATATATATATATTTATATGTATATATATATATATATGTGTGTATATTTATATATTTATATATATATATACTTACATGTGTGTGTGTATATATATATATATGTATATATATATATTTATTGTATTAAATATATATATATATATGTGTGTATGTATATATGTATGTATACATATATATATGTATATATGTATGTATACATATATATATGTATATATGTATGTATACATATATATATGTATATATGTATGTATGTATATATATATATATATATATGTATGTATGCATATATTTATATATTTACGTGTGTACGTGTATATATATATATATATGTATATGCACATTTACATGCAGCAGAATATATATACATACTTGTATGCATACACATACCACATATATACATATAGAAACGTATGGTTTCGATGTATGTACACACACACACACACACACACACACACACACACACACACACACACACACACACACACACACACACACACACACACACACACACACACACTCACACAGGTGTAGTAAAACTGTCTGTGGCTGAATTCTATTGTTCTCTGGTGAATTTCAGTAGACCTTATGTAATAACTGGCTGAAGGGAATTCCTGGATTAAACTGGTTTGCAGAATAAGACTATTTCTCTGTCCTCTCTCTCTTTCCCCATTTCCATTCTCCTCCTCCTCCTCAGCAAATGTCATACTCTGCCACTGTAGAAGAGGAGGTGGTTCTAGTGCCCCCTCCCTCTCTCCCCACTCTGCCACTGTGGAGGTGGTGGTACCCCCTTCCCCCGTCACCACCCCCTACTCTGCCACTGTAGAAGTGGAGGTGGTGGTAGTCCCCCCTCCCCCACCCCCTACTCTGCCACTGTAGAAGCCATGTCCATTTATTATTCATTCAGTGTTTGGCCATAATTGTTTTTATTGCATTACATTAAACAGCTGAGAATGTTAGTCAAGTTGGTAATATTTCTATTAGTGAATATTGTGTCATTCTCTGAAAGTAGTCTGGGGGTGGGTGGCATTAAAGGGGAGGTGGCTCTGCTTTTTTTACTCTGGCGTTCAATGTTCACTAATACAAGTCAGTAAAGAGGCATCTTCCATAGAATATTTTGGTTTGTTATATTGTATTAAACCTTTATTTTTAGTAATAACAGTAGTAATTGCAGCAGTATTAGTATTAGCTGCAGCCTCAGTAGTAGTAGTAGTTCTGGTTATTGAAGTAGTAGTAGTAGTAGTAGTAGTTCTGGTTGTTGAAGTAGTAAATATTAAGGCAACAAAATCGGGAGAAGGGGAAGAAAGACAACAATCAGAGATAATGTTAGCTAGGAAATATTTATTAATCCCAATATTTTGGATGTTCCATCCATTATCAATGAATCCATTGGGAATGAACCGCACAGAGATATAGAAAAGTCCTCTCTGACATTCTCTGAGGTTACCAATGGATCCGTGGAGGATACAAAATACTTTTTCTTCCAATTTACTTCACTTTCCCTATAATGACATCCTGGACATAAACCAAACTTATATTTAAATTAAAACTCTTTTATCATAAAGTACTGCAAGAACATTTTGTTAAATTATGTTCTTAAAATTAATTTAATAATAATCATTTCTAATTTAGGCACAAAGGGGAGAGGAAAAGTCAATCACATCATCCCCAGTACATGACTGGTACTTTATTTTATTAACCTCGGAATGTAAAAGACCAGAACCAATACTACTTAGCATTCACCCAAAATTCTAATCATTCTGCCAATCCACTGAACCAGCTTAATATTGCTTTCTGATTTAGGCACAAGGCCAGCAATTTGGCAGGAGGGGAAATTTGATTAAATCGATCCCCAGTGCGTTACTGGTACTTTATTTTATCAAGCCCTCCATATTCTGAAAGGGAAATCTAATCTTGGTGGGATTTTGAACTTGGAACTAAAGGAACGTAACTCAATGCCACAAAGTATGTTGTCCGATACTCTACCGATTCTACTGACACTGCACCAATTTACTTTCTTAAATACTTTCAAATATTTAATTATTTCAAAGATGAAGACATAGGTAATGTAATTACAGGATGGAATATCCTCATGAAAGTTTTCATTTATTTCAACTAAAAATGTTTAATTAATTAAAGTTACACCTGTAATAATGAAGGAGGGTGGGGGTAGAAATCAATATTTTACTGATTAATTCAGGTGGAAAAAGAGACAGGGGTGACCCACCCTGGAATTTGAGTTAATTAAAATTAATGAAAAATTAAATGCAGTTAAGAGTGGCTCACGTTTTTGTTGTTGTCGTTGTCATCATCATCATCATCACCATCATCATCATTACCACCTCCACCATCATCTTCACAAGCACCACCATCATCTTCACCCCCCCACCATCATCATTACCACCACTACCACCACCATCATCATTACCACCACTACCACCACCATCATCATCATCGCCACCACCACCACCACCACCATCATCATTACCACCACCATCATCATCGCCACCATCATCATCATTACCACCACCACCATCATCATCATTACCACCACCACCATCATCTTCATCTTCACCACCATCATCATTACCACCACCATCACCATCACCATCATCATCATTACCATCTTGTGTCTGTTTTCCATGTCAGTATAGGTTGGTTCAGTCGTAATGCTTTGAGTCAGTGCTAATTTGGAATTACTTCCCCTTAGATGGGGTGGACGAGTGCATCATGTATGTCTATTCCATTGGCTGTATATACATAACGTTGCACGTGTTTCAGTTTTATTGGGTCTTATCATAACCATCCAGCGTAATGTTATGTGAGAACCTTTGTTAAGTTATGTTCCAGACATCGTCTTAATAATCTAATATATAATAATTGTTTCTACTTTTTGGCACAAGGCCAGCAATTACCCAGTACATAACTGGTACTTTATTTTATTGACCCCCGTAAGGATGAAAGGCAAAGTTAACCTCGGCGGGATTTGAACTCAGATCATAAAGGGACATAACTATGCTAGAAAGCATGGCGTCTGACCCTCTACCGATACTGCCAATCCACCACCAATAATCTAATATATAATAATTGGAGGGAGGACTGCGAGACTGTGTCAGGGATATTTTTTTTATGAACACGCTCTTAAAATTACTTTGAATAAATCATGAATGAATATTATGTAATTTATCTACTAAATTTCTAGCCCTTAATTAAGCATAAATATTCTTATATATAATGTATTTCTTATTTTAAGATTCACTTCTTAAAAATTTTCCAATGTCAATACTTCCGGTTATGATATAATGGACGCTATATCACATCGCTTATATAAACATCCATATATTTGCATCGTTATATCATAATATTTATATTTCCGTCGCTAATTTTCTCCTTTTTCATTTTCATAACATTTCACCGTAATGCAGTTTATATATAATATCATCTTATTTAAATGTAACATGGATTACTTTACTGATTACATAAGACAGTATATCACAGTCTCTCTTCATTTTCTGTGCATATTGTCAATTACAATTTTATTTGATGTATGGAGGCACATGGCTTAGTGGCCTTTCAATCGAAAGTTTGTGAGTTCAATTCTCAGACCGGGTGATGTGTTGTTTGAGCAAGACACTTTATTTCACATTGCTCCAGTTTATTCAGCTGTAGAAATGAGATGATAGAGACTGGGGTCCCTATCATTCCACTGCAAAGTGGTCGTGCAGATGCCACGGCAAAAAAAGCACCCAGCCCACACTGTAAAGTGGACGTGTAGGCGCCACGTAAAAAAAAGCACCCACCACTCACTGTAAATAAGGTTGGTGTTAGAAAGGGCATCCAGCTGTAGAAATCAAGCCAGAATCAGTTCCCGTCCCACCCTTGCAAGCAGGGAAAAGCGGACATAAAATGATGATGATGATGTTATCATATCTACATATTTGCGTATAATATCAATATGCACACTACACATGCTAGCAGAAAACCACCTGAAGGGTGGTTTTTTTTCTGCTAGTGGTTTTTAATTTAAGCAGAAAGTCAGCACTTTTGGGATTCAGTGGAAAATCGATTATATCAACCCCAGAAAGATAAAAGACAAAGTTGATCTTGGCGGGATTTGAACTTAGAACAAACCTAGAAAACAGTAACTAAATACCACAAAGCGTAATGGTTTCTGATTAGGCACAAGGCCAACAATTTGGAATGAGGGGAAAGTCAATTAAATCAACCTCAGTGCATTACTGGTACTTTTATTTTATCAACCCCGTAAGGATGAAAGATAAAGTTAACCATGACAGGGTTAGAACTTATAATGTGAAGAACCATAATTGTAAACTGGAAAGCCATCTTGTCTGACGCTCTACCAATTGCTGCCGATCTATCGCCCTAATCATCATTATCATCATCATCATCAACGTTTAACGTCCGTGTTCCACGCTTGCATGGGTTTGGACGGGGGTAGTCCCACTTGAGGCAAGAGTGATTGTCTTGCTCGCATAGGACTGTCTGGCAGGTTTTCTACAGTTGGATGTCCTTCCTAACACCAACCACATTTACAGTGTGGGTCTGGGAGGTTTTTACCGTGTTGCCTACACGGCCACATTACAGCGTGGACTGTCTGGCGGGTTTTCTACAGCTGGATGCCCTTCCTAACACCAACCACATTTACAGTGTGGGTCTGGGAGGTTTTTACCGTGTTGCCTACACGGCCACATTACAGCGTGGACTGTCTGGCGGGTTTTCTACAGCTGGATGCCCTTCCTAACACCAACCACATTTACAGTGTGGGGCTGGGAGGTTTTTACCGTGTTGCCTACACGGCCACATTACAGCGTGGACTGTCTGGCGGGTTTTCTACAGCTGGATGCCCTTCCTAACACCAACCACATTTACAGTGTGGGGCTGGGAGGTTTTTACCGTGTTGCCTACACGGCCACATTACAGCGTGGACTGTCTGGCGGGTTTTCTACAGCTGGATGCCCTTCCTAACACCAACCACATTTACAGTGTGGGGCTGGGAGGTTTTTACCGTGTTGCCTACACGGCCACATTACAGCGTGGACTGTCTGGCGGGTTTTCTACAGTTGGATGCCCTTCCTAACACCAACCACATTTACAGTGTGGGGCTGGGAGGTTTTTACTGTGTTGCCTACACGGCCACATTACAGCGTGGACTGTGTGGCGGGTTTTCTACAGTTGGATGCCCTTCCTAACACCAACCACATTTACAGTGTGGGGCTGGGAGGTTTTTACCGTGTTGCCTACACGGCCACATTACAGCGTGGACTGTCTGGCGGGTTTTCTACAGTTGGATGCCCTTCCTAACACCAACCACATTTACAGTGTGGGGCTGGGAGGTTTTTACCGTGTTGCCTACACGGCCACATTACAGCGTGGACTGTGTGTTTTTTTGTTGTGACACCTACACGATCTCATTTGTTTCGGCCTGGATGGCGCGGCACCAACATAACTTTA
>OZ024756.1:11765866-11768366 GCA_964016885.1 Eledone cirrhosa
TGAAGAAGAGATTTTTTTTTCTAGATAAATATAAACAATTTAATCCTTTAGCATTTACATTACTCTCTATATATACTATTATATTTTTGTGGTAAAGGCTCTATCTTACATAATTATCTCACGTAATATCAAATCGATGAGATTTTGATATTATTTATTTTCAGAACAATACCTTAACATCAGTATGAGTGGCCAGTTACAGCTGGTTTAAAAAGAAAGAGGTGAGAGAATTCTGGCCTTATATGGCCAGTTTAAATGCTAAAGGTTTAAAAGAAACAATTTTGTATCATATAACGAAAGTTTAAGCTAAGCTTTGTAACATACCATTAACAAAGACAAATTTCTTTGATAAAATTGTGATCAAATGTTTTAATGCTGTTCTCAAAATAAATAATATCAAAGCCTCATATAGTCTATATTATGTGAGATAATTATGTAAAATAAAACCTTTACTGTGAAAATACAATAGTATATATACAGTAATGTAAATGTTATGTGAGATATTATGTGAGGTAAAGCCTTTACCGTGAAAATATAATAGTACATATAGAGTAGTGT
This sequence comes from Eledone cirrhosa, assembly GCA_964016885.1. Lineage (NCBI taxonomy): Eukaryota > Metazoa > Mollusca > Cephalopoda > Octopoda > Eledonidae > Eledone > Eledone cirrhosa. The sequence continues at coordinate 11,766,425 of OZ024756.1, forward strand.
AAATGTTATGTGAGGTAAAACCTTTACTGTGTAAATACAATAGTATATATAGAGTAATGCAAATGTTATGTGAGGTAAAGCCTTTACTGTGAAAATACAATAGTATATATAGAGTAATGTAAATGTTATGTGAGGTATTATGTAAGGTAAAGCCTTTACTGTGTAAATACAATAGTATATATAGAGTAATGTAAATGTTATGTGAGATATTATGTAAGGTAAAACCTTTACTGTGAAAATACAATAGTATATATAGAGTAATGTAAATGTTATGTGAGGTATTATGTCAGGTAAAGCCTTTACTGTGAAAATACAATAGTATATATAGAGTAATGTAAATGTTATGTGAGGTATTATGTGAGGTAAAGCCTTTACTGTGAAGATATAATAGTATATATAGAGTAATGTAAATGTTATGTGAGGTAAAGCCTTTACTGTGAAAATACAATAGTATATATAGAGTATTGTAAATGTTATGTGAGGTAAACCCTTTACTGTGAAAATACAATAGTATATATAGAGTATTGTAAATGTTATGTGAGGTAAAGCCTTTACTGTGAAAATACAATAGTATATATAGAGTAATGTAAATGTTATGTGAGATATTATGTGAGGTAAAGCCTTTACTGTAAAAATACAATAGTATATATAGAGTATTGTACTAAAGGGTTAATATGGAGAAAAACATTGTCATAATGCCTGTGACTATTGACATATACCCACACATGCATATGCATATACATAAACATACACATGCCCACCCCCATATAAACATACACACCCAAACACCCCCACATACACACACACACACACACTGATACATACCCCCCCCCCCACTATCTCGCCGTGTGTATATATATATATATCATATATATATATATATATCCGGGAGCTTCCAACCGACATGGTCGCAATCTTTAAGGGTATGTCAATATTTGTTTATAAAACTGATCTATATTATATTTTATCTGATGAAAGCGCACCATAATTTGCTTTGGTGTCCTTGAAATATGTATAATGAAATAAATATGGTTTTATAAATAAAGTTTCCATTTGTATTTTTACTCCAATAATTTGTTGAGTGCTTTATATCAGTTATAAAAATATTTGCCTGTTGTATCCCAACAAATTAAATATAACTTCTACATATATATATATATATATATATATATATATATATATATATATATATATATATATATGTTTGTATGTTTGCCCGTACTTTCCCTCTCTCTCTATTTACTTTCCTTTCTATGTTTGTCCCCCTCTCTCCCTCTCTCTCTCCCTCTCTCTGCCCCTCTCTCTTGCTCCCTCCCCCATTATTTCTCTATATAACTGTTTGTCCCCCCCCCCACATCTCTCTATACCTTTATGTTTGTTTCTCTCTCTCCCTCTATATCTCTATATATCACTATCTCTCCCTCCCTCTCTCTGTACATACCTCCACCTGTAACCCCCAACCTCCACCATCTCCCTCTCCCTCTCTATTTATCACCATCTCTCCCTCTCTCTCTGTACATACCTCCACCTGTAATCCCCAACCTCCTCTATCTCTCTCTCTCTCTCTCCCTCTCCCTCTCTATATATCACCATCTCTCTCTCTCTCCCTCTCTCTGTACATACCTCCACCTGTAACCCCCAACCTCCACCATCTCTCTCTCCCTCTCCCTCTCTATTTATCACCATCTCTCCCTCTCTCTCTCTGTACATACCTCCACCTGTAATCCCCAACCTCCTCCATCTCTCTCTCCCTCTCCCTCTCTATATATCACCATCTCTCTCTCTCTCTCTCTCTATACATACCTCCACCTGTAACCCCCAACCTTCTCCACTACTTCTCTCTCAATTCACTTCATTCAAAAGACAGTAATTTTATTCTGACATTTCAAGTGTATTTTGTTCACTTGTTGAAAATTCTTGAGAATGTCTAAAGTTAAGCTTT
>OZ024756.1:11773366-11810866 GCA_964016885.1 Eledone cirrhosa
AGACTGCCTGCTCCTCAGACCTGTGTTAACACAACAAAAATCACATCAAATCTGAAGACGAACCAGCCAGACACAAACAAGCCTATAGAATGACCAAACACGGGCCTAGAATTCAACGGACGCACCTGTAGTAGAAACCAACCCAAAATCAGTTCTGTATGAGCAAGACATGTTCACCTGACCTGGCATTGCCCACAACAAGACAATTCATCTAACCCATGTTAGCATGGAAGAATGGACGTAAAATGGTGATGATGATGATTTGCATACTTCATTTATTTATATATATATAAATGCGGACAAAAAATGATGATGATGATATATATGTGTGTGTGTGCATATATATATACATACATACATAATTTATATATATAAAGCGAATAACTATGTATCTACTCTGGGATTTTACATAACATTACCTATTGAGTATGCTGAGATGCAACCGGTACTAGCAGTGAAACCCATGCTGGTCCCGTCAACTTATATATATATATATTTATATCAAAGGTATATATTGAGTTAGAAACTCAAAATAGTCTCTTACAATAAAATAGCTCTAAGAATGAGATATTTCCAAGCCGTAATTGAATATTCAATTATAATATACGGCTCGGAAAATCTCTTTCTTAGAGCTATTTCATTGTAAGAGACTATTTTGAGTTTCTAACTCAATATATACCTTTGATATATTCGGCTCCGTTAATTTGTTGAGCTAATTCAAATGTCGAGTAAACCTGGCTGCTATTTTTAGTGGTATGAGTTTGTGAGGCACGCGAAGTTCAGATACCATGTGCGTTATTATATATACGCACACTATTCAGTTTTTTAATATACTTAGAAGTGTCCAGGATAATAATTCTTCACCCACTGATGAGCAAGAATTGGTATTCCTCTTCACAATTAATATTGCGAAACAGCATTACCAAAGCTGTCCTATTGATTGGTAGTTACCACAATTCCGGTTTGTATTTATTTTCTTGATTTATTCTTAAATTGAGTCTGGCAAACCCTATTGTCTATAGTTAGTATTCTTTTCACCTTAGCGAATCTGGTCCCTTACGATTTGAACACATATATCTATATATCTGTGTTCGTTTTTCTTTTATATTCAATTATAATATATATTTATATATTTATTTATTTCTCTATTCCCAGTTCCACCTATTTCTGTGAGGAAATCATGCCTGACAGCGGGCCTAAAAACACCAGTGGATGGAGACGCTACCATTTACGACGTATTGGTCCAAAAGCCAGCAAACAGGGAGTAGCAGATATCATGGAGTAAGTTACCATTTGTTTGTATTATTATTGTTTTGATGTTGTTGTTGTTGCTGTTGTTGCACTGAGTCTGTGTCTGAACTCGGGGCCAGTCATATCACACCACACTGTGTGTGTATCACACTGAATCTCCCTGAGTTAAATGGCACACATGTTTGTTGAATGCTCAGGCATTTGCATGTTGCTTTCATGAGCAAGCTGTTCCATAGTTCAATGAACTGGTTAATTACAAATACACCTTAAAATAATTAATTACATTTTAAAACATGACAAAGCATGGTTACCTTTCTGTCCAAATTCCTGGTCAGTGTGTTAAAAAAAAAAAAGAAATAGTTAAAAAAAACAACAAACAAAGAAAAGTATTTTTAGATGTTCTGTTGTGTTTTGTGTTTGTTTTGTGATTTTTACTGTTTACAATACCTTTTATGGTCATCTTCATTTAAAAGATACACAGAACAGGTTGATGAATTAGTAGAGAATATTGGACAAAATATATTGTTGAGTTTGTATCTGGCAGTGAATTGACCAAGTTTGTTAAGGATTAAATACTCCACGCTTATATTTGTTCTGGCTTTCTGTCTGTACTCTGAGTTCAAAATCTCATTAAGGTCACCTTTGCTTTTCATCCTTACAGGTGAGAGTGCCAGAGGGTGGGAGGCAAGGACTGGGTGGTCTTGATAAATGAAATACTTGTCGGTGGTGGTGGTGGATTGGGGAGATTGTTAGCATATCTGACAGGGTGGGTGTCTTGCGATACCCCTGCCATTTGTAGATAGCACTGCTTCCATGCTGTGTGAGCCTTGTCTTTCCTTCCTTTACACAATATTGGTGGCATGGACAGGAACGACACTTTCTCAGGGCTACATGTTGGGGGCCAACTTTACCGGTGCAGTTCTGTGGTCTCATGAGAGACATATGTATACCTGAGCTATTCTGGCTCTTATTATATTATTGGCAGTATTGGTAGAGGGTTGGATGCCATGCTTTGACGCATAGTTACGGCCCTTGCCATTCTGAGTTCAAATCCCGCCGAGGTTAACTTTGCCTTTCATCCTTACGGGGTCGATAAAATAAAGTACCAGTAATGTACTGGGTAATTACTGGCCTTGTGCCAAAAGTAGAAACAATTATATTACCCATTGTTTACCTCAGCTATTCTGACCCTTAATTTATTAACCCGTTGTTATACCTCAGCTATTCTGGCCCTTAATATATTACCCATTGTTTACCTCAGCTATTCTGACCCTTAATTTATTAACCAGTTGTTATACCTCAGCTATTCTGACCCTTAATATATTACCAATTGTTTACCTCAGCTATTCTGACCCTTAATTTATTACCCAGTTGTTATACCTCAGCTATTCTGACTCTTAATATATTACCCAGTTGTTATACCTCAGCTATTATGACCCTTAATATATTACCCATTGTTTACCTCAGCTATTCTGGCCCTTAATTTATTAACCAGTTGTTATACCTCAGCTATTCTGGCCCTTAATTTATTAACCAGTTGTTATACCTCAGCTATTCTGACCCTTAATTTATTAACCAGTTGTTATACCTCAGCTATTCTGATCCTTAATATATTACCCATTGTTTACCTCAGCTATTCTGACCCTTAATTTATTAACCAGTTGTTATATCTCAGCTATTCTGACCCTTAATTTATTAACCAGTTGTTATACCTCAGCTATTCTGACCCTTAATATCTTACCCAGTTGTTATACCTCAGCTATTCTGACCCTTAATATATTACCCATTGTTTACCTCAGCTATTCTGACCCTTAATTTATTAACCACTTGTTATACCTCAGGTATTACGACCCTTAATTTATTAACCAGTTGTTATACCTCAGGTATTATGACCCTTAATTTATTAACCTGTTGTCAATAAGGACAAGCTGACATCTTGATAATCTCTCATTGGATTAACAAATTAGTTATATTCAGAATTGTTGAAGTTTATTTTGTATTGTTTTAAATTTCACCTGTCTTCTGTTTCAGGTGTAAGTTAGCGTTTTCTTTGTGTGTATGACTGTCTTATGTCATTAACCCTTCATTACGATATTTCTAATGAAAGACACTGTCTACGTCTTTAACCCTTTCATTAGCATATTTCTAATAAAAGACACTGTCTATGTCATTAACCCTTTCATTACCATATTGCTAATAAAAGACACTACCTATGATATTCAAATAATTTTGGAACTAATCAAATATTTTCAGAGATTTAGTTAATAAATAACTTTCTCATTATTAAGTTGCTATTTGAAACATAACTTAACAATGGTTCTTACATAAAATTATGATGAAGGATTCTTAGATAAATACGAACAATTTAAAACAAACGGTTTTGTAACATAGAATTGTGGACAATTTCTGACAGGTTTTTGTATCAAAAGAGTTGAAGTGTTAAACTCCTATTTGTGTAAATATCAAATTAACCCTCTAATTAACATGCTGCAATTATTTGTAGAATTATAATCAATTTTCCAACATTATTGTGACAATGTACATTAATCTATATATATAAAACTGTGGTTGTCTGTCTGTCTATCGATTTTTGGCACACATCTCCTCTTAGAATCTCTCACGGAATTGCACCGAAATTGCTATACTTGTACATTGAGCCCTAGCGAAGACATCGGAAAAAAAATATTTCAAATTGACCCACCCTATGTGACGAAATCGAATATAATGTATCGATTTTTGAGCGTAAGTTATCAGTTATTTCCCTTTGTTCTGTTTACATTGAGCGTCTTACGTAAAAAATTACGCTGGCTTTCTCAGCGTTTAAAATGACATTTGCAAAATTCATCAGTTCGAACACTAAGCTTCCGTTTTGCTTCATTTCCATTTAAAAGCATTTTAAAACAATATTTTTACTTGAAAACAAGTCTATTTAAAGACTACGTAAAACAAGCAAATATTTCGTCGTTAGGCGTGCAGACAGACAGTCGTGCAGACAGACAGTCGTGCAGAGAGGTGATATACGCGTGCAGACAGACAGTCGTGCAGAGAGGTGATATAGGCGTGCAGACAGACAGTCGTGCAGAGAGGTGATATAGGCGTGCAGACAGACATCTATCTATATATATAAAACTGTGGTTGTCTGTCTGTCTATCGATTTTTGGCACACATCTCCTCTTAGAATCTCTCACGGAATTGCACCGAAATTGCTATACTTGTACATTGAGCCCTAGCGAAGACATCGGAAAAAAAAAAATTTCAAATTGACCCACCCTATGTGACGAAATCGAATATAATGTATCGATTTTTGAGCGTAAGTGATCAGTTATTTCCCTTTGTTCTGTTTACATTGAGCGTCTTACGTAAAAAATTACGCGGCTTTCTCAGCGTTTAAAATGACATTAACACAATACACGAACAGACAGTTGTCGAGCCAGCAAAATATTGACCTGCAAAATTCATCAGTTCGAACACTAAGCTTCCGTTTTGCTTCATTTCCATTTAAAAGCATTTTAAAACAATATTTTTACTTGAAAACAAGTCTATTTAAAGACTACGTAAAACAAGCAAATATTTCGTCGTTAGGCGTGCAGACAGACAGTTGTGCAGACAGGTGATATAGGCGTGCAGACAGACAGTCGTGCAGAGAGGTGATATAGGCGTGCAGACAGACAGTCGTGCAGAGAGGTGATATAGGCGTGCAGACAGACATAACTGATAATTTGGTTACGCTAATGTTTTTCTCTGCGTTGCAGTGTTTACATTTTCGATCTTTGTTAATAAATAACCAGTGCAGTTTCTATCCCCAGCATCCTCTTTTGTTATAACATTCGGGTTATCGTTATGTTTTCTTAACTTCATAAGGCATATTGTTGGTTGAGGGAATATTAATCAAAAACACCACATGCAAGTCTGCACAGTAGACACTACAGTTTTTAAGCCAAGAAAGAAACTTAACATTGTAACTTTAACACAGCTACTGAGCGACCCCGAGCAACGCCGGGCTTTACTGCTAGTCAGTGATAGTATAGTGTAATGTTAGGTATTCTATGTACCGTTACTATTGTATATAGAACATAGTCTACCATTACTGTTGTATATAGAACATAGTCTATAGTATTATTGTATATAGAACATAGTCTATAGTACTATTGTATATAGAACATAGTCTATAGTATTATTGTATATAGAACATAGTCTACAGTACTATTGTATACAGAACATAGTCTATAGTACTATTGTATATAGAACATAGTCTATAGTACTATTGTATATAGAACATAGTCTACAGTACTATTGTATACAGAACATAGTCTACAGTACTCTTGTATATAGAACATAGTCTATAGTATTATTGTATATAGAACATAGTCTATAGTACTATTGTATATAGAACATAGTCTATAGTATTATTGTATATAGAACATAGTCTATAGTACTATTGTATATAGAACATAGTCTATAGTATTATTGTATATAGAACATAGTCTATAGTACTATTGTATATAGAACATAGTCTACAGTACTATTGTATATAGAACATAGTCTACAGTACTATTGTATATAGAACATAGTCTATAGTACTATTGTATATAGAACATAGTCTACAGTACTATTGTATATAGAACATAGTCTACAGTACTATTGTATATAGAACATAGTCTACAGTACTATTGTATATAGAACATAGTCTATAGTACTATTGTATATAAAACATAATCTACAGTAACTATTGTATATAGAACAGTCTATAGTATAGTGTAATGTTAGGTGTTCTATATACCGTTACTATTGTATATAGAACATAGTCTACAGTACTATTGTATATATAACATAGTCTATAGTACTATTGTATATAGAACATAGTCTACAGTACTATTATATATATAACAGTCTATAGTAACTATGGTATGTAACATAGTTTATAGTAACTATGGTATATAACATAGTCTATAGAACTATGGTATTACAGTTTATTTTAATATTGTATTAGCTTTATCTTAAAACAGGGTGAGTCATCTCAATTTTTCCTTCTTTTTATTATTATTTTATTAGTTTGTAAAAGAACCCCCTGTCTTGAAAGTCAGTTGTGCTTTTGTTGGGCAGTAGAAAAGTCCAAATATCTCGTTACATCTAAGATATTTATCAAGATTAGAATAATTTCTGTGATATAGGCATTGACGTTTTTATGTCTTTGTTTTCAATGCTGGCATGAGTAAGAGCACCAATAACTACCTCCATCTCCTCCTCCCTTGGCCACTACCTTCACCCCCCCCCCTCCCTCCCCCCCCCTCTCCTCCATTGGCCACCACTACTTTTACCTCATCTTTCATCATTTTCACCTTCCTGAGAATCTCAATTCTTTATTTTCACCCCACCCCCCCACCCCCGACTACTCACCACAGCCCCCCCCCCCCCAACCCCCTTGTTGATTTCACTGCCAGTGTATCCCATTTATCCTCATCACCATTATCGTCCACCCTCATCACTACATACATGTCCAGCTCTCCTAAATAACCTGGATGGTTTTAACTTCCTAGCCATTGTCTTATCCTATCTAAACCCAACTTTCTTTTGATTTCTCTTGCATATCCTATGAATCATGGTTACATCACTTCTTTCAATCTCAGCTCATACACACATACACACACACACAGATAAATATGTACACATACACAACACATACACAAACTGGCAGAGACAGACAAATATATACATACACATATATATATATACATATATACATATAAACCAAAACACAAACAGGCATAGATATGCATACACAAACAGGTTCAGACATATAAATATATATATATATATACATATATACATACATACATATATATATATATATATATATACATATATACATACAAAAGAAACACACAAATAGGCATAGATATGCATACACAAACCGGTTTAGACATATAAATATATATATATATATATACACACATACATATATACATACAAAACAAACACACAAACAGGCATACACATTCAGTTATATATATATATATATATATATACACATACATATATACATACAAAACAAACACACAAACAGGCATACACATTCAGTTATATATATATATATATATATATACACATACATATATACATACAAAACAAACACACAAACAGGCATACACATTCAGTTAGATATATATATATATATATATATATATATATATATATATATATATATATACATACATTGGTACTCCTACTACGATATATGTCTAAAATTCGCTTCTATAACAGATTACAGCTCTAAAATATCTTCCATTTATTTCATATGATGCAAGAATTCTTTAGTCTTCGGACTTTTAATGTTGCAACAAATGTTAATCATGCTGCAAAGATAGTAAGATTAATGTGTTGTTTCTAACCTTTCTCCCACCCTTAGACATACCCTCTCTCTCCCACCCTTAGACATACCCTCTCTCTCCCACCCCTAGACATACCCTCTCTCTCCCACCCCTAGACATACCCGCTCTCTCCCACCCCTAGACATACCCTCTCTCCCACCCTCAATTTCAGCAAGATATGTCATTTCATCCCCCTCCCACCTTCAGTTTGATATGTGTTCTTGAACAAGACACTCCATTTCAGCTCACCCAGTTCTCTATCATTAATCCTTTTAATAATAATAATAATAATGAAATTATTGTGTACAGTGCTCAGGTGCACTACAACTCATCAAAGGTGCATGTATAGTACATAGAATAATGTACAAATGCCAGGAAAGTGAACAGTGTATGAGTCATGATATACACACAGATACGTGTGTGTGTGTGTGTGTGTGTGTGTGTGTGTGTGTGTGTGTGTGTGTGTGTGTGTGTATGGAGGGGGGATATCAGGTGTAGTTTTGGCGAATTTCGGGAAGCATGAGGGTTTTAAAGGATGCAGTGTCTTGACAGCTAACAACTGATGCAGGTAGTTTGTTCCATGCTTCAGCAACTCTAAGTGTGAAAAAATGTTTCCGAAAGTCATGGGAGCTGTGGTGTTTCTGACTTTGTAGGCATGTCCACGCGTGTTAGACACATGGAGATCAAAAGGTACTCAGGGTTGTTGTAGGCAAGATGGTTAATAATTTTGTGGGTGTTTACCAAATCAGTTTCCAGACGCCGGAGCTTCAAAGTATCCATGCCCACGGAAGCGAGGCATTCAGAGTATGGTAGATGCCTAATGGAGAGTATTTGCTTGGTTGCACGTCTCTGAACAGTTTCCAGGAGGTCAATGTTCTCAGCAATATAGGGGTTCCAGACTGATGATGCGAATTCCAAGTGTGGTTGTACCGTAGCTGTATACAGCTTTAAATAGATGGCTGGAGAGTGGCTGAAAAAGGTCGTGCTCAGTGATACCAAAACACCCTCGGCCTTCTTGACAATTTTAGAGATGTGCTTTGTCCAACACAAATCGCTGCTGACAGTAATGCCCAGGTCACATTCACAAGAAGACTTCTTGATATCAGTGTTGTGGAGGGAGTATGTGGACGCTGGGTTTTTCCTCCCAAAATGCATGGTGGTACACTTGTCCACAGCCAGCTTGAGTTGCCAGTCCGCAATCTATTGCAGCATTGCATCCAGGTCTGATTGCAGGAAACAAAAGACACTGCCTCTGATTTTAAAGGAATTTTGAAAATAATGAAGAATTTGTAGGGTTTTAGTTATCTATCATGTTATTGCCCCTTTTGTTTTCATATTCCTAGAAATGAAAGGACTCTGCTTATTATTTTCAAATAAATTTGAAAATAATCAAGAATTTGATAGGATTTATTTAGAATTATCAAAGTGGTGTTTGGAGCATAACTTAATAAAGGTTCTTACAATTATAATGGAAGGTTTGTTTTTTTTATATTTATAAATATAAGCATTTTGAAATAAGAAATGTTGTATCATAGAACCAGAGGTAACTGCCTCAAGCAGGTTTGGTAATCTAGAATTAATTTAACACATCTTCTCTCTGTCCCCTCTCTCTCACACTTGAATCTCCCTCCTTCTCTCTCTCTCACTGTATAGAAAATGTTTGATATTAAAAACTTTAATACACTCAATCACACACACTGTTTAAACAAATAGCTGGTTTATTTCTGAGTTGGCACAAAGACAATATATCTGAGGACAGAAGTGATGGTGTGTGTGTGTGAGAGAGAGTATGTATGTGTATGTGTGTGTGTGTGTGTGATACTGTAACAATACCTTCCTCTAAAGTAGGAGAGTTGTGTAAAAGTAAATTTTTGTCAGCGGGAAATAACTGATGATTTATTCACTTATCTCCCCTTATCTAATTTTACTTATTTCACTACTACTACTACTACTACTACTATTACCACCACCACTACTATTGCTACCACTAATGCTACTACTACTACTACTACTACTACTACCACCACCACCACTACTATTACTACTACTACCACCACCACTACTATTACTACTACTACTACCACCACCACTACTATTACTATTACTACCACCACCACTACTATTACTACTACTACCAACACCACTACTATTACTACTACTACCACCACCACCACTACTATTACTACCACCACCACTACTATTACTACTACTACCACCACCACCACTACTATTACTACTACCACCACCACCACCACCATTACTACCACTAATGCTACTACTACTACTACCACCACCACCACCACTATTACTACCACTAATGCTACTACTACTACCACCACCACTATTACTACTACTACTACCACCACCTTTCCAATATACTGATACACTAAAGCTGTGTTTGTTTCCTGTCTCTAAATATTTGAAGCTGGCCAGAGAAATGTGTTATTTTTCTTTTTAATATTATTTACTACTATCTATGGAAGTTATAACATAAACTCCTTCCATGGCGTATTCTATATACTCTCAGACACCATCAACCAATTCCAGCTAAAATTGCTCTGGAACTTACTGTAACCCTTTAGCAGTTAGACCAGCCATATCTGGCCAGAATTCTCTCCCCTCTTTCTGTTCAAACTGGCTGTAACCAACAGCTCATACTTACGTTAAGGTATTGTTCTCAAAATAAATAATATCAAAACCTCATAAATTTGATATTATGTGAGGTAAACCCTTTACCACAAAAATACAATAGTATAGAGTCATGTCAATGTTAAAGGGTTAAGCGATGTGTTTTTTTTGTTAGGTAGTTGAGATATATTTAACTCTTCTCATACTAAAGCACATAAAAGAGGTCCTGGTTCTAGGCTACACAACTGTCTTTTAGACTATTTCAATGTGTCTCCCTCGCTATACTTCAGCTTAATGACTTCTTCATTCTGTCCACCGGCACCATCATGTGGCTTACACCTGCAATTCTGCACACCTGGCCGTGAGAGTGTTATCCCACACTGTCCAGGCTTGTATCATTAGGGGGTAATGTGCCAGTGTTATCCCACACTGTCCAGGCTTGTATTATTAGGGGGTAATGTGACAGTGTTATCCCACACTGTCCAGGCTTGTATTATTAGGGGGTAATGTGACAGTGTTATCCCACACTGTCCAGGCTTGTATTATTAGGGGGTAATGTGACAGTGTTATCCCACACTGTCCAGGCTTGTATTATTGGGGGTAATGTGCCAGTGTTATCCCACACTGTCCAGGCTTGTTTATTAGGGGGTAATGTGACAGTGTTATCCCACACTGTCCAGGCTTGTATTATTAGGGGGTAATGTGCCAGTGTTATCCCACATTATCCAGACTTGTATTATTAGGGGGTAATGTGACAGTGGATTGGCAGTATCGGTAGAGGGTCGGACACCATGCTTTGCAGCACAGAGTTACGGCCCTTGCCATTCTGAGTTCGAATCCCGACGAGGTTAACTTTGCCTTTCATCCTTACGGGGTCGATAAAATAAAGTACCAGTAATACACTGGGATAATTGCTGGCCTTGTGCCAAAAGTAGAAACAATTATTAGGGGGTAATGTGAGCGCGTTATCCCACACTGTCCAGGCTTGTATTATTAGGGGGTAATGATGGCATAAGTTGCTGACATCTATAACAACTTACACCCACACACCCAGCCACGTGGGCACACACACACACACACACACACACACACACACACCATCCATAATTGTATAGTTATCATTTGCTTCCATTCTTGATAAACTTGTGTCAGCAAATACATGTCATCAGAAATTAGTTTCTAGACTTCTGGAAATAGTGAAATAAGTTGGCTATCGAGACAGAAACAAATGAACCGTATCTCCTGTAATACTGTCCACTCTCTCTCTCTAGGGTCCTATATACCCACCATACTCCACTACGTCTCTAGGGTCCTATATACCCACCATACTCCACCATCTCTCTCTCTCTAGGGTCTTATACACCCACCATACTCCACCATACTCCACTACCTCTCTAGGGTCCTATATACCCACCATACTCCACCATCTCTCTCTCTAGGGTCTTATACACCCACCATACTCCACCATACTCCACTACCTCTCTAGGGTCCTATATACCCACCATACTCCACCATCTCTCTCTCTCTAGGGTCTTATACACCCACCATACTCCACTACCTCTCTAGGGTCCTATATACCCACCATACTCCACCATCTCTCTCTCTAGGGTCTTATACACCCACCATACTCCACTACCTCTCTAGGGTCCTATATACCCACGATACTCCACCATCTCTCTCTCTCTCTAGGGTCTTATACACCCACCATACTCCACCATCTCTCTCTCTCTAGGGTCTTATACACCCACCATACTCCACCATCTCTCTCTCTAGGGTCCTATATACCCACCATACTCCACTCTCTCTAGGGTCCTATATACCCACCATACTCCACCATATCTCTCTCTAGGGTCCTATACACCCACCATACTCCACTCTCTCTAGGGTCCTATACACCCACCATACTCCACTACCTCTCTCTAGGGTCCTATATACCTACCATACTCCACTACCTCTCTCTAGGGTCTTATACACCCACCATACTCCACCATCTCTCTCTAGGGTCTTATACACCCACCATACTCCACCATATCTCTCTCTAGGGTCTTATACACCCACCATACTCCACCATCTCTCTCTCTAGGGTCTTATACACCCACCATACTCCACCATCTCTCTCTAGCGTCCTATATACCCACCATAGTCCACTACCTCTCTAGGGTCTTATACACCCACCATACTCCACCATCTCTCTCTCTAGGGTCTTATACACCCACCATACTCCATCATATCTCTCTCTAGGGTCTTATACACCCACCATACTCCACCATCTCTCTCTCTAGGGTCTTATACACCCACCATACTCCACCATCTCTCTCTCTCTAGGGTCCTATATACCCACCATAGTCCACTACCTCTCTAGGGTCTTATACACCCACCATACTCCACCATCTCTCTCTCTAGGGTCTTATATACCCACCATACTCCACCATCTCTCTCTAGGGTCTTATACACCCACCATACTCCACCATCTCTCTCTAGGGTCTTATACACCCACCATACTCCACCATCTCTCTATCTAGGGTCTTATACACCCACCATACTCCACCATCTCTCTCTCTAGGGTTTTATACACCCACCATACTCCACCATCTCTCTCTCTAGGGTCTTATACACCCACCATACTCCACCATCTCTCTCTCTAGGGTCTTATACACCCACCATACTCCACCATCTCTCTCTCTAGGGTCTTATACACCCACCATACTCCACCATCTCTCTCTCTAGGGTCTTATACACCCACCATACTCCACCATATCTCTCTCTAGGGTCTTATACACCCACCATACTCCACCATCTCTCTCTCTAGGGTCTTATATACCCACCATACTCCACCATCTCTCTCTCTAGGGTCTTATATACCCACCATACTCCACCATCTCTCTCTCTAGGGTCTTATACACCCACCATACTCCACCATCTCTCTCTCTCTAGGGTCTTATATACCCACCTTACTCCACCATCTCTCTCTCTAGGGTCTTATATACCCACCATACTCCACCATCTCTCTCTCTAGGGTCTTATACACCCACCATACTCCACCATCTCTCTCTCTAGGGTCTTATATACCCACCATACTCCACCATATCTCTCTCTAGGGTCTTATACACCCACCATACTCCACCATCTCTCTCTCTCTAGGGTCTTATACACCCACCATACTCTACCATCTCTGTCTCTAGGGTCTTATATACCCACCATTCTCCACCATCTCTCTCTCTAGGGTCTTATATACCCACCATACTCCACCATCTCTCTCTCTAGGGTCTTATATACCCACCATACTCCACCATCTCTCTCTCTAGGGTCTTATACACCCACCATACTCCACCATCTCTCTCTCTAGGGTCTTATACACCCACCATACTCCACCATCTCTCTCTAGGGTCTTATACACCCACCATACTCCACCATATCTCTCTCTAGGGTCTTATACACCCACCATACTCCACCATCTCTCTCTCTAGGGTCTTATACACCCACCATACTCCACCATCTCTCTCTAGCGTCCTATATACCCACCATAGTCCACTACCTCTCTAGGGTCTTATACACCCACCATACTCCACCATCTCTCTCTCTAGGGTCTTATACACCCACCATACTCCACCATATCTCTCTCTAGGGTCTTATACACCCACCATACTCCACCATCTCTCTCTCTAGGGTCTTATACACCCACCATACTCCACCATCTCTCTCTCTCTAGGGTCCTATATACCCACCATAGTCCACTACCTCTCTAGGGTCTTATACACCCACCATACTCCACCATCTCTCTCTCTAGGGTCTTATATACCCACCATACTCCACCATCTCTCTCTAGGGTCTTATACACCCACCATACTCCACCATCTCTCTCTAGGGTCTTATACACCCACCATACTCCACCATCTCTCTATCTAGGGTCTTATACACCCACCATCTCTCTCTCTAGGGTTTTATACACCCACCATACTCCACCATCTCTCTCTCTAGGGTCTTATACACCCACCATACTCCACCATCTCTCTCTCTAGGGTCTTATACACCCACCATACTCCACCATCTCTCTCTCTAGGGTCTTATACACCCATCATACTCCACCATATCTCTCTCTAGGGTCTTATACACCCACCATACTCCACCATCTCTCTCTCTAGGGTCTTATACACCCACCATACTCCACCATATCTCTCTCTAGGGTCTTATACACCCACCATACTCCACCATCTCTCTCTCTAGGGTCTTATACACCCACCATACTCCACCATCTCTCTCTCTAGGGTCTTATATACCCACCATACTCCACCATCTCTCTCTCTAGGGTCTTATATACCCACCATACTCCACCATCTCTCTCTCTAGGGTCTTATACACCCACCATACTCCACCATCTCTCTCTCTCTAGGGTCTTATATACCCACCTTACTCCACCATCTCTCTCTCTAGGGTCTTATATACCCACCATACTCCACCATCTCTCTCTCTAGGGTCTTATACACCCACCATACTCCACCATCTCTCTCTCTAGGGTCTTATATACCCACCATACTCCACCATATCTCTCTCTAGGGTCTTATACACCCACCATACTCCACCATCTCTCTCTCTCTAGGGTCTTATACACCCACCATACTCTACCATCTCTGTCTCTAGGGTCTTATATACCCACCATTCTCCACCATCTCTCTCTCTAGGGTCTTATATACCCACCATACTCCACCATCTCTCTCTCTAGGGTCTTATACACCCACCATACTCCACCATCTCTCTCTCTAGGGTCTTATACACCCACCATACTCCACCATCTCTCTCTAGCGTCCTATATACCCACCATAGTCCACTACCTCTCTAGGGTCTTATACACCCACCATACTCCACCATCTCTCTCTCTAGGGTCTTATACACCCACCATACTCCACCATCTCTCTCTCTCTAGGGTCCTATATATCCACCATAGTCCACTACCTCTCTAGGGTCTTATACACCCGCCATACTCCACCATCTCTCTCTCTAGGGTCTTATATACCCACCATACTCCACCATCTCTCTCTAGGGTCTTATACACCCACCATACTCCACCATCTCTCTCTAGGGTCTTATACACCCACCATACTCCACCATCTCTCTATCTAGGGTCTTATACACCCACCATACTCCACCATCTCTCTCTCTAGGGTTTTATACACCCACCATACTCCACCATCTCTCTCTCTAGGGTCTTATACACCCACCATACTCCACCATCTCTCTCTCTAGGGTCTTATACACCCACCATACTCCACCATCTCTCTCTCTAGGGTCTTATACACCCACCATACTCCACCATATCTCTCTCTAGGGTCTTATACACCCACCATACTCCACCATCTCTCTCTCTAGGGTCTTATATACCCACCATACTCCACCATCTCTCTCTCTAGGGTCTTATATACCCACCATACTCCACCATCTCTCTCTCTAGGGTCTTATACACCCACCATACTCCACCATCTCTCTCTCTCTAGGGTCTTATATACCCACCTTACTCCACCATCTCTCTCTCTAGGGTCTTATATACCCACCATACTCCACCATCTCTCTCTCTAGGGTCTTATACACCCACCATACTCCACCATCTCTCTCTCTAGGGTCTTATATACCCACCATACTCCACCATATCTCTCTCTAGGGTCTTATACACCCACCATACTCCACCATCTCTCTCTCTCTAGGGTCTTATACACCCACCATACTCTACCATCTCTGTCTCTAGGGTCTTATATACCCACCATTCTCCACCATCTCTCTCTCTAGGGTCTTATATACCCACCATACTCCACCATCTCTCTCTCTAGGGTCTTATATACCCACCATACTCCACCATCTCTCTCTCTAGGGTCTTATACACCCACCATACTCCACCATCTCTCTCTCTAGGGTCTTATACACCCACCATACTCCACCATCTCTCTCTCTAGGGTCTTATACACCCACCATACTCTACCATCTCTCTCTCTAGGGTCTTATACACACACCATACTCCACCATCTCTCTCTCTAGGGTCTTATACACCCACCATACTCCACCATCTCTCTCTCTAGGGTCTTATATACCCACTATACTCCACCATCTCTCTCTCTAGGGTCTTATACACCCACCATACTCCACCATCTCTCTCTCTAGGGTCTTATACACCCACCATACTCCACCATCTCTCTCTCTAGGGTCTTATACACCCACCATACTCCACCATCTCTCTCTCTAGGGTCTTATACACCCACCATACTCCACCATCTCTCTCTCTAGGGTCTTATACACCCACCATACTCCACCATCTCTCTCTCTAGGGTCTTATATACCCACTATACTCCACCATCTCTCTCTCTAGGGTCTTATATACCCACCATACTCCACCATATCTCTCTCTAGGGTCTTATACACCCACCCACCATACTCCACCATCTCCCTCTCTAGGGTCTTATACACCCACCATACTCCACCATCTCTCTCTCTCTAGGGTCTTATATACCCACCATACTCCACCATCTCTCTCCAGGGTCTTATACACCCACCATACTCCACCATCTCTCTCTCTAGGGTCTTATATACCCACCATACTCCACCATCTCTCTCTCTAGGGTCTTATATACCCACCATACTCCACCATCTCTCTCTCTAGGGTCTTATACACCCACCATACTCCACCATCTCTCTCTCTAGGGTCTTATACACCCACCATACTCCACCATCTCTCTCTCTAGGGTCTTATACACCCACCATACTCCACCATCTCTCTCTCTAGGGTCTTATATACCCACTATACTCCACCATCTCTCTCTCTAGGGTCTTATACACCCACCATACTCCACCATCTCTCTCTCTAGGGTCTTATACACCCACCATACTCCACCATCTCTCTCTCTAGGGTCTTATACACCCACCATACTCCACCATCTCTCTCTCTAGGGTCTTATACACCCACCATACTCCACCATCTCTCTCTCTAGGGTCTTATACACCCACCATAATTTCATGGTCTGAAAAACCTACATAGAAGAAACTGAAACCCTTTCAAAATTCCACATTTTTTTAAAAGGTTCTTAAATATGATTGATTCTTTGTTTTAAAATGTTTCTATTCATCTAAAAACCTTTTATCATAATTTTATGTAAGAACCTTTGTTAAGTTATATTCCAAACCCCAACATTGACTTTCATTAGAAATATATGTAACAAAAGAGTTAAAATGTTTCTATTCATCTAAAAACCTTATATCATAATTTTATGTAAGAACCTTTGTTAAGTTATATTCCAAACCCCAACATTGACTTTCATTAGAAATATATGTAACAAAAGAGTTAAAATGTTTATATTTATCTAAGAACCTTCGTTGAATTATGTTCCAGAGACAAACTTTATACCGAGAAAGTTAGTTATATTACTAAATCTGTCCAAATTCTTTATTATTTTCAAAATTATTTGAAAATCATAAGAGATATCTCTCATTAAACATTTGGTGACAAAAGGGTTAAAGTTTTTCTAAAACCCTACCATCATAATTTCATGAAAGCACCTTCGTTATGTTCTAACGACCAGCTAAATAATTGTTTCTACTTTTGGTACAAGGCCAGCAATTACCCCAGTACATTACTGGTACTTTATTTTATTGACCCAATAAGGGTGAAAGGCAAATTTAACCTCAGCGGGATTTGAACTCAGAATGGCAAGGGTTGTAACTCTGTGTGTCAAAGCATGGCGTCCGACCCTCTACCGATACTGCCTATCCCTGAATGTTGGAAGAAGGGTTGCTTCATGTTACCATTAGACCAGCTAAATAATGGTAACATGAAGCAGCCCTTCTTCCAACATTCAGGGATCTGCTGTACCAGATAAACTACATACATTTCACACAACTCCCCAAAAGAATCTGCGGCTACAAAACACTGACAATATTTCTCAACCCTTAGTTCTCTCTCTTTGTTTCTTTTTGTTGGCACATGTATATATGTGGTGTTGTGTAGTGTACTGTGGTGTAGTGTGGTGTGGTGAGGTGTAGTATGGTGTGGTGTGGTAGTGTAGTGTAGTGTGGTGTGGTGTAGTGTAGTATGTAAGGTGTGGTGTAGTATGGTGTGGTGTGGTGTGGCGTGGTAGTGTAGTGTAGTGTGGTGTGGTGTAGTGTAGTGTGTAAGGTGTGGTGTAGTGTGGTGTGGTGTGGTGTGGTGTAGTGTGGCGTTGTGGTGTGGTGTAGTGTAGTATGTAAGGTGTGGTGTGGTGCGGTGCAGTGTAGTGTATGGTGTGGTGTAGTGTAGTGTAGTAGTGTGGTGTGGTGTAGTGTAGTGTATGGTGTGGTGTAGGGTAGTGTAGTATGTAAGGTGTGGTGTAGTGTGGCGTGGTGTGGTGCGGTGCGGTGTAGTGTAGTGTATGGTGTGGTGTGGTGTAGTGTAGTAGTGTGGTGTAGTGTAGTGTATGGTGTGGTGTAGTGTAGTGTATGGTGTGGTGTGGTGTAGTGTAGTAAGGTATTGTGTGGTGTGGTTTGGTGTATGGTGTGGTGTGGTGTAGTGTAGTGTAAGGTGTGGTGTAGTCTATGGTGTGGTGTGGTGTGGTGTAGTGTAGTGTATGGTGTGGTGTAGTGTAGTGTGGTGTGGTGTAGTGTAGTGTAGTATGTAAGGTGTGGTGAGATGAACTAAAGTAGACTTCATTCATGTCTTCATTTATCTCCAGATGATCTTTTTGTTATAAATTGAACATCAAATAATTGAAGAAATGTTGTTTGTTATTTGGTTTGTCTGAGGGGAACCAACCAGTAATAGATGTGGTAATAGCCCTATACTGGGCTCCGTGTTTAGCACAAATAAAACACCTTGTCTAATTCTCCTTGTAATAATAATAATAATAATGATATTGCGCTAATTGAGAAAGAAAGCAAACATTGTTGAGTCATAGATCTAGGATGTCCAGACAAGGTATGTAATAAAGAAGGGAAAAAAAGTCGAAAGAAATGACAGGTTAGTTTGGGACGTTAAGCAGTTGTGGTCACTGAAAAATGTGGTGGTAATAATAATAGTTGGAGTCTTGGTAACAGTGAGTAAAGATCTTGAGAAGTACATTAAAGAAATAGAGGTTGATATACAGGTGGAGCTAATGCAGAAAGCAACACACCTTGGAACAGATCCAATAGCCCAGAGGGGGGGGGGGTATAAAAATAAGGGGTGTTACCTCAGTTCTCTACCAGTGAACTGAGGTAACACTGTAATATATCTCCAGTGTTAGAAGCTGAGATAAGGGATGTTACTTCAGTTTACTGGTAGTGAACAGCAAACAGTGTAATACATCTCCAGTGTTAGAAGCTGAGATAAGGGATGTTACTTCAGTTTACTGATAGTGAACAGCTAACACTGTAATACATCTCCAGTGTTAGAAGCTGAGATAAGAGGTGTTACTTCAGTTTACTGGTAGTGAACAGCTAACACTGTAATACATCTCCAGTGTTAGAAGCTGAGATAAGAGGTGTTACTTCAGTTTACTGGTAGTGAACAGCTAACACTGTAATACATCTCCAGTGTTAGAAGCTGAGATAAGAGGTGTTACTTCAGTTTACTGGTAGTGAACAGCTAACACTGTAATACATCTCCAGTGTTAGAAGCTGAGATAAGAGGTGTTACCTCAGTTTACTGGTAGTGAACAGCTAACACTGTAATACATCTCCAGTGTTAGAAGCTGAGATAAGAGGTGTTACTTCAGTTTACTGGTAGTGAACAGCTAACACTGTAATACATCTCCAGTGTTAGAAGCTGAGATAAGAGGTGTTACTTCAGTTTACTGGTAGTGAACAGCTAACACTGTAATACATCTCCAGTGTTAGAAGCTGAGATAAGGAGTGTTACTTCAGTTTACTGGTAGTGAACAGCTAACACTGTAATACATCTCCAGTGTTAGAACCTGAGATAAGGGGTGTTACTTCAGTTTACTGGTAGTGAACAGCTAACACTGTAATACATCTCCAGTGTTAGAAGCTGAGATAAGAGGTGTTACTTCAGTTTACTGGTAGTGAACAGCTAACACTGTAATACATCTCCAGTGTTAGAAGCTGAGATAAGAGGTGTTACCTCAGTTCACTGGTAGTGAACAGCTAACACTGTAATACATCTCCAGTATTAGAACCTGAGATAAGGGGTGTTACTTCAGTTTACTGGTAGTGAACAGCTAACACTGTAATACATCTCCAGTGTTAGAAGCTGAGATAAGAGGTGTTACCTCAGTTCACTGGTAATGAACAGCTAACACTGTAATACATCTCCAGTATTAGAATCTGAGATAAGGGGTGTTACTTCAGTTTACTGGTAGTGAACAGCTAACACTGTAATACATCTCCAGTGTTAGAAGCTGAGATAAGAGGTGTTACTTCAGTTTACTGGTAGTGAACAGTTAACACTGTGATACATCTCCAGTGTTAGAAGCTGAGATAAGGGGTGTTACTTCAGTTTACTGGTAGTGAACAGCTAACACTGTAATACATCTCCAGTATTAGAACCTGAGATAAGGGGTGTTACTTCAGTTTACTGGTAGTGAACAGCTAACACTGTAATACATCTCCAGTGTTAGAAGCTGAGATAAGAGGTGTTACTTCAGTTTACTGGTAGTGAACAGCTAACACTGTAATACATCTCCAGTGTTAGAAGCTGAGATAAGGGGTGTTACTTCAGTTTACTGGTAGTGAACAGCTAACACTGTAATACATCTCCAGTGTTAGAACCTGAGATAAGGGGTGTTACCTCAGTTTACTGGTAGTGAACAGCTAACACTGTAATACATCTCCAGTATTAGAACCTGAGATAAGGGGTGTTACCTCAGTTTACTGGTAGTGAACAGCTAACACTGTAATACATCTCCAGTGTTAGAACCTGAGATAAGGGATGTTACCTCAGTTCACTGGTAATGAACAGCTAACACTGTAATACATCTCCAGTATTAGAACCTGAGATAAGGGGTGTTACTTCAGTTTACTGGTAGTGAACAGCTAACACTGTAATACATCTCCAGTGTTAGAAGCTGAGATAAGAGGTGTTACCTCAGTTCACTGGTAGTGAACAGCTAACACTGTAATACATCTCCAGTATTAGAACCTGAGATAAGGGGTGTTACTTCAGTTTACTGGTAGTGAACAGCTAACACTGTAATACATCTCCAGTGTTAGAACCTGAGATAAGGGATGTTACCTCAGTTCACTGGTAATGAACAGCTAACACTGTAATACATCTCCAGTATTAGAACCTGAGATAAGGGGTGTTACTTCAGTTTACTGGTAGTGAACAGCTAACACTGTAATACATCTCCAGTGTTAGAAGCTGAGATAAGAGGTGTTACTTCAGTTTACTGGTAGTGAACAGCTAACACTGTAATACATCTCCAGTGTTAGAAGCTGAGATAAGAGGTGTTACTTCAGTTTACTGGTAGTGAACAGCTAACACTGTAATACATCTCCAGTGTTAGAAGCTGAGATAAGGGGTGTTACTTCAGTTTACTGGTGGTGAACAGCTAACACTGTAATACATCTCCAGTGTTAGAAGCTGAGATAAGGGGTGTTACTTCAGTTTACTGGTAGTGAACAGCTAACACTGTAATACATCTCCAGCGTTAGAACCTGAGATAAGGGGTGTTACCTCAGTTTACTGGTAGTGAACAGCTAACACTGTAATACATCTCCAGTATTAGAACCTGAGATAAGGGGTGTTACCTCAGTTTACTGGTAGTGAACAGCTAACACTGTAATACATCTCCAGTGTTAGAACCTGAGATAAGGGATGTTACCTCAGTTCACTGGTAATGAACAGCTAACACTGTAATACATCTCCAGTATTAGAACCTGAGATAAGGGGTGTTACTTCAGTTTACTGGTAGTGAACAGCTAACACTGTAATACATCTCCAGTGTTAGAAGCTGAGATAAGAGGTGTTACTTCAGTTTACTGGTAGTGAACAGCTAACACTGTAATACATCTCCAGTGTTAGAAGCTGAGATAAGAGGTGTTACCTCAGTTCACTGGTAGTGAACAGCTAACACTGTAATACATCTCCAGTGTTAGAAGCTGAGATAAGAGGTGTTACCTCAGTTTACTGGTAGTGAACAGCTAACACTGTAATACATCTCCAGTGTTAGAACCTGAGATAAGGGGTGTTACCTCAGTTTACTGGTAGTGAACAGCTAACACTGTAATACATCTCCAGTATTAGAACCTGAGATAAGGGGTGTTACTTCAGTTTACTGGTAGTGAACAGCTAACAATGTAATACATCTCCAGTGTTAGAAGCTGAGATAAGAGGTGTTACTTCAGTTTACTGGTAGTGAACAGCTAACACTGTAATACATCTCCAGTGTTAGAACCTGAGATAAGGGATGTTACCTCAGTTCACTGGTAATGAACAGGTAACACTGTAATACATCTCCAGTATTAGAACCTGAGATAAGGGGTGTTACTTCAGTTTACTGGTAGTGAACAGCTAACACTGTAATACATCTCCAGTGTTAGAAGCTGAGATAAGAGGTGTTACTTCAGTTTACTGGTAGTGAACAGCTAACACTGTAATACATCTCCAGTGTTAGAAGCTGAGATAAGGGGTGTTACTTCAGTTTACTGGTAGTGAACAGCTAACACTGTAATACATCTCCAGTGTTAGAACCTGAGATAAGGGGTGTTACCTCAGTTTACTGGTAGTGAACAGCTAACACTGTAATACATCTCCAGTATTAGAACCTGAGATAAGGGGTGTTACTTCAGTTTACTGGTAGTGAACAGCTAACACTGTAATACATCTCCAGTGTTAGAAGCTGAGATAAGAGGTGTTACTTCAGTTTACTGGTAGTGAACAGCTAACACTGTAATACATCTCCAGTGTTAGAAGCTGAGATAAGAGGTGTTACTTCAGTTTACTGGTAGTGAACAGCTAACACTGTAATACATCTCCAGTGTTAGAAGCTGAGATAAGAGGTGTTACTTCAGTTTACTGGTAGTGAACAGCTAACACTGTAATACATCTCCAGTGTTAGAAGCTGAGATAAGAGGTGTTACTTCAGTTTACTGGTAGTGAACAGCTAACACTGTAATACATCTCCAGTGTTAGAAGCTGAGATAAGAGGTGTTACTTCAGTTTACTGGTAGTGAACAGCTAACACTGTAATACATCTCCAGTGTTAGAACCTGAGATAAGGGGTGTTACCTCAGTTTACTGGTAGTGAACAGCTAACACTGTAATACATCTCCAGTATTAGAACCTGAGATAAGGGGTGTTACCTCAGTTTACTGGTAGTGAACAGCTAACACTGTAATACATCTCCAGTGTTAGAACCTGAGATAAGGGATGTTACCTCAGTTCACTGGTAATGAACAGCTAACACTGTAATACATCTCCAGTGTTAGAAGCTGAGATCAGGGGTGTTACTTCAGTTTACTGGTAGTGAACAGCTAACACTGTAATACATCTCCAGTGTTAGAACCTGAGATAAGGGATGTTACCTCAGTTCACTGGTAATGAACAGGTAACACTGTAATACATCTCCAGTATTAGAACCTGAGATAAGGGTTGTTACCTCAGTTCACTGGTAGTGAACAGCTAACACTGTAATACATCTCCAGTATTAGAACCTGAGATAAGGGGTGTTACTTCAGTTTACTGGTAGTGAACAGCTAACACTGTAATACATCTCCAGTGTTAGAAGCTGAGATAAGAGGTGTTACTTCAGTTTACTGGTAGTAAACAGCTAACACTGTAATACATCTCCAGTGTTAGAACCTGAGATAAGGGGTGTTACCTCAGTTCACTGGTAGTGAACAGCTAACACTGTAATACATCTCCAGTGTTAGAAGCTGAGATAAGGGGTGTTACTTCAGTTTACTGGTAGTGAACAGCTAACACTGTAATACATCTCCAGTGTTAGAAGCTGAGATAAGAGGTGTTACTTCAGTTTACTGGTAGTGAACAGCTAACACTGTAATACATCTCCAGTGTTAGAAGCTGAGATAAGAGGTGTTACCTCAGTTCACTGGTAGTGAACAGCTAACACTGTAATACATCTCCAGTATTAGAACCTGAGATAAGGGGTGTTACTTCAGTTTACTGGTAGTGAACAGCTAACACTGTAATACATCTCCAGTGTTAGAAGCTGAGATAAGAGGTGTTACTTCAGTTTACTGGTAGTGAACAGCTAACACTGTAATACATCTCCAGTGTTAGAACCTGAGATAAGGGATGTTACCTCAGTTTACTGGTAGTGAACAGCTAACACTGTAATACATCTCCAGTGTTAGAACCTGAGATAAGGGATGTTACCTCAGTTCACTGGTAGTGAACAGCTAACACTGTAATACATCTCCAGTATTAGAACCTGAGATAAGGGATGTTACCTCAGTTCACTGGTAGTAAACAGCTAACACTGTAATACATCTCCAGTGTTAGAACCTGAGATAAGGGATGTTACTTCAGTTTACTGGTAGTAAACAGCTAACACTGTAATACATCTCCAGTGTTAGAACCTGAGATAAGGGATGTTACCTCAGTTTACTGGTAGTGAACAGGTAACACTGTAATACATCTCCAGTGTTAGAAGCTGAGATAAGAGGTGTTACTTCAGTTTACTGGTAGTGAACAGCTAACACTGTAATACATCTCCAGTGTTAGAACCTGAGATAAGGGGTGTTACTTCAGTTTACTGGTAGTGAACAGCTAACACTGTAATACATCTCCAGTGTTAGAAGCTGAGATAAGCGGTGTTACTTCAGTTTACTGGTAGTGAACAGCTAACACTGTAATACATCTCTAGTGTTAGAAGCTGAGATAAGGGGTGCTACCTCTGTTTACTGGTAGTGAACAGGTAACACTGTAATACATCTCTAGTGTTAGAAGCTGAGATAAGGGGTGCTACCTCAGTTTACTGGTAGTGAACAGCTAACACTGTAATACATCTCCAGTGTTAGAAGCTGAGAGAAGAGGTGTTACTTCAGTTTACTGGTAGTGAACAGCTAACACTGTAATACATCTCCAGTGTTAGAACCTGAGATAAGGGATGTTACCTCAGTTCACTGGTAATGAACAGGTAACACTGTAATACATCTCCAGTATTAGAACCTGAGATAAGGGGTGTTACCTCAGTTCACTGGTAGTGAACAGCTAACACTGTAATACATCTCCAGTATTAGAACCTGAGATAAGGGGTGTTACTTCAGTTTACTGGTAGTGAACAGCTAACACTGTAATACATCTCCAGTGTTAGAAGCTGAGATAAGAGGTGTTACTTCAGTTTACTGGTAGTGAACAGCTAACACTGTAATACATCTCCAGTGTTAGAACCTGAGATAAGGGATGTTACCTCAGTTCACTGGTAATGAACAGGTAACACTGTAATACATCTCCAGTATTAGAACCTGAGATAAGGGGTGTTACCTCAGTTCACTGGTAGTGAACAGCTAACACTGTAATACATCTCCAGTGTTAGAAGCTGAGATAAGGGGTGTTACTTCAGTTTACTGGTAGTGAACAGCTAACACTGTAATACATCTCCAGTGTTAGAAGCTGAGATAAGAGGTGTTACTTCAGTTTACTGGTAGTGAACAGCTAACACTGTAATACATCTCCAGTGTTAGAAGCTGAGATAAGAGGTGTTACCTCAGTTCACTGGTAGTGAACAGCTAACACTGTAATACATCTCCAGTATTAGAACCTGAGATAAGGGGTGTTACTTCAGTTTACTGGTAGTGAACAGCTAACACTGTAATACATCTCCAGTGTTAGAAGCTGAGATAAGAGGTGTTACTTCAGTTTACTGGTAGTGAACAGCTAACACTGTAATACATCTCCAGTGTTAGAAGCTGAGATAAGAGGTGTTACTTCAGTTTACTGGTAGTGAACAGCTAACACTGTAATACATCTCCAGTGTTAGAACCTGAGATAAGGGATGTTACCTCAGTTTACTGGTAGTGAACAGCTAACACTGTAATACATCTCCAGTGTTAGAACCTGAGATAAGGGATGTTACCTCAGTTCACTGGTAGTGAACAGCTAACACTGTAATACATCTCCAGTATTAGAACCTGAGATAAGGGATGTTACCTCAGTTCACTGGTAGTAAACAGCTAACACTGTAATACATCTCCAGTGTTAGAACCTGAGATAAGGGATGTTACTTCAGTTTACTGGTAGTAAACAGCTAACACTGTAATACATCTCCAGTGTTAGAACCTGAGATAAGGGGTGTTACTTCAGTTTACTGGTAGTGAACAGCTAACACTGTAATACATCTCCAGTGTTAGAAGCTGAGATAAGAGGTGTTACTTCAGTTTACTGGTAGTGAACAGCTAACACTGTAATACATCTCCAGTGTTAGAAGCTGAGATAAGCGGTGTTACTTCAGTTTACTGGTAGTGAACAGCTAACACTGTAATACATCTCTAGTGTTAGAAGCTGAGATAAGGGGTGCTACCTCTGTTTACTGGTAGTGAACAGGTAACACTGTAATACATCTCTAGTGTTAGAAGCTGAGATAAGGGGTGCTACCTCAGTTTACTGGTAGTGAACAGCTAACACTGTAATACATCTCCAGTGTTAGAAGCTGAGATAAGAGGTGTTACTTCAGTTTACTGGTAGTGAACAGCTAACACTGTAATACATCTCCAGTGTTAGAAGCTGAGATAAGAGGTGTTACTTCAGTTTACTGGTTGTGAACAGCTAACACTGTAATACATCTCCAGTGTTAGAAGCTGAGATAAGAGGTGTTACCTCAGTTCACTGGTAGTGAACAGCTAACACTGTAATACATCTCCAGTGTTAGAAGCTGAGATAAGGGATGTTACCTCAGTTCACTGGTAGTGAACAGCTAACACTGTAATACATCTCCAGTGTTAGAACCTGAGATAAGGGATGTTACCTCAGTTTACTGGTAGTGAACAGCTAACACTGTAATACATCTCCAGTGTTAGAAGCTGAGATAAGAGGTGTTACTTCAATTCACTGGTAGTGAACAGGTAACACTGTAATACATCTCCAGTGTTAGAAGCTGAGATAAGAGGTGTTACTTCAGTTTACTGGTAGTGAACAGGTAACACTGTAATACATCTCTAGTGTTAGAACCAGAGATAAGGGATGTTACCTCAGTTTACTGGTAGTGAACAGGTAACACTGTAATACATCTCCAGTGTTAGAACCAGAGATAAGGGATGTTACCTCAGTTTACTGGTAGTGAACAGGTAACACTGTAATACATCTCCAGTGTTAGAAGCTGAGATAAGAGGTGTTACTTCAGTTTACTGGTAGTGAACAGGTAACACTGTAATACATCTCCAGTGTTAGAACCAGAGATAAGGGATGTTACCTCAGTTTACTGGTAGTGAACAGGTAACACTGTAATACATCTCCAGTGTTAGAAGCTGAGATAAGAGGTGTTACTTCAGTTTACTGGTAGTGAACAGCTAACACTGTAATACATCTCCAGTGTTAGAACCAGAGATAAGGGATGTTACCTCAGTTTACTGGTAGTGAACAGGTAACACTGTAATACATCTCCAGTGTTAGAAGCTGAGATAAGGGGTGCTACCTCAGTTTACTGGTAGTGAACAGCTAACACTGTAATACATCTCCAGTGTTAGAACCAGAGATAAGGGATGTTACCTCAGTTTACTGGTAGTGAACAGGTAACACTGTAATACATCTCCAGTGTTAGAAGCTGAGATAAGAGGTGTTACTTCAGTTTACTGGTAGTGAACAGGTAACACTGTAATACATCTCCAGTGTTAGAACCAGAGATAAGGGATGTTACCTCAGTTTACTGGTAGTGAACAGGTAACACTGTAATACATCTCCAGTGTTAGAACCAGAGATAAGGGATGTTACCTCAGTTTACTGGTAGTGAAGCTGGGATAAGGGGTGTTACCTCAGTTCACTGGTAGTGAACTGAGATAAGAGGTGTTACCTCAGTTCACATTATAAATGATGCACTGAACCGTTATCTCTTTGTTTTACTTTAACTTTATTTTATTTTATTTTATTTTATTTTATTTTATTTTATTTTAGTTTTGTTAAATTACAAATAAAAACGTCCGTTGTGTTGTTTCATCTGGCACGAGGGTCTTTGGAATTTCATTCTGCAATAAATGACACTAACAAAATGTCTGTATATTTCTGGCAGAACAATAGTGTTTTCAGGTTGTCGATTAACAGAATCAGTAGAACGTCGGACAACATGCTTTGTGGCATAGAGTTACGACCCTTTGTGTTCTTCTGAATTCATATCCCGCCGAGGTTAATTTTACCTTTCGTCTTTACAAGATTGATAAAATAAAGTACCAGTAACGCACTGGGGGTTGATTTAATCGACTTCCTCCCTCCCCAAATTGCTGACCTTTTGCCTATAGTAGAAATCATTATTAGGATGGTATTTGGAACATAACTTAACAAAGATTATTAAATAAAATGATGATGGCAGGTTTTTAGACAAATATAGACACACTTTAAAATATAATCAGTTTTGTATGATAAAAAGAGGGTGTTTTCTGGCAGTTTGCGATGAAGAAAACAGGGGATTAATGAAGATTGGTGACACTAGAAGCTGAAGAGAAGTTATTATGGTTTATTGTGAAACCTAATCTCTTTTGTTGATTGTCTAACATAAAATGTTAAATTTTTAGTGTGTATTTTGAGCAAACATGTTAAAAGGAAATGGAAGATGGTATCGTTTGAAATCAGTTTTGTTGATTGTTATTGCCTTTAATGAGGACCCAGTGAATAAAGTAGGAAATAATATCTCTATTGGTTACTGGAGTCTGTCTGATTGAGCTCATCAGCTCATGTTGAAAGAAAGAAACATGGTTCTCTACTCCCAGATAAAACAAGTTGAGATTACAAAGTCAAGTTACATTTTACTGAATAATCCATAGTTTGGCAGATATATTGGTAATTCTAACTATAGCTTTATCACAGAGAACTTCCCTTGCTGCATATCTGATAGGGAATATTTTATTAGAAATAAAAACTAATTTGCTGACATAATTATATGTTGGTTGGTTTAATCTTCTTGATACAAACCATCCCAGCCCCCAGACAACCTCTGGACACATCATACATAATGAATGACAGCTCTTGGTGACATGATAAAAAACACCCAGTTCACACTGTAAAGTGGTTGTGTTGGTGCCACAAAAAAAACCCAACCATCTCACACAGTAAAGTGGTCGCTTCGGTACCATGATAAAAGGCACCCAGTCCACATTGTAAATGTGGTTGGCATTAGTAAGGGCATGCAGCCGTAAAAATCATTGTAGAAACTATTCTGTATGAGCAAGTCACAGTCATCTGATTGACTTGACTCACAATGGGACAACTCGTCTAACCCATGCTAGCATGGAAACATGGATGAACTAGGGGCGGTTTTAGAAAGTTTAGCTTGAAAAGGGTTAATTATGTTATATATGACTGTGTCAGGTTGACTGATTAAGAATTTTTTTTATTGCTGGGCTTTTAAGCTCTGAAAAGGTATAATGTATTTAATAATGATAATGATAATATGTGGTGAGAAGAAAAAAATACTTGTATGAAGAAATGCTGTATAGTTTTAGTGTTTGATGTTAATCAGAGCTGAAGTAAACTAGAGGAGAAACATAAGCAAAGTAATTAGAAATGATGTGTGTGAGTTGAGGAAGAAGTGTATAAAGTATCATACAACTTGGGTGTCTTAGATATATCATGCCTAAACTTGTGTGAGATCTAGCAAGAAAACCTGGAGTTTGTCTTCAGTTATCTCCGCTGCCAGCTTCTCCTGTCTTTTTTTATCTTTTCTACTTGTTTAGTCTCTTCTATTATACAGCCTTGGGCCAACCAATGTCTTGTGATGGAATATTGGTAACCAGAAACCTTTAGAAAGTTTCTCATTCACATATATGCACCTCATTCTTATTATTTCTATTTGTAAATCCATTTATTGTAAGGAACGATGAATACATTTTAAAGAAGAGGATACCTCCTCATTCATTTACCTTTGGCCAGGAGGAGTTAATGCCATTGGATGATATCCAACATTTATTGGTTGTTTCGATCCTTACCCATAACAACCTCTCATTGGTGGGTTGGTAACCATAACAACCTCTCATTGGTGGTAGTGGCAGTCAAATCACTGTCCTTCTCCTGACTTCCAGCTTATCTTTTGTCTCTTGCTTCATCATCCACAGGTTCTTTCTGCTGGCTTCTTCTCTTTTCCTGTCATTCCTATGGCAGTGAACATTCTCCATCCCAGCTAAGCTGACAATCCCCTGCTGACCGCCACCCAAACTGAAATAACCATGCTTGCCATCATTTTCCCCTGTACTCTTACACTAAGCTTTTCATATTTTACCCTCTTCCACTGAAAGTCCTACGTACTGTAAATGTGTTCCTGTTACAGATGTATTAGTATTTCATCTTTCTACCACCTCCAATATCTTTGCCACTTGTGGCCAATAAAAGAAATCAATATCATTAACATTATTATTTTCTTGGAGTTGATTGGTAGTATCGGTAGAGCATCGGATGCCATGATTTGTGACATTGTTACGGTCTGAGTTCAAATCCTGCCGAGGTTAACTTTGCCTTTCATCCTTACAGGGTTGATAAAATAAAGCATATATCATCATCATCATCATCATCATCATCATCATCATTTCATTTTACGTCCGCTTTTCCCTGCTTGCAAGGGTGGGACGGGAACTGATTCTGGCTTGATTTCTACAGCTGGATGCCCTTCCTAACACCAACCTCTTTTACAGTGAGTGCTGGGTGCTTCTTTGCCGTGGCACCTCCACGACCACTTTGCAGTGGAATGATAGGGACCCCAGTCCCCATCATCTCATTTCTACAGCTGAGTAAACTGGAGCAATGTGAAATAAAGTGTCTTGCTCAAGGAAACAACACATCACCCGGTCTGAGAACTGAACTCACAACCTTTCGATTGCAAGGCCAATGCTCTAACCACTGAGCCATGTGCCTCCATATTATAAAGTAAAGTGACAGGAGGTCGGGCAGGTTGAATTCCCTTATTTATTTCTGCAAACACTATGCAGATTTTAGTGGCTATGTTTCGTAAGAACCTGGTGACTTCTTCAGGTGTATATTGCATAATAGTTTTATACCATATATGTGATAGTTGCTGATTGGTATCTTGGTGTCATCGTCTGCTAGCCATAGCCGTTCTGTTTTGTATTAAGTGAACTCTCGGGGGTAAGTCTCACTCAGTCACGGGGATCACGATGGCGAGGAAGGACGCTGCAGCCACCCAAAAAGGGTGTCACTGGTGAGCAGAGCAAAAGAGTACAAGGAACAAGCTGTGTAATTTATTAAAACCCTCTATTACGTGTCATACATTACAATATATATATATATATATATATATAATTCAAGAAAGAAGAGTGACATGGTTGGCTATACAATAAGGCCTTTATTCACATTGCTGACAATTGTTTCTTCATTTTTTCAGCTATTTAGGACTTTTTGGAGGCGTTACATGTAGCCAATTTTCCCGAAACTTCAAGGCATATTATGCACATAAAAAAATTCATTTTCTTGATCCCCTAGGGCCCGCATTAGGTCAAAACCTGCATTTTTCCTGCTTCATGAAGGAAAATTTTAAAGATTATCCAGCCATCAGAGTATTCAGTTTATTTTCTTTATATATTGTCCAGGCATGCAGTTTTTCCGCGATTAGGTCTGTTGGCAGCCCACGTTCCAAAATACCTTATCCCATGCAACACCGGGTAGCACTGCTAGTAGTGAATATAAAGTAATGTAAATGGTAAAGGGTTAAGAGCTATAACAGAATTAGCTTCATTTATTCTGCAACTAAGTCTCTACTAAAAGAATGAATCTCTTTATTAGATGCCAACTTACAATAAATCTAAACAATTAAACATTTTTCTTTTTGTTAACATTGTTTATATAACTGTTTCCCCTGTTAGCATGTGACGCTAATCTATTGGATATGAAGCCCACCCAGCCACCCAATCAGGTTCGGTGAAACAAAACCACATGTTTTAAAGAGTTCCTATTTAAATTTCAACCTTCTTTCATAATATTATATTAGAACCTTTCCTCATGTTACAAATACCATCTTAATAGTTTTAGTAAATCTTTCCAGATTTTTACATTATTTACCATATACAAGACTACAGCTCTAACACTAAACACATTCATTAGATATAAAGATTGTTAGCAGCATTACTGGTCTGCTTGTCTAATATTAGCACAAGTTCAACCATTTGGGGGAAGGGGTAAATCAAATATATCAACTCAAGATTATCCCTTTAGCATTTAAATTACTCTCTATATATTATTGCATTTTTGAACACTGTACAAATATATTGAACACTGTGGAAATATATTGAACACTGTAAAAATGTATTCAACACTGTGCAAATATATTGAAAACTGGAAATTTATTGAACACTGTGGAAATATATTGAACACTGGAAATTTATTGAACACTGTGGAAATATATTGAACACTGAAAATTTATTGAACACTTTGGAAATTTATTGAACACTTTGGAAATTTATTGAACACTTTGGAAATTTATTGAACACTTTGGAAATTTATTGAACACTGTGGAAATATATTGAACACTGTGGAAATATATTGAACACTTTGCAAATATATAGAACACTGTGGAAATATATTGAACACTGGAAATATATTGAACACTGGAAATATATTGAACACTTTGGAAATATATTGAACACTTTGGAAATTTATTGAAGACTGAAAATTTATTTAACACTATGGAAATATATTGAACACTGTGGACATTTATTGAACACTGTGGAAATATATTGAACACTGCATATTGACAACTGTGGAAATATATTGAACATTTTGCAAATATATAGAACACTGTGGAAATATATTGAACACTGGAAATATATTGAACACTGTGGAAATATATTGAACACTGCATATTGACAACTGTGGAAATATATTGAACATTTTGCAAATATATAGAACACTGGAAATATATTGAACACTGGAAATATATTGAACACTGTGGAAATATATTGAACACTGGAAATATATAGAACACTGTGGAAATATATTGAACACTGGAAATATATTGAACACTGTGGAAATATATTGAACACTGGAAATATATAGAACACTGTGGAAATATATTGAACACTGTACAAATATATTGAACACTGCAAATATATTGAACACTGGAAATATATTGAACACTTTGGAAATATATTGAACACTGTGGAAATATATTGAACACTGGAAATATATAGAACACTGTGGAAATATATTGAACACTGGAAATATATTGAACACTTTGGAAATATATTGAACACTGTACAAATATATTGAACACTGGAAATATATTGAACACTGTGGAAATATATTGAACACTGGAAATATATAGAACACTGTGGAAATATATTGAACACTGTACAAATATATTGAACACTGCAAATATATTGAACACTGGAAATATATTGAACACTGCAAATATATTGAACACTGGAAATATATTGAACACTGTGGAAATATATTGAACACTGGAAATATATTGAACACTGCAAATATATTGAACACTGTGGAAATATATTGAACACTGTGGAAATATATTGAACACTGGAAATATATTGAACACTGCAAATATATTGAACACTGGAAATATATTGAACACTGTGGAAATATATTGAGCACTAAAAATTTATTGAAAACTGGAAATTTATATCTAAAAGCACTTGAATAATGTCTTCCTCTTCCTTATATTGTTTCTGTTGACTATACATATATGTGTATACATATATATGTATGTGTGTATACATATATGTGTGTGTATATATATATGTGTATGTGTGTGTATATATGTATGTGTGTGTATATATATAGATGTGTGTGTGTGTGCTCTCTTATTCCTACACACATACTTACCATAAACAGGTTAACCTTGACACAAATGTCTCTCTCTTTACACACACACCTCTCCCTCCTTCATTCATTAACCCCCCACCCCCTTCTCTGCCTCCACCCACTACTCATGGTAGTTCTCTCTCATCACTTGAAGCAACAATTACCATTTTCTTTTTTTTTTTTTTTTTTTGTAACTACTAATTTCAGCCAGAATGTAATATATGTAATATATCATGTAATATATGGCATATATCATATGGTATATGTCATATATTACATGATATATGTAATATGTCATCATGTAATAAATGTCATATATCATGTAATATATGGCATATATCATGTAATATATGTAATATATCATGTAATATATGGCATATATAGTGTAATATATGTAATATATCATGCGATATGTCATGTAATAAATGTCATATATCATGTAATATATGGCATATATCATGTAATATATGTAATATACCATGTAATATACCATGTAATATATGTAATATATCATGTAATATATGTCATATATCATGTAATATATGACATATATCATGTAATATATGTCATATACCATGTAATATATGGCATACATCATGTAATATATGTCATATCATGTAATATATGGCATATATCAAGTAATATATGGCATATATTATGTAAAATATGTCATATACCATGTAATATATGGCATACATCATGTAATATATGTCATATATCATGTAATATATGGCATATATCATGTAATATATCGTGAAGGTGCATGGCTCAGTGGTTAGAGCTTCAGCCAATCCTGAGGTTGTGAGTTTAATTCTCAGACTGGGCTTTCGTTGTGTTTTTAAGTAAAACACTTTATTTTACGTTGTTCCAGTTCACTCAGCTGTAGAAATGAGTTTACCTAGCTATGTCATATATCACATGATATATGACATACATCACATGATATATGGCATACATCTCATGATATATGTCATACATCACATGATATGTCATACATCACATGATATATGACATAATATATACATTATATATACATAATATATGGCATACATCACGTGATGTATGGCATATGTCACGTGATGTATGGCATACGTCACGTGATGTATGGCATACGTCACATGATATATGCCATATCATGTGATATATGACATATATGATGTTGTTTAACAGAAATTGTTTCATGTTCACTGACCTTAGAAGAACCCCATCAAATCTTATCTTAATTACTACATTGGAAAATGGTTTTATTCTCTTCAAATCCCTGGCAACCAAATACTAAAGCCAGTCACCATCACCATCATCTCCACCACCACCACCATCATCATCACGATCATCACCACCACCACCATCATCTCCACCCCACCTCCACCACCACCACCATCATCTCCATCACCACCACCATCACCATCATCACCACCACCATCATCACCACCACCACCATCACCACCATCATCACCACCACCATCACCACATCTTCCATCATCACTCACCATAACCATCATCACCATCACCACTATTACCACCACCACCACCATCACCATCACCACTATTACAACCACCACCATCACCACCACCACCATCATCACCACATCCTCCATCATCACTCACCATAACCATCATCACCATCACCATCACTACCATCACCACTATTACCACCACCACCACCACCACCATCATCGTCACCACCACCATCACCACCATCACCATCATCACCATCACTACCATCACCACTATTACCACCACCACCACCACCACCACATCCATCATCACCACCATCCCCACCATAGTCATCATCATCATCATAATTTTAATCATTATTGGTGTATTGACAGCATTGACATAGCATCGGACAACATCGATTTGTGGCATGGAGTTGTGGCCCTTTACATTCTGAGTTCAAATCCCGCCGAGGTTAGCTTTGCCTTTCATCCTCACGGGGGGTCGATAAAAGAAAGTACCGGTAATGCACTGGGGTTGATTCAGTCGGGCTTTCTCTTTCGAATTGCTGGCCTTGTGCCAAATGTAGAAACAGTTGCTTTTATTGGTGACATTGAGTTTAGTAAATGAAATAATACTAATGACCCTCTTACTACTACTGTAGGACTAATGGTGTGGTGAGAGGCTGGAACCTACAGTAGTTCAGTCACACACCCAATATAGGGGTTAGCATGGGGTCCTACAGTGGGTGGGTGATGTCTGTGTGTGTGGGGGGTGTTAGTATGTGTGTGGGGGAGTATGTTAGTATGTTAGTGTGTGTGTGTGAGAGATGTCTGTGTGTGTTAGTATGTTAGTGTGTGTGTGGGTGGGGGAGTATGTTAGTGTGTGTGTGAGAGATGTCTGTGTGTGTTAGTATGTTAGTGTGTGTGTGTGAGAGATGTCTGTGTGTGTGGGTGGGGGTGTTAGTATGTGTGTGGGGGAGTATGTTAGTGTGTGTGTGAGAGATGTCTGTGTGTGTTAGTATGTTAGTGTGTGTGTGTGAGAGATGGCTGTGTGTGTTAGTATGTTAGTGTGGGTGGGGGTGTTAGTATGTGTGTGGGGGAGTATGTTAGTGTGTGTGTTAGTATGTTAGTGTGTGTGTGAGAGATGTCTGTGTGTGTGTGTGAGAGATGGCTGTGTGTGTTAGTATGTGTGTGTGTGTGGGTTGTCTACGTGTGTTAGTATGTTTGTGTGTGGGGGGGGGGGGGGGTCCGTGTGTGTTAGTAT
The DNA here is from genome assembly GCA_964016885.1 of Eledone cirrhosa. Taxonomy (NCBI): domain Eukaryota; kingdom Metazoa; phylum Mollusca; class Cephalopoda; order Octopoda; family Eledonidae; genus Eledone; species Eledone cirrhosa. Next base: position 11,810,198 of record OZ024756.1, read on the forward strand.
GTTAGTGTGGGGGGATGTCTGTGTGTTAGTTTTATGTTAAGAGGAGAGATGGGCCAGGGCAGAGAGAAGACAGGGGCGGGAGTAGAGAGGAGAGGTGGGTCAGGGTGGAGAGGAGTCCTCCATTGTTTTGTTATATACGCACCTGGGTCCTCTTATCACCATTGGCTGGGGTGGGGGTGGGGGGTCTACTAAGTGTTGTTGCAGTTTGTTCCTTATATTTTCAATGATATATATATATATATATATATATATATCTGTGTGTGTGTGTGTCATCATCATCATCATCATTTTATATTCACTTTTCCCTGCTTGCTAGGGTGGGACGGGCCTTATTCAGCATAGCATCTCTCCACTTGTCATGGTCGTTTGGAGCACGCAGGCTTCATTTCTTTCCAATCTACGCAAGTCTTCTGCACACACCACCCAGGTCTCATTACCATGCAACATAGCTGTACATATGCATGCATCATACAGTCTGCCTTTCATTCTGAGGGAGAAGCCTTTTGTAGCCAGCAGTGGTAGTAGCACCCTGAACTTCCTCCATCCCGTTCTTACTCTGGCTACTGTACTTTCAGAACACCCACCACAGCTCCTAATTCAGTCACCCAAGTAGCAGAAGCTGTCTATTGTTTCTACAGAGCCTTCCCAGAATTTGGTAGCACTTGTTTC
>OZ024756.1:11815866-11820866 GCA_964016885.1 Eledone cirrhosa
TTTGTCTTTCATCCTTACGGAGTCGATAAAATAAAGTTCCAGTAATGCACTGGGTAATTGCTGGCCTTGTGCCAAAAGTAGAAACAATTATTAATATTCGAAAAACTCAGATTCACATTTCTTGTATTCAGACATGTAGAGCAATAAAACTATTTGTCATCTATCTATCTATCTATTTATCTATCTATCTATCTATCTATCTATTTATACTTCTTCCGATATCACTCCGGAAGAAGGATAAGAATGGAGAGAGAGGTGCTTGGCCACAGGCAGTTTTATGAAAGGTGGGTGATAGTGGCGAGAATGGCTCGTGTAAATGGGCCTTCTCTGTATACCATCCTGTAAGTAAAGAAGTGAAGGAGAGGGGAGCACCTTTTCCATGTGCTCCCCGGGCAAAGGATTGCACACTTTTTCGGGGGGGGGGTGCAACCCCCATCACGTCCCCTCCCTTTTGAGGTTGTTTTCGATTATTTTCATTTTATACCCTTTTTACTTGGTTTTATGTAAACTCCCCCTTTGTATTTGTCCCTTCTTTTTATGCCTTTATGGTAAATAAAGAAATATATCTATCTATCTATTTATCTATCTATCCAGAGAGTGTAACATAGATTCACCCAGGTGAGCACTCAGTGTTTAGATTCACGTCAGTGGCGAGGTGTAGAGCTAGACAGAGTGTAAATATCTGTATATATATAAAATTATGTAAGTGTGTGTCTGTGTATTACCTATAGGGGCCTACATCTTACGACCGATTTTCATGAAACTTTACAGGCTCATAGATTAGTCATCGGGGAGTGTTTTCTATATATCAGTGTATTGTTTTTTTTATTCAGGGGTCATTCTGCAGATAAAAATCAATAGGGGGGAGTCACCTTTTTTTAGGTATCGAAAAATAAGATTTTTGGCTCTAGTTCCCATATTTTTTGCCACCAATTTTGTTCAAATTTTAAAGCAAAATAGAATTTATCATTGCACATCCTGTAATGGCTTTATATTTTGCATTTGTTGTTCAGAGACGGCATGGCAGCCGCTTAAATATTCAAAAATACCACCTTTTAGACTCTAATTTCGGCTCTAGCTCCCACATTAATCAACCTACTTTGTTCAAATTTTACACTACGCTAGATCTGATTATTTCACGTCTTAAAGTGGCTTTACATTTTGGATTTTTTATTCAGGAACGGCGTGGCAGCTGCTTAAATATTCGAAAATGCCACCTTTTCGCTCAAATTTCCGCCTTTTCGGCTCTAGATCCCACATTTTTCAACCGATTTCCTTCGAATTGGAAACTTCGGCTCCACGTCACACATAAATCAATTTATTTGGTTCAACTTTTATACTACGATAGAACCTATCATTGCACATCTTATAGATGGTCAAAGGCAAAATGATGGCCACTGACGTTGTCTGACCTTTTAGTTGTGTGTTTGAGAATTCCTCGGTTTCCAATCAAGTAGCGTGAGGAAATTTGGCTTAGTGTTAGAGGTCATTACCACCCTCCCCCAGCATGCCCCTTCGTCAGTCACCCGCGTTTCTCAGTGATAGAGGTCGTCACTACCCTACCCCGCATGGCCTGTGTGTGGCCATAGATGAGTCGAGAAGCAATCGCTAAGATCAACACCTTTTCATCAAAGCAGATATTATTTTACCTACCCAGGCAACACTGGGTACTGCTGCTAGTAATCTACTTATATATATAACCAGCAATTTCTCTGTCTGTCTGTCCGACAGTGGAAACACGTGCGTAGAGAGAGAGTGAGAGTGAAAGAAAGAGACAGACTACGAGAGGGGGATAGCGAGAGGGAGAGAGAGAGAGTGAATAGATGCTAAAACAGTGCTACAGAAACATTACCTTCCCCTCTCCACTGACTTTGGTCACTGAGGCCGAGGGAATCGCGCTGAACGCGTCATAATGACGTAATGCAGACAGCCAGCCATACAGACAGATATTATAAGGGCGCAACGTTATATCTATGTATCTATCTAAAAAGAAAGACTAAGAATTATATAGAGAGAACGCTAAATCGCCTAATGCGGTCCCTAGGGCATTGAAAATTTGAAATAATTTTTGCTCAAAACACTCACAGGACCATAAGTATTACATGTCTAAAGTTTGAAAACAATCGGTTGGATGGTTCTCAAGTTTTAGTGAGCTGACAGACAGACAGACATTCTCTGTTTTAGATATATAGACTAGCAGAAAACCGCCCCCGGGTGGTTTTCTGCTAGTCTATATATATAAAACTGAGGATGTCTGTCTGTCTGTGAGTTTGAATCCCTAAAACTCGAGAAGTACCCAACCGATCTTTTTCAAACTTTACATGTGTATTACTTATGTTTCAGGGAGTGTTATGCACATAAATTCAACTTTTTGATTCTCTAGGGCCAGCATTAGGTGAAAAACTGCATTTTTTCCAGCTTTTTTAGGGGTTTTTTGAGACGTTACGTCAGACCAATTTCCTTGAAATTGTAACTATGTATTAGTCAGTCTCTTCTTCATACCGTGAGCCAAGAAAATCCAACTTTTTTATGGCCTAGGGCCCGCATTAGGTGAAAAACTTCATTTTTTCAGCTTTTTAGGGCTTTTTTGAGGCGTTACGTGTAGCCGATTTTCCCGAAATTTCAAGGCATATTATGCACATAAAAAGAATTCATTTTCTTGATCCCCTAGGGCCTGCATTAGGTGAAAACCTGCATTTTTCCTGCTTCATCGAGGAAAATCTTAAAGATTATCCAGCCAATTACCATAAAAAAGTGCTACATTAATTAATTAGGTTATCCACCCTCATGTGGATATAAAACAATTCCCAAAATTCTGTCCTGGTGACTCGTGCCACTTTATTAAAGTCCAAAAGCACCAAGCCGATTTTCTCCACGTGGAAGGAGAAGCATACCTAATACTAATTGCATCAGAGTATTCGGTTTATTTCTTTACATATTGTCCAGGCAAGCAGTTTTTCCATGATTAGGTCTGTTGCCAGCCCGTGTTCCAAAATACCTTATCCCGTGCAACGCCGGGTACCACTGCTAGTAGTATTATAATAGAAGGATGATTTGTTAAGCCTTCATTACCTTTATTGGTTGGTGATGCGCGTTTCACTATTGATCAGCCCAAAGTTCGATCTGTATTGATCTGGAATCAAAAGCTTGTCGGACCTCTGTTGTTGTAATGACAGAATGAACATATAAAGCATAGAAATGTCTAATGTTTTGTATATATATATATATATATATATCCACACACACACACATATATATGTGTGTATATATATGGTGAAGGTGCATGGCTTAGTGGTTAGAGCATTGGGCTTGCAATCAAAAGGTTGTGAGTTCAATTCTTGAACCGGGTGATGTGTTGTTTTCTTGAGCAAGACACTTTATTTCACATTGCTCCAGTTTACTCAGCTGTAGAAATGAGTACCTGGCCTGCCCGCCCAGCCAGTGGGATGGCGTTGTCTTATGGCTAAAACAGCACGACGTGCTGTGACCAGCGGCGCCGATTGGCCCCCGACAGACTGGTCGGTGAAGGTGATATATATATACTTAACACACAGACACACACACATATATATATATACGATATTAACAAATGGAAACTATATTTATAAAACCATATTTATTTCATTATACATATTTCAAGGACACCAAGTTAAATTACGGCGTGCTTTCATCAGACAAAATATAATATAGATCAGTTTTATAAATAAATATTGACATACCCTTAAAAAATGCGACCATTACTGTTGGAAGCTCCCGGATAGTATATATATATATATATTAGGTATAGGATTATCCTAGATGTAATGGTTAATTACTACACTGGATATGGTTGACGTACGGTGAGAGGTTACTCTACGAGTTATGGAAGAATTGTTGATTTCTGCTCTGAGGATACAGTGGTCACAGCATTGGATATTTGAGTTCTGCAAATACTTGTAAATTTGCACATAGCATAACTAGGCTGTAGTACCACCGTGGAAACATTTGTAAGCACACGGAATAAACTACCTTTTTATGATGTCTACCTGTTATTATTCATTCTTTATATATATATATATATATATAAATATATATATATATATATATATTTATATATATATATAATAAATATGTAGAAAAGACAACATACCAAAGAGAGAAAGATAGTGTGTTATCAGTCAAACAGGGAAAAACCACCAGTGTAAGGAATCTATAGCATGGGCTACAGATTCCTTACACTGGTGGTTTTTCCCTGTTTGACTGATAACACACTATCTTTCTCTCTCTAGTGTGTTACCTTTTCAACATATTGTATTATAAAGGGCTCGGGATTCCTTCTCCTTTGAGCAGATTATTGACAGGGAATAGCCAGTGCATTACTGGTACTTTATTTCATCCTTACGGGGTCGATAAAATAAAGTACCAGTAATGCACTGGGTAATTGCTGGCCTTGTGCCTAACGTAGAAACAATTAATGACAGGGAATAGCGAGAGTCTATGGCTCCGTTAATTTATCGTCAATATATATATATGTGTGTGTGTGTGTATATTTAACACACACACACACACACGTGTGTGTGTGTGTATTAAGTATATCCTTAGAAAATGTAAGGGAAAGGAGAGTGCTGGATGGTGACAATGATAAGTGATGAAATGTATTTGATATTTATTGAAATAATTTATTGTTCGGCTTTCGGTACCTCCCACCACCCCTCATATACCACCACCACCCCACATATACCACCACCCCACCCCACATGTACCACTGCCACCACCCCACATATACCACCACCTTCCACCCCACATGTACCACCACCCCACATATGCCACCACCGCCCCACATGTACCACCACCACCCCACATATACCACCGCCACCACCTCCACCCCACATGTACCACCACCACCACCCCACATATGTCACCACCACCCCACATATACCACCACCCACCGCCCATATACCACCATCACCCCACATATACCACCAACACCACCACCACCACCGCCCCACATATACCACCAC
>OZ024756.1:11825866-11848366 GCA_964016885.1 Eledone cirrhosa
GGAATAAATTATGAGCAGCATAACCAACATGACTACCACCATACCCACAACCATCATGACTACAACCATCAACCACCACCACCACAACCACAACAATCATGACTACCACCACACCCACAACAATCACGACTACCACCACACCCACAACCACCACAACTACAACCATCACAACCACCACCACCACAACCACAACGATCACAACCACCACCACAAGAACCATCACAACCACAACAACCACAAGAACCATCACAACCACAACAACCACAAGAACCATCACAACCACAACAACCACAACAACCATCACCACCACAACCACAACGATCACAAGAACCATCACAACCACAACAACCACAACCATCACCACCACAACCATCGCCACCACAACCATCACAACCACAACCATCACCACAACCATCGCCGCAACCATCTCAACCACAACCATCACCACCACCACCATCACAACTGCCACACCCACAACAATCACAACCACCACCACCTCAACCATCACCACAACCATCACAACCACAACCATCACCACCACCACACTCACAACCATCACAACCACCACAACCATCACCATCACCACAACCATCACAACCACCACCACAAGAACCACCACCATCACAACCACCACCACAACCACCACCACCACCACAACCACCACAACCATCATCACAACCATCACCACGACCACCACAACCATCACCACCACCACCCCACTCACAACCATCACCACCACCACCATCACAACTACCACACCCACAACAATCACAACCATCACCACCTCAACCACCATCACAACCACAACCATCACCACCACCACAACCATCACACCCACAACCACAACCATCACACCCACAACCATTACCACCACCACCACCACAACCATCATCACAACCATAACCACCATCACAACCACCACCACCACAACCACAACCACCACCTCCACAACCATCACAACCACCACCACAACCACAAACACCACAACCACAACCACAATTATTTATATATATATATATATATATATATATATGGTGATGGTTGTGGTGGTGGTGGTGGTGAAGGTTGTGGGTGGGGTGGTCGTGGTGATGGTTCTTGTGGTTGTGGTTGTGATGGTTGTGGTTGTGGTGACGGTTGTGGTGATGGTTATGGTTGTATATATATGTATATATATAAGTATTGAAGTTTCCGTTGAAAATTGAAGAAGTCATAGGAGTGAAGAGTGCTCTATGTAAGTACCAGAGCTAAATTTAATTATATATATGTATATATATATATATATAAGGAAAAAAGATGAAATCGAAAATGCAACTGGACTCTTTGGTTTTTAAAATATATTTGGTTCCTTTACCGGTTTCGCAGTTCTTCTGCTTTTCAAAAGTAGAATTGAGATGGAGAGTTTGTGTTTTTATATATACATACACACATGTATATATGTATATAAAAGGTTATGTCCAACTGTTTTTTCTCCCACTCACGTAACATCTCCTGTGTTAAGGTTTTTTTCTAATCATCTACTTGGTTGTCACGGATCTGTCCAACTAGTTTGACCACCAGTATATCACAAGAGACCAGCATCTCCCTTGTTTTTTGTCTGATGAGTACATGTTTTGGATTATGTTATACATAAGCCATGCATCTTCGAAATATATATAATAAAATAGAGGTGGTATAAAGTAACTAACTTTTGTATATTATTATCCCGCTAAGGTTAACTTTGCCTTTTATCCTTACGGGGTTGATAAAATAAAGTACCAGTAATACACTGGAATAATTGCTGGCCTTGTGCCAAATGTAGAAACAATTATTATTATTATTATATGTGTGTGTATATATACATCATCATCATCATCATCATTTTACGTCCGCTTTTCACTGCTTGCAAGGGTGGGACGGGAACTGATTCTGGCTTGATTTCTACAGCTGGATGCCCTTCCTAACACCAACCTCATTTACAGTGAGTGCTGGGGGCTTTTTTGCCGTGGCACCTCCACGACCACTTTGCAGTGGGATGATAGGGACCCCAGTAAACTGGAGCAATGCGAAATAAAGTGTCTTGCTCAAGGAAACAACACATCACCCAGTCTGAGTATTGAACTCACAACCTTTCGATTGCAAGCCCAATGCTCTAACCACTAAGCCATGTGCCTCCCCTGGATATATATATATACACACATATATATGTATGTGTGTGTATGTATGCGTATATATATACTCATACATACACACACACATACACACACACATGTGTGTGTGTGTTTATATATCTATATATATATATATGTAGATATATAATCCCGCCGAGGTTAACTTTGCCTTTCATCCTTACAGGGTTGATAAAATAAATTACCAGTAATACACTGGGTAATTGATGGCCTTGTGCCAAAAGTAGAAACAATTATATATATATATATATATATATATATATATATATAAAACCAAAAGTTAAACACGGTTCATTGATTAATCAATGAATATAGTTTTACAATAGATTAGAAGCACTCAACAAGAAAAGTTTTCTGGAGTTATTAATATTTTGAATTAATATATATATATATATATATATTGTTATATTTGGGGAGGGTCATATTTGCGTAATATTGCCAGAATTAATAACAGAACACACTCACTGTTTGGTTGGTTTTCGCTTCTCGCTGTCTTTTATTATATCTGCGATCTAACTTACTCGGTCCTCAATGTTGCCATTGACTGACCGGCGGTCAAAAATAATACAGATACAATATAGACAATTGGTTGTGAGTTCAATTCTCAGACCGGGTGATGTGTTGTTTCCTTGAACAAGACACTTTATTTCACATTGCTCCAGTTTACTCAGCTGTAGAAATGAGATGATAGGGGCTGGGGTCCCTATCATTCCACTGCAAAGTGGTCGTGGAGGTGCCACGGCAAAAAAGCACCCAGCACTCACTGTAAATGAGGTTGGTGTTAGGAAGGGCATCCAGCTGTAGAAATCAAGCCAGAATCAGTTCCCGTCCCATCCTTGCAAGCAGGGAAAAGTGGACGTAAAATGAAATGATGAAATGATGATGATGACACAGCCCAAGTAAAATGTATATATAAGAGAAAAAAAAAAAAACCTACTCCCTGTCCACACTGTAAATGTGGTTGGTGTTAGGAAGGGCATCCAGCCGTAGAAAACCTGCCAGATAGTCCTATATGAGCGAGACACGGTCACCCGACCAACCTTGCCTCAAGTGGGACAACTCCCGTCTAACCCATGCTAGCGTGGAAGATGGACGTTAAACGATGATGATGATGATGATGATGATGATGATGATGATGATGAGGAAGAGAGGGAATTGATGTTGTTTTAATATCCCCCCACCACGTGTGTGTGTGTGTAGAGCTACTGTATGTGTGTGTGTGTTAGTGTATATATATGTATATATTCTATTCTGTGTGTGTTAGTGTATATATATGTATATATTCTATTCTGTGTGTGCTAGTGTATATATATGTATATATTCTATTCTCTGTGCTAGTGTATATATATGTATATATTCTATTCTGTGTGTGTTAGTGTATATATTCTATTCTGTGTGTGTTAGTGTATATATATGTATATATTCTATTCTGTGTGTGCTAGTGTATATATATGTATATATTCTATTCTGTGTGTGCTAGTGTATATATATGTATATATTCTATTCTCTGTGTTAGTGTATATATATGTATATATTCTATTCTGTGTGTGCTAGTGTATATATATGTATATATTCTATTCTGTGTGTGTTAGTGTATATATATGTATATATTCTATTCTCTGTGTTAGTGTATATATATGTATATATTCTATTCTGTGTGTGTTAGTGTATATATATGTATATATTCTATTCTCTGTGCTAGTGTATATATATGTATATATTCTATTCTGTGTGTGTTAGTGTATATATATGTATATATTCTATTCTGTGTGTGCTAGTGTATATATATGTATATATTCTATTCTGTGTGTGTTAGTGTATATATATGTATATATTCTATTCTGTGTGTGTTAGTGTATATATATGTATATATTCTATTCTGTGTGTGCTAGTGTATATATATGTATATATTCTATTCTGTGTGTGTTAGTGTATATATATGTATATATTCTATTCTCTGTGTTAGTGTATATATATGTATATATTCTATTCTGTGTGTGTTAGTGTATATATATGTATATATTCTATTCTGTGTGTGCTAGTGTATATATATGTATATATTCTATTCTGTGTGTGTTAGTGTATATATATGTATATATTCTATTCTGTGTGTGCTAGTGTATATATATGTATATATTCTATTCTGTGTGTGTTAGTGTATATATATGTATATATTCTATTCTGTGTGTGTTAGTGTATATATATGTATATATTCTATTCTCTGTGTTAGTGTATATATATGTATATATTCTATTGTGTGTGTGCTAGTGTATATATATGTATATATTCTATTCTCTGTGCTAGTGTATATATATGTATATATTCTATTCTGTGTGTGTTAGTGTATATATATGTATATATTCTATTCTGTGTGTGCTAGTGTATATATATGTATATATTCTATTCTGTGTGTGTTAGTGTATATATATGTATATATTCTATTCTGTGTGTGTTAGTGTATATATATGTATATATTCTATTCTGTGTGTGCTAGTGTATATATATGTATATATTCTATTCTGTGCTGTGTGTGTTAGTGTATATATATGTATATATTCTATTCTGTGTGTGTTAGTGTATATATATGTATATATTCTATTCTGTGTGTGCTAGTGTATATATATATGTATATATTCTATTCTGTGTGTGCTAGTGTATATATATGTATATATTCTATTCTGTGTGTGCTAGTGTATATATATGTATATATTCTATTCTGTGTGTGTTAGTGTATATATATGTATATATTCTATTCTGTGTGTGCTAGTGTATATATATGTATATATTCTATTCTGTGCTGTGTGTGTTAGTGTATATATATGTATATATTCTATTCTGTGTGTGTTAGTGTATATATATGTATATATTCTATTCTCTGTGTTAGTGTATATATATGTATATATTCTATTGTGTGTGTGCTAGTGTATATATATGTATATATTCTATTCTCTGTGCTAGTGTATATATATGTATATATTCTATTCTGTGTGTGTTAGTGTATATATATGTATATATTCTATTCTGTGTGTGCTAGTGTATATATATGTATATATTCTATTCTGTGTGTGTTAGTGTATATATATGTATATATTCTATTCTGTGTGTGTTAGTGTATATATATGTATATATTCTATTCTGTGTGTGCTAGTGTATATATATGTATATATTCTATTCTGTGCTGTGTGTGTTAGTGTATATATATGTATATATTCTATTCTGTGTGTGTTAGTGTATATATATGTATATATTCTATTCTGTGTGTGCTAGTGTATATATATATGTATATATTCTATTCTGTGTGTGCTAGTGTATATATATGTATATATTCTATTCTGTGTGTGCTAGTGTATATATATGTATATATTCTATTCTGTGTGTGTTAGTGTATATATATGTATATATTCTATTCTGTGTGTGCTAGTGTATATATATGTATATATTCTATTCTGTGTGTTAGTGTATATATATGTATATATTCTATTCTGTGTGTGTTAGTGTATATATATGTATATATTCTATTCTGTGTGTGTTAGTGTATATATATGTATATATTCTATTCTGTGTGTTAGTGTATATATATGTATATATTCTATTCTGTGTGTGTTAGTGTATATATATGTATATATTCTATTGTGTGTGTGTTAGTGTATATATATGTATATATTCTATTCTCTGTGTTAGTGTATATATATGTATATATTATATTCTGTGTGTGCTAGTGTATATATATGTATATATTCTATTCTCTGTGCTAGTGTATATATATGTATATATTCTATTCTGTGTGTGCTAGTGTATATATATGTATATATTCTATTCTGTGTGTGTTAGTGTATATATATGTATATATTCTATTCTGTGTGTGCTAGTGTATATATATGTATATATTCTATTCTGTGTGTGTTAGTGTATATATATGTATATATTCTGTTCTGTGTGTGCTAGTGTATATATATGTATATATTCTATTCTCTGTGTTAGTGTATATATATGTATATATTCTATTCTGTGTGTGTTAGTGTATATATATGTATATATTATATTATGTGTGTGTTAGTGTATATATATATGTATATATTCTATTCTCTGTGTTAGTGTATATATATGTATATATTCTATTCTGTGTGTGCTAGTGTATATATATGTATATATTCTATTCTGTGTGTGTTAGTGTATATATATGTATATATTCTATTCTGTGTGTGCTAGTGTATATATATGTATATATTCTATTCTGTGTGTGTTAGTGTATATATACATATATATTCTATTCTGTGTGTGTTAGTGTATATATATGTATATATTCTATTCTGTGTGTGCTAGTGTATATATATGTATATATTCTATTCTGTGTGTGTTAGTGTATATATATGTATATATTCTATTCTCTGTCTTAGTGTATATATATGTATATATTCTATTCTCTGTCTTAGTGTATATATATGTATATATTCTATTGTGTGTGTGCTAGTGTATATATATGTATATATTCTATTCTGCGTGTGTTAGTGTATATATATGTATATATTCTATTCTGTGTGTGTTAGTGTATATATATGTATATATTCTATTCTCTGTGTTAGTGTATATATACGTATATATTCTATTCTGTGTGGGCTAGTGTATATATATGTATATATTCTATTCTGTGTGTGTTAGTGTATATATATGTATATATTCTATTCTGTGTGTGTTAGTGTATATATATGTATATATTCTATTCTCTGTGTTAGTGTATATATATGTATATATTCTATTCTGTGTGTGTTAGTGTATATATATGTATATATTCTATTCTCTGTGTTAGTGTATATATATGTATATATTCTATTGTGTGTGTGCTAGTGTATATATATGTATATATTCTATTCTCTGTGCTAGTGTATATATATGTATATATTCTATTCTGTGTGTGCTAGTGTATATATATGTATATATTCTATTCTGTGTGTGTTAGTGTATATATATGTATATATTCTATTCTCTGTGTTAGTGTATATATATGTATATATTCTATTCTCTGTGTTAGTGTATATATATGTATATATTCTATTCTCTGTGTTAGTGTATATATATGTATATATTCTATTCTGTGTGTGTTAGTGTATATATATGTATATATTCTATTCTCTGTGTTAGTGTATATATATGTATATATTCTATTGTGTGTGTGCTAGTGTATATATATGTATATATTCTATTCTCTGTGCTAGTGTATATATATGTATATATTCTATTCTGTGTGTGTTAGTGTATATATATGTATATATTCTATTCTGTGTGTGCTAGTGTATATATATGTATATATTCTATTCTGTGTGTGTTAGTGTATATATATGTATATATTCTATTCTGTGTGTGTTAGTGTATATATATGTATATATTCTATTCTGTGTGTGCTAGTGTATATATATGTATATATTCTATTCTGTGCTGTGTGTGTTAGTGTATATATATGTATATATTCTATTCTGTGTGTGTTAGTGTATATATATGTATATATTCTATTCTGTGTGTGCTAGTGTATATATATGTATATATTCTATTCTGTGTGTGCTAGTGTATATATATGTATATATTCTATTCTGTGTGTGCTAGTGTATATATATGTATATATTCTATTCTGTGTGTGTTAGTGTATATATATGTATATATTCTATTCTGTGTGTGCTAGTGTATATATATGTATATATTCTATTCTGTGTGTTAGTGTATATATATGTATATATTCTATTCTGTGTGTGTTAGTGTATATATATGTATATATTCTATTCTGTGTGTGTTAGTGTATATATATGATATATTCTATTCTCTGTGCTAGTGTATATATATGTATATATTCTATTGTGTGTGTGTTAGTGTATATATATGTATATATTCTATTCTGTGTGTGTTAGTGTATATATATGTATATATTCTATTCTGTGTGTGCTAGTGTATATATATGTATATATTCTATTCTCTGTGTTAGTGTATATATATGTATATATTCTATTCTGTGTGTGTTAGTGTATATATATGTATATATTCTATTGTGTGTGTGTTAGTGTATATATATGTATATATTCTATTCTCTGTGTTAGTGTATATATATGTATATATTATATTCTGTGTGTGCTAGTGTATATATATGTATATATTCTATTCTCTGTGCTAGTGTATATATATGTATATATTCTATTCTGTGTGTGCTAGTGTATATATATGTATATATTCTATTCTGTGTGTGTTAGTGTATATATATGTATATATTCTATTCTGTGTGTGCTAGTGTATATATATGTATATATTCTATTCTGTGTGTGTTAGTGTATATATATGTATATATTCTGTTCTGTGTGTGCTAGTGTATATATATGTATATATTCTATTCTCTGTGTTAGTGTATATATATGTATATATTCTATTCTGTGTGTGTTAGTGTATATATATGTATATATTATATTCTGTGTGTGTTAGTGTATATATATATGTATATATTCTATTCTCTGTGTTAGTGTATATATATGTATATATTCTATTCTGTGTGTGCTAGTGTATATATATGTATATATTCTATTCTGTGTGTGTTAGTGTATATATATGTATATATTCTATTCTGTGTGTGCTAGTATGTATATATTCTATTCTGTGTGTGTTAGTGTATATATACATATATATTCTATTCTGTGTGTGTTAGTGTATATATATGTATATATTCTATTCTGTGTGTGCTAGTGTATATATATGTATATATTCTATTCTGTGTGTGTTAATGTATATATATGTATATATTCTATTCTCTGTGCTAGTGTATATATATGTATATATTCTATTCTGTGCTGTGTGTGTTAGTGTATATATATGTATATATTCTATTCTCTGTGTTAGTGTATATATATGTATATATTCTATTCTCTGTGCTAGTGTATATATATGTATATATTCTATTGTGTGTGTGTTAGTGTATATATATGTATATATTCTATTCTGTGTGTGCTAGTGTATATATATGTATATATTCTATTCTGTGTGTGTTAGTGTATATATATGTATATATTCTATTCTGTGTGTGCTAGTGTATATATATGTATATATTCTATTCTCTGTGTGCTAGTGTATATATATGTATATATTCTATTCTCTGTGTTAGTGTATATATATGTATATATTCTATTCTGTGTGTGCTAGTGTATATATATGTATATATTCTATTCTGTGTGTGTTAGTGTATATATATGTATATATTCTATTCTGTGTGTGCTAGTGTATATATATGTATATATTCTATTCTGTGTGTGTTAGTGTATATATATGTATATATTCTATTCTGTGTGTGCTAGTGTATATATATGTATATATTCTATTCTGTGTGCTAGTGTATATGTATATATATATATATTCTATTCTGTGTGTGTTAGTGTATATATATGTATATATTCTATTCTCTGTGCTAGTGTATATATATGTATATATTCTATTCTCTGTGCTAGTGTATATATATGTATATATTCTATTCTCTGTGTTAGTGTATATATATGTATATATTCTATTCTGTGTGTGTTAGTGTATATATATGTATATATTTTATTCTCTGTGCTAGTGTATATATATGTATATATTCTATTCTGTGTGTGTTAGTGTATATATATGTATATATTCTATTCTGTGTGTGTTAGTGTATATATATATGTAAGACTACGTTGGTATGGTCACGTGATGCGCATGTAAGACGACAGCTGTATAAAAAAGTGCAGGGCAATAAAGATAGACAGTAGCCACGGAGTAGGCAGACCCAGAAAAACCTGGGACGACTTGATAAATTCTGACCTCACACACTTACACCTCTCCAAGACAATGTCACTGGACCGAGATCTTTGGCGCTACACAGTAATAGAGAAGACCCGCCTTACCTAAGTGCAAAGTGAAACCTACTACAGTCAGTAGGCACCTCTAACAAAATACACCCCCGTCCCACTACCCCCACCTCATCCACACCACCCCTTTCAATGTACAGTTATGTTGGTACCACAACATCCAGCCCGAAACAAATGAGGTCGTGTAGGTGTCACGACAAAAAAAACACACAGTCCACGCTGTAATGTGGCCGTGTAGGTAACACCGTAAAAACCTCCCAGTTCCACACTGTAAATGTGGTTGGTGTTAGGAAGGGCATCCAGCCGTAGAAAACCCGCCAGACAGTCCTATGCGAGCAAGATAGCCACTCTTGCCTCAAGTGGGAAAACCCTCCGTCCAAACCCATGCAAGCGTGGAACACGGACGTTAAACGATGATGATGATAATGATACTATTTTCTGTGCTAGTGTATATATATATACTATTCTATGTATTAGTCTTGCCTTAGATATCATCATCATCACAATAGACTTACACATGTTGGCTGTTTTCTTCTCTGGGCATCCTTGATTCTCTCTCTGTGTAAGTCTGTGTAGATATATGCATGTATGTATATATGTATGCTTATATATATATTTATATATATATATATTTATATATATATATATACACGTGTGTATGTGTATACATCTATATATATACACGTGTGTATATGTATACATCTAAATGTATGCCTATATATATATATATATATATATATATATATATATATATATATATATATACTTATATATATATACACATGTGTGTGCGTGTGTTTCTATATACTAGTGTGTGTGTGTGTGTGTGTGTGTGTGTGTGTGTGTGTGTGTGTGTGTGTGTAATTATATATATGTGTGTATATATAATTAATGTATTTTATGTTATTTTCATATTTTCTTTATCCTGCACCATTTCTCCAATGATTTAGTTAACTACAAATAATATTTATATTATTTCCTCTGTGTCGTGGCTTTTTATTTTTGTTTTTTTCTTATCATCTGAACAAATACCCCCCACATCACCATTTTTGTTTCTCTTTTCTCTCCTGCTGGCTTGCCAAATTGACATTTTGAATTAGTTTTAGGGAATATATATATATATATAGATATGTATATGATGATGATAATAATTGTTTCTACTTTTGGCACAAGGCCAGCAATTAACCAGTGTATTACTGGTACTTTCTTTTATCAACCCCATGATGATGATAATAATGATGATATATATATATATATATGTGTGTATGTATATATATGTATCTGTATATATATAAAAATGTAGTTTTCTGTATGTGTCTGTATTATGTGTGTGTGGACAACTTTTAATGAGGGCTCATATATTCTAAATCATTCATGCGATATCTTGGAAATTTTTTTGCACACAACCTGTACATGATCTACAAAGGCTTTCAAAAATCGATATTGGGGCCTTTGGAGACATTAAAAAAGTTTCGGTTATATGTGTGAATTTTCGTGATTAAGTAAGACAAGAGATACCTTTTGTCAATACAATAGGAACTCATTTTTGATGTTGTCAAAAATTTTGTTTTGGGATTTTGATTATTACAATTCGCCTCATTCGGATTTTACTTTACTCTTTGTACTTGAAACAAAAGGTTTTACTGTTGTCAAAAGAATGTATACCTAGACTGGATTTCTGTTGTTACATGGGCTAATGGATGACACCGAGCTCACATATTAATTATTTTGCTGGAATAGTGCCTAAGGATTTCATGTTTACATAAAGTACGTTTTTCTTCTATGTATTCAAATTTACTTTGTTTAGTTTAATGAGCTACATGGAAAGCTACTTGAACCATCCAAAGGACGGGTACTTTAGCTAGTATATATATATATATATATATATATATATATATATATGTGTGTGTCCTGGGTTCATTCGGGGGTAACCACAGTAAGTAAGGTACTCAATACATAGCAGAGTATAAATGTTTAATATAGAAATGGCTTCTACAGGACTAGAACTGTTTCCTTCGAAGGAAATCATTAGTGTGTGTGTGTGTTTGTGTTAGTGTGTGTGTGTTAGTGTGTGTGTGTGTTCGTGTTAGTGTGTAATTAAATTCATCACATTTCATACAGGTATTATGAATGCACATAGCCTAGTGGTTAAGGTACTGAATTCATGATAAAAAAAAATCTCCTCAAGAAAGGCAAAAGTTTAACGGGCAAAAAAGTATATAAATAAAACCAATGCAAGAGTTATATAAAAATAAAATAAGGAAATATAGTTAGGGTATGTGTATAAATGTGTGTATATTCACTCACAAATGTACATATGTGTGTATGTACAAATGCATGTGTATAGTGAAAAAATGTGTGCGTAAGTACATATATGAGGGCAAGCATATCAGTGTATGTGTGACCACAAATATGTATATAATATATGTTTCAGAAAGAAATTGTAAGATAATAGAGTTAACGTACATCCAGACTTTTTCAATTTTCAATGGAAACTTCAATACTTATATATATATATATATATATATATATATATATATATATATATTGTTATACCTTAATAATTATATATATATATATATATATATATTTCGTTTCTGAATTTGCTTAGCAAGATTCTTTATCTGAAAACAGAGACAAAGAGGACGACTGACCAACTAGCTGCTCGGCCAGTCGCCCTCAAAGTGGTGGCAACTAAATCTACTAATGAACATTTGGTGAGGGGGCGAAGGCTTATAATGCACTACCACCTCTCCGTCAAAGAAAAAGGGGAAGAAAGAAAGAAAGGGAGAAAGAAGTCAGTGTAAGGGTCACACTACATTCATGCTAAAAAATGCACCGAAAAAATGATATCACCGGATTCATATGGAACCCGGTCATTGAAATGATCATAGTATAATAAACCATTCAATGATTTACACCAGTCGAGCCTCCTGTTATTTTATTTTATTTATATTTATATATATATATATCCCCATTGTGTTGTATATATAAATCATAGAAACGTAGATTATTGGAGATGTTGATGACGATAAGAATATACCTTTGTGATTGGCTTATTTTAGACTAGGTTGTTGTTGTTGTTGTTGTTGTTGTTACTGTTGTTTCAGTATAATAGATTGCTTGCATCCTAAGTTCATTGTAATAATTAAAAATGTACACAGTTGGACCTTTTCATCTTTTAATCAAATATACAAATATCTAAAAAATACTAAATTGCTTCTTCTCTCCCCCCTCCTCGTTCCATTTCTCTTTCTACCCCCTCTCTCTCTCTCTCCCTCCCCCCATTTCTCTCTTTCTCTCTCATATAAGATTCCATTGCTCTTATTCTACTCACCAAACAAGAAAAGATGTCAAAAAAAAAAAAGAACAAGAAAGGAAAAATTCTGAAAGAAAGAAATCTAAAGATTATTGAAAATGTTGATTTCTCTGTTGTTGTTGTTGTTGTTGTTATATATTTATTGTTATTATTATTATATTTGTTTTCGTCACTGAGAGTAAATAGAGCAGAGAGTAAATATTTGAAGTGAAAATGATGTCAAAATGTAAATATTTAGACAGTGGGAGGGTTGTCTTACTAATGAAACATAGCTCTATATTAACAACCAAGTAAACATCAAACCTGCCAAGTAAATACCAAAGTTGCCTGCTGAGAAAATAGGATGAGGTGGAGGCACTGTTTGTTTTTAGTTGTTGTTCTTTTTTAACCTATTTGTTACCATAATTCTAATGAAAGACACTGTCAACCAGTTTCAAATCATTCTGAAAGTAATCAATGATTTAAAGGGATTTAGTAATGGAACTAACTTTCTTATTATTAAGCTGGTTTTTGGAACATAACTTAACTCTTTTGTTACCATATTACTTATAAAAGACACTGCTTATGATTTTAAATAACTTTTGTAAATAATCAAGGATTTGAAGGGATTTAGTAATATAATTAACTTTCTCGTTTCCATCGTATTAAGCTTTCATTACAATATTTCTAATGAAAAACACTGCTGATGATATTCAAATCATTGTGAAAATATTCGAAATTTAATTAACTTTCTCTTTATTAAGCTGGTGTTTCGAACATAACAAAGGTTTTTATATAAGATTATGAGGAGAGGATTTTAGATAATTCTAGACCTCCTGTGACCCATTGGGTCATGTTCACTTAAAAAGACTTTTTTAAATAATTAAAATATACACAGACATGTATATAATATAAAATTGAAAGCCTGTATATATATAGTAATAATAATAAATTTGAAGACTAAAATCCAAAGAGGGCTCGATAAGGATAAATATATATCAGAACCATAGAGAATATTTATTAAAATAACAGATTAATATATATATATATATATATATATATATATATATATATATATATATATATATATATATATGTATGTGTGTGTGTGTATATATGTATATGTCTGTGTATATGTGTGTATGTATGTGTGTGTGACCTATATACACTGGTCACACACATATATGTACACACAACACCACCACCAGGGCGCTCTCTCTCTCTTCCATTTTCCTCCTCTGCCTCCCTCCCTCTCCCTCTCTCCCTCTCTCTCTCTCTCTCTCTCTCTCTCTCTCTCTCTCTCTCTCTCTCTCTCCCTCTTTGTCTTTCAATCTACTCTCTCACAACCACTATCTCTTTCTCTTTATTTATGAAGGTACCCGGAAAAACCCTGTATCTTAGGAACCCGTGCTCTGATTTACGTGAAACTTGTTTTATTTGATTTGTATTCTCATTTCAGAGGCAGCTTCCTTTCAAAGTATTTTCCCATTATGCACCATTTTGGCTGTATTAAATAACAGACAAACACACAATCACAGAGTTTTAGTAATATATAGATATACAAGCAAAGTCATGTAAATGTAACGGACCTCTTCAACTTTTACGAAGTGCTGAGGGGAGAGAGTTAATGTAAAGTGTGGAGATGCTCAGCTGATGGCACCTTTTTTGTTCCATCTCTAAGGGCTTTCACCCTATTTTATAAGGTACTAGCAGTGGTACCCGGCGTTGCACGAGATAAGGTATTTTGGAACGTGGGCTGCCAACAGACCTAATCGTGGAAAA
Source organism: Eledone cirrhosa (assembly GCA_964016885.1). Lineage (NCBI taxonomy): Eukaryota > Metazoa > Mollusca > Cephalopoda > Octopoda > Eledonidae > Eledone > Eledone cirrhosa. The sequence continues at coordinate 11,840,968 of OZ024756.1, forward strand.
ACTGCATGCCTGGACAATATGTAAAGAAAATAAACTGAATACTCTGATGGCTAGATAATCTTTAAGATTTTCCTCGATGAAGCAGGAAAAATGCAGGTTTTCACCTAATGCGGGCCCTAGTGGATCAAGAAAATGAATTTTTTTTATGTGCATAATATGTCTTGAAATTTCGGGAAAATCGGCTACACGTAACACCTCAACAAAGCCCTAAAAGGCTGGGAAAAAAATGAAGTTTTTCACCTAATGCGGGCCCTGGGCCATGAAAAAGTTGGATTTTCTTTGCTCACGGTATGAAGAAGAGACTGACTAATACATAGTTACAATTTCAAGGAAATCGGTCTGACGTAAGGCCTCAAAACACCCCTAAAAAGCTGAAAAAAACGCAGTTTTTCACAATGTGAGCCCTAGGGGATCAAAAAGTTGAATTTTTTATGTGCATAACACTCCCTGAAACATAAGTAATACACATGTAAAGTTTGAAAAAATCGGTTGGGTACTTCTCGAGTTTTAGGGATTCAAACTGACAGACACACACAGACAGACATCCTCGGTTTTATATAGAGAGATTTTAAAGCATCTCTGCACCTATGCACGCTACTCGTTTTTTTTATGTGCATAATATGTCTTGAAATTTTGGGAAAATCGGCTACACGTAACACCTCAAAAAAGCCCTAAAAGGCTGGGAAAAAAATGAAGTATCTACCGATACAGCCAATCTACCGCTCTTGGAGGATGATAATAATGTAGAAATGTGAGGTTGTTAAGTGTTGTTAGAGTGTTTTGTTTTATTGATGGTTGTCTAAGGTATGCTGTAGCAGTTGGACACAGCATATACTGTCTCTCTTACATAAGAAGGGGGGGGTCTGTGTCATCATCATAGCCCTTGTTTTTGCCATCATTGTCATCATTATTATTATCATCAGCAGTGGATTGGTAGTATCGGTAGAGGGTCGGATGCCATGCTTTGCAGCATAGAGTTACGTCCCTTTACGATCTGAGTTCAAATCCCGCCGAGGTTGACTTTGCCTTTCATCCTTACGGGGTCGATAAAATGAAGTACCAGTAATGCACTGAGTAATTGCTGGCCTTGTGCCTAAAAGTAGAAACAATTATTATCATCATCAGCAAGGGCTGTAACTCTATGCGACGCCATGCTTTGACACATAGAGTTACGGCCCTTGCCATTCTGAGTTCAAATCCCGCCAAGGTTAACTTTGCCTTTCATCCTTACGGGGGTCGATAAAATAAAGTACCAGTAATGCACTGGGGTAATTGCTGGCCTTGTGCCAAAAGTAGAAACATTTATTACTGTCATCATTAGATGGTTTGAGAAAATGGCATGGTGGTATTTCTGTTCCTATGTATTCTGAGTTCAAATCCTGCTCAGGCCATACATTTATATATATCATCATCATCATCATCATCATCATCATCATCATCATATATTGTATATCATCATCATCATATATGATGATGTGTGTGTGTGTATATATTACCCCCTCTCTCTATCCCTGTTCACCCCCTCACTACATCCCCATACTCTAACTACACTGACTCTTTAACCCTGCCTATCTCTCTACCATGCCCCGTGTAGCCAGTTTACAACCAGTTTGAACAGAAATAGGTGAGAGAGTGCTGGCCGTATATGGCTGGTTTAACCTTTTAGAATTTACATTACTCTATATATACTGTTATATTTTCATGGTAACGGCTTTACCTCACATAACATCGAATCTATGAGATTTTGATATTATTTATTTTCAGAGAAATACCATAACATCAGTATGAGTGGCCAGTTTAGAGCCAATTTGAACAGAAATAAGTGAGAGAATGCTGGCCGGATATGGCCGGTTTAAATGTTAAACCGTTTGTGTGAAGACACCATAACCTCTCTAGTTGTTATCTTCACCATAAAAACATCCAGTTGTAATCTTCTCAAGGGTTAGGAGGATCCTTTAGTTATATCAGACACAAGGACCGAACCTTTGCTAGCAGGGAAAGCTTATGTTAAATGATGACGATGAGACATATTTATATATATATATCATCATCATCATCATCATCACCGTTTTACGTCCGTTCTTCCACGCTAGCATGGGTTAGACGGGTTGTCCTGTTGTGGGCAGTGTCTGGTCGGCTGACCATGCCTTGCTCATACAGGAACTGATCTGGCTTGATTTCTACAGCTGGATGCCCTTCCTAACACCAACCTCATTTACAGTGAGTGCTGGGTGCTTTTTCGTGGCGCCTACACGTCCACTTTACAGTGTGGGCTGGGTGCTTTTTTGCCGTGGCACCTCCACGACCACCTTGCGGTGGGGGGGGGGGGGGGGCATATTGTTTATATGCTTCAGCATGTACCCATGGGAGGTCGGGTACCCTGTATTACTGCGTGACGCCAGAAGTCACGGTCGTGTGTCATTGACTTTGAGAGGTGTAGTTGGGTAAGGTCGGCTTTTATCACCTCATCCCAAGTCATCTTGGGTCTCCCCACTCCGCGGTTTCCATCAACTTCTAGTGCTCTGCACCTTTTTATGCAGCTGTCATCCTTCATACGCATCACATGTCCATACCAGCGTAACCGCCTCTCCTGCACGCAGCATTTGATTCCTCTTATGCTCAGTCTCTCTCTCAATTCATTTATGCTTTGTCGTTCACGTATATTACTGTTACACATCCATCGGAGCATATATATATATATATATGCAAAAGTTCTATTTAAATTGTTGGGATACAACAAGCAAATATTTTTATAACTGATATAAAGCACTCGACAAGTATTTGGAGTAAATATACGATATTAACAAATGGAAGCTATATTTATAAAACCATATCTATTTTATTATACATATTTCGGAAGAAGGGTTTCTCCCTGCGTACGAAAGGCCGGTTGTATGATGCCTGTGTGAGGAGCGCGATGCTGCATGGTAGCGAGACATGGGCAGCAACTGCAGAGGATATGCGACGGCTGGAGAGAAATGAGGCAAGCATGCTCCGTTGGATGTGCAGTGTAAATGTGCGTGAACGACCCAGCATAAATGTGTTGAGAGAGAAACTGTCTGCGAGGGATAGAATGTAGTGTACGGGAGAGGAGACTGAGGTGGTATGGACATGTGATGCGCATGGAGGTTGACCGATGGGTGAAGAAGTGCCAGGAAATGCCAGTTGAAGGAAGACGTGGTAGAGGTAGACCACGAAAAACATGGGCGGAGGTGGTGAGAACAGACCTCAGATCATTGAAGCTCACGGTGGAGATGACGAGGGACCGTGACGATTGGAGAGATGCTGTGCTGAATAAGACCCGTCCCACCCTTGCAAGCAGGGAAAAGCGGACGTAAAATGATGATGATGATGATTTCAAGGATACCATGTTAAATTATGGTATGCTTTCATCAGACAAAATACAATAGTAACGGTAGCATTTTGAAAGGGTATGTCAATATTTATTTATAAAACTGGTATATATTGTATTTTGTCTGATGAAAGCATACCATAATTTAACATGGTATCCTTGAAATATGTATAATAAAATAGATATGGTTTTATAAATATAGTTTCCATTTGTTAATATCGTATATATATATATATATATATATATATATATATATATATATATATATATATCATCATCATCATCATCATCATCAACGTTTAACGTCCGTGTTCCACGCTTGCATGGGTTTGGACGGGGGTAGTCCCACTTGAGGCAAGAGTGATTGTCTTGCTCGCATAGGACTGTCTGGCAGGTTTTCTACAGTTGGATGCCCTTCCTAACACCAACCACATTTACAGTGTGGGTCTGGGAGGTTTTTACCGTGTTGCCTACACGGCCACATTACAGCGTGGACTGTGTGTTTTTTTGTCGTGACACCTACACGATCTCATTTGTTTCGGCCTCGATGGCGCGGCACCAACATAACTTTACATAGAACGGGGTGGTGTGGATCGGGTGGGGGTGGTGGTGGTGGGACGGGGTGTATTTTGTTAGAGATGCCTACTGGCTGGAGTAGGTTTTACTATATATTTAGGTAAGGCGGGTCTTCTCTGTTACTGAGTACCGCCAAAGGTCTCGGTCCAGTGACATTGTCTTGGAGAGGTGTAAGTGTGTGATGTCGGAGTTTATCAGCTCGTCCCAGGTTTTTCTAGGTCTGCCTATTCCGTGACTACCGTCTATCTTTATTGCCCTGCACTTTGTTATACAGCTATCGACTTTCATGCGCATCACGTGTCCATACCAACGTAGCCTTCTCTCGAGTAAACAACATCTGATCCCTCTTATCTCTAATTTTTTCCTTAGTTCGTTTATGCTTTGCCGTTCACGTATATTACTGTTACACATCCAGCGGAGCATGCAAGCTTCGTTCCTCTCTAGTCTGCGTATATCCTCTGCACACAATGCCCAGGTCTCACTGCCATGCAGCATTGCTGTTCGTATGCAGGCATCGTACAACCTGCCTTTCATTTTTAGTGAGAACCCTTTAGCAGCTAATAGTGGTATAAGCTCTCTGAACTTTTTCCAACCAGTTCTGACTCTAGCTACAGTACTTTCAGAGCACCCTCCCCCACTGCTGATTTTATCGCCCAGGTAACGGAAGCTGTCCACTATTTCTGTAGAACCCTCTGCGCAATTGAAAGAGCTAGTAGTTTGTGGGCACTTGCTGCTACTTATTGCACCAGAGCACCGGCCACATGTAAAATCTATGTTCTTAGTTAGCTTACCTGTGATCCCACTACATCTTTTATGCACCCATACTTTGCATTTAGGACATAAAATGGAGTTTCTACCTACGCCTTTCCTACACACCGAGCACGACCATTTCCCAGAAGGGACCGCCACCTTGTTTTCTTTCCTACAAACTAGTACTTTGGTCTTAGCCAGGTTAATTTTAAGTCCTTTTGACTCTAGGCCGTGCTTCCATGTTTGGAATTTCTTCTCTAGCTCGGCCATTGATTCCGCTATGAGTGTCAGGTCGTCTGCGTATAGGAGTTCCCATGGGCAGCCTGTCTTGAACTCCTCTGTTATAGCCTGAAGGGCAATAATAAATAGTAGTGGACTGAGAACAGAGCCCTGATGGACGCCAACTTTTACGCTAAACTCTTCACTATATTCGTTGTTAATTCTAACCTTGCTGACTGTTTCTTTATACATGGCTTGTATAGCCCTCACAAGCCATTCGTCAACGCCTAGTTTTCTAAGAGCCCACCAGATAATGGAGCGGGGGACTCTGTCGAAGGCTTTCTCCAAGTCGACAAAAGCTAAGTAGAGGGGTTTACCTTTAGCTAGGTACTTCTCCTGTAGTTGTCGTACTATGAAAAGAGCGTCTGTGGTACTTTTGCCTGACACAAACCCGAACTGCATTTCATCTAGGTCAATTCTCTCTCTGATTAGTTGCGCTATTACTTTTTCCGTGACCTTCATGACCTGGTCGATTAATTTAATGCCTCTATAGTTACTCCTATCTAGGGCGTCTCCTTTACCCTTATAACAGTTAACGATGATGCTGCTATGCCAGTCCTTCGGAACAACCCCATTCTGTACGACTTGGTTAACTATGCGGGTGACCATGGTGTGTCCCACCGTGCCAGATGCCTTCAGCATCTCAGCAACTATTTCCGAAGGCCCAGCCGCCTTACCAGTCTTCATATCCTTGATTGCCTTACTTATTATACTCCCCTCGACTAACACTGCTGGTCCCTCTATTGGGTCGATATGGGGGAGACTGCCTTTCTCCCAATTATTCTCCTCATTTAGTAGCCTTTCATAGTGACACTTCCAAGCTACCTTCTTATCAGCGTCGGTGATGGCAAGTGTGCCATCGTCGTTTAGTACACACTTCTCCCCGACAATATCACGGTTTTCCTTGACGCATTGCCTAGCAATCCTGAACACCTCACGTTTTTGGTCATCGCGTTGTAGAACATGCTTGAACTTTCTTTCCTCAGCTTCTCTTCTTGCTAAGTACACTTGTCTCCTAGCTTCCCTCCTGGCCACTTGATAGTCCTCTCTACTTCCCCCATCCCGCCATACTTTCCAAGCCTGCTTTTTGGCCTTAATTGACCCCTCCACCTTACTGTTCCACCACCATGTTACTCTCCTCCTGCCTACAGGCCTGCTCCAGCCACAGACTTCGTCTGTCGCCAACAGCAGGTTTGCTTTCAGAAATTCCCACTCTCCCTCTATATTGTCCGACTCTAAATGCTCTTCCTTACTGTCGAAAGCATCAAGTAATATGCTTTGAAATTTATTCCTGGCTGTGGGGTCCTTTAGCTTCCATATTTTCCTCCTGAGGATAGTCCTCTTCTGTTGTCGAGTACGTCTCGTCCTGACTATGAGGTCGCTAATTATCAGTCTATGTTGGGAGGTGCATTCTTCATGGGGGAGGGATTTAGTGTTTACAACAGACACTCTGTCACGTCTTCTGGTAAGGATATAATCTACCTGGCTTGTGTGTTCCCCGGATCTATAGGTGATCAGGTGATTGTCACGTTTTTTGAAGTTAGTGTTACAGATAGTTAGGTTATTTGCATCACAGAATTCCAGGATTCTGGAGCCTTCCTCATTTCTAGTACCAAACCCATAGCCTCCATGGATTTCGTCGTAGCCGTCACAATGTTGTCCAACGTGACCATTTAGGTCGCCTGCGATAATTATATAGTCACTGTCGGATATTTGGGAGGTAGTTAGCATCAGTGTCTCATAGAATCTGTCTTTTATAGTGCCGGGCAGTCCGGATTGGGGTGCGTACGCAGATATTACTGTCACCGTAGTTCTATTGAGGACAAGTCGTATTTTAATTATTCTGTCGTTCACTCTATTTACGTCTATTATCTTATCTGCCCACTTTTCTGCTACCATGATTCCTACTCCACCCAGCCCATCGTCGTTTCCCACCCAGAAAAGCTTATAACATCGTTTTTTACCCTCAATGAACCTAGCAGACCCACCCCTCCACCTGGTCTCTTGAATACAACAAACATCGACCTCCTTACGTTCAAGCATTTCTACAACCTCGTTAGCGCGACCCTTTAGGGTGCCTACATTTATGGTACCAACTCTGAGGTTTTGGATTGCGTTTGGGGCTTGGGGGCGGTGAGGGGCGGGGGGCGATGGGGTTATGTTAGCCGTCCGCGGTCGAAACAATGAGGAGTGCTCGCATTCTCGTCCAAGAGGTGAATTTGTCTTTATCTTTGGCATTGTCGCTGAGCGTCCAGATTTTTCTCTCTCACCTCCACTCTCCAGGATTCCGCAGTCCATCCAACCATCATATATCGTATATCGAAAGGCAACCAGGCAAGCGATAGTATAGGCCTCTAGTTTCTGATTGGTCCGCGTAATAATACTGGTGATGCGTGGGGGCTCTGTTTTATGATTGGTCCACGTAATAGCAATGGTGGTGCG
>OZ024756.1:11853366-11858366 GCA_964016885.1 Eledone cirrhosa
AGAGGTCGGCCACATATTTAGCAGTTTCTAGTTCAGTCGGCCCCCTTCAAGTATATATATATATATATGATAATAAGGGCGCTGCGGAGTTGCAAATGGGTTACATATGAAAAAAGTTTGTCCTTCATCAGTGATCTTCCAACTATCATAGGTATTTCATCGCTTTAAAGACCATATACCTCCGGTTGGTGCAAGCAACGGCTAAAAAAAGTCGTTGGGACACGTAAATAAAGGGGACGCGAGGGTAAACAAACAAAATGGTTTAGGCAACAGAAAGTGAGGAAGGAGGAAACAAGTCCCAGATTTCTATGAATTTAAGTTCGGTGAAATCGTGAACGAGAAAATAAAGACCATCAAACCTGGTTGAAATGTGAGCAAGGAAGGAAATATATATATATATATATATATATATATATATACTTGATGATTTCTAAAGAAGGAAACAGTTCTAGTCCTGTAAAATCTCATCTATATTAAAAATTATATATATATATATCATTAACATTTAACTAAATAGTGACGGTGTGGATGTATGTGTGTGTGTGTGTAGATGGGTGTGTGTGTGGATGGATATATGTATGTGTGGATGGGTGTGTGTGTGGGTGGCTATATGTATGTATGTGTGGATGTGTGTGTGTGGATGGATGTTTGTGTGTGTGTGTGGATGTATGTTTGTGTGTGGATGTGTGTGTGTGTGTAGATGTATGTGTGTGTGTGGATGGATGTATGTGTGTGTGTGGATGTATGCGTGTGTATATATACCATGTAAGTTTGTGCTACTGGTGCTATGACAAAAAGCATGCAGGCCATGCTGTAAGCTGGTGGTGCCATGAAAAAGCTGCCAGTATCTGCTGTATAGTGGTTGGTGTTAGGAGAGGCATCCAACCATAGACAGGCCCAGTCCTCCCTCAAAACCCCAGCATATGAACAATGTGTGGTCACTTGGTCCATCTAACCTCAGTACATGATAGCTTGTCTAACTGATGGAAGCATGGGAAAAGACTTCTATGATGGCCTCATTCTCTCCAGCAAATTTAATACGTATTTTGGACCGAGACCTTTGGCGGTACTCAGTAATAGAGAAGACCCACCTTACCTGAATACAAAGTAAAACCTACTACAGTCAGTAGGCATCTCTAACAAAATACACCCCCGTCCCACCACCCCCACCTCATCCACACCGCCCCCTTCTATGTAAAGTTATGTTGGTGCCACACCATCCAGGCCGAAACAAATGAGATCGTGTAGGTGTCATGACAAAAAAACACACAGTCCACGCTGTAATGTGGCCGTGTAGGCAACACGGTAAAAACCTCCCAGCCCCACACTGTAAATCTGGTTGGTGTTAGGAAGGGCATGCAGCCGTAGAAAACCCGCCAGACAGTCCACGCTGTAATGTGGCCGTGTAGGCAACACAGTAAAAACCTCCCAGCCCCACACTGTAAATGTGGTTGGTGTTAGGAAGGGCATGCAGCCGTAGAAAACCCGCCAGACAGTCCACGCTGTAATGTGGCCGTGTAGGCAACACAGTAAAAACCTCCCAGCCCCACACTGTAAATGTGGTTGGTGTTAGGAAGGGCATCCAGCTGTAGAAAACCCGCCAGACAGTCCTATGCGAGCAAGACAATCACTCTTGCCTCAAGTGGGAAAACCCCCGTCCAAACCCATGCAAGCGTGGAACAGGGACATTAAACGTTGATGATGATGATGATGATGATTTTTCTCATTACCAGTTTCAACAAATAGGAAATGTTGAGATGCTGGAGGCTAAAATGTTTGGTCAGTCTTACAAGAATGTTTGGAAAGAGTTAATGTTATATATTGTTGCTAGTGACATCAAAAAGCTGTAGGAAGTCTGTAGACTAACTAATGGAGAAAATATTCATTTTTCTCCATTAGTCTAGAAACTTCTAATCTTACATAACATACTAATACATATTTATTAGAAACTGTTCTAGCACATGTTGTTATTGTTATTGTTGTTGTTGTTGATTTCTAAATTAAGCACAAGGACAACACTTTCGGTGGCCGAGGAAAGTGGATAACACCAGCCCCAGTACTTAACTGGTACTCTATGTTTTTTTTACAACCCTGAAAACATGAAAAGCAAATCATCATCATCATCATCATCATCATTATCACCAACACCACCATCATTATCACCACCATCACCATCATCACCATCATCACCAACACCATCACCATCGTCACCACAATTATCACTACCACCATCATCACCACCACCACCATCATCATCACCACCATCATTATCGCCATCACCACCACCACCACCATCATCATCATCATCATCACCACCAACACCATCATTATCACCACCAGCAACACCACTACCACCACCAACACCATCATTATCACCATCACCATCACCACCATCATCATCACCATCATCATGTTCTTCATTGTTTAATGTCTGTCTTCCTTGTTAGCAGGGTTTGAACTTCTGATATTAATCAATTTGTGTATGTATGTATGTGTGATAGTGTGTGTGTGTGTGATAGTGTGTGTGTGTGGTAGCGTGTATGTGTGATAGTGTGTATATGTGATAGCGTGTGTGTGTATGTATGTGATAGTGTGTGTGTGTATGTATGTATGTGTGATAGCGTGTGTGTGTGTGTGTATGTGTGATAGTGTGTGTACGTATGTGTGATAGTGTGTATGTATGTATGTATGATAGTGTGTGTGTGTGTATTTTATTAATATCAACATCTGGACTGTATTTCTATCAGAGATCAAACTAAGTGAGATGTTCATGTAGGGAGGAGGAAGAGGAAGGGGAGGGGGGGGTTAAGATTTCATCTCTGAAGAAGAGCTTAATTGTCCGAAAAATTCTGATCGTATTTAACGACAACTAATGTCAAACATTTTGAGATTTGTCCTCTTAAGTAATAAAGGTAAATCGTTTATTATTTATTAATTAATCTTCATAAAATTGCTGCTTCTGCTGCTGCATTCATTTCTCTCCGTTTTCACCTCCATCCTCTTTACCTCCCTCCACTTCCCTCCCTCCTGCCTCTTCACCTTCCCCTTTAACTCCCACCTCCCTCACTCCTCTTCAACTCTCCCGCCACACCTCTCCTTCTCATTTCACTCCTCACCCCATTCCTCATCTCCTACCCCTCCTCGCAGGTAAGAGAGTTGACTGCTATGTCTAGCAGCTCAAGTGGCCACATAACTCCCTGGTCGTCTCATTCAGATAAGGGTTGTCATGAGAGAAGATAATGTGTGTTCTTCATATTACTCTATATGTATGTTATGTTGGCACATGGAGGCACATGGCTTAGTGGTTAGAGCATTGGCCTTGCAATCGAAAGGTTGTGAGTTCAATTCTCAGACCGGGTGATGTGTTGTTTCCTTGAGCAAGACACTTTATTTCACATTGCTCCAGTTTACTCAGCTGTAGAAATGAGATGATAGGGACTGGGGTCCATATCATTCCACTGCAAAGTGGTCGTGGAGGTGCCATGGCAAAAAAGTTCCCAGCACTCACTGTAAATGAGGTTGGTGTTAGGAAGGGCATCCAGCTGTAGAAATCAAGCCAGAATCAGTTCCCGTCCCACCCTTGCAAGCAAGGAAAAAGCGGACGTAAAATGATGATGATGATGATGTTGTGAGTGTCTATATGTGTGATATATTCCCATAGTCTGATATTGTGTTTGTATGTTATACTATGAAGGCGCATGGCTTAGTGGTTAGAGCATTGGGCTTGCAATCGAAAGGTTGTGAGTTCAATTCTTGGACCGGGTGATGTGTTGTTTCTTTCAGCAAGACACTTTATTTCACATTGCTCCAGTTTACTCACTGCAAAGTGGACGTGTAGGCGCCACGAAAAGCACCCAGCACTCACTGTAAATGAGGTTGGTGTTAGGAAGGTCATCCTGCTGTAGAAATCAAGCCAGAATCAGTTCCTGTATGAGCAAGACAAGGTCAGCCGACTGGACACTGCCCACAACAGGACAACCCATTAACCCATGCTAGCGTGGAAGAACGGACGTAAAACGGTGATGATAATGATGATCACTGTGAGAGTATGTCTGACATTGTGTATGTATGATATAATGTGTCTCTGACATTGTGTATGTATGATATATTGTGAGAGTTCTATTGCTGTAGAAATGTTGTGTGTTATATTGCAGTAATAAAGTATAATTACCACTAGAAGTAATAAAACACTTTATTACTAGGATAAAAAAATATAATTATAAAAGCACTGTTTATAATTTGAATCTAGCGCTTTCATCTTTCAAGAGACTAATCAAGTTTTAGTTGTTACTAAATGGGTAGTCAAACTAGCAACAGGTGGCACTCTTGAGCAAGCCACTTTATATCATATCAGTCTTGTCCACCCAGTTAGCAAAAAAGAGTTGTACCTGTAGTTCAAGGGGCCAACCTTGTCACACACTCTGTCATACTGAATCTCCCTGAGAATTACATTAAGGGTATACATACGTGTCTGTTGAATGCTCAAACATGTATATGTTAATTTCACAAGCAGGTAGTTCTGTTAATTGAATCAGCTGGAGCAGTCAGAAACAATGGAGAGCCGATATATATATGATATTGCCAACCATGTACTTCTGATAAGCTGTACATTTGTAATATTACTGTAGTATATGTATAACACTGCTGTGTCTGATGGTCCATATATTTATAATATAACTGTAGTATTTGTATGATATATCTTGTTGTATGTGTCTGATGGTCCATATATTTGTAATATAACTGTAGTATATGTATGATATAGCTTGTATGTGTCTGATGGTCCATATATTTGTAATATAACTGTAGCATATGTATGATATATCTTGTGTCTGATGGTCCATATATTTGTAATATAACTGTAGCATATGTATGATATATCTTGTATGTGTCTGATGGTCCATATATTTGTAATATAACTGTAGCATATGTATGATATATCTTGTATGTGTCTGATGGTCCATATATTTGTAATATAACTGTAGTATATGTATGATATATCT
>OZ024756.1:11860866-11868366 GCA_964016885.1 Eledone cirrhosa
AATATTAAGTAATTAAGGATGAGAGAGAGAGAGAGAGAGATATAATGTAACCTTAATTAACTGGTCTTTATAGTTTTGGTAGTTCCAATAGGTTTCTACTAACACACACATAATCAGCATTATTTTCAGTTGGCATGGCTTCTAAATTTACCATTTCACTGCATGGCGCTTGAGAAGTGCTTTGCTACTTTTTTTGTGATTTTTTTCTTCTCTATTGCAAATGATTTGAGAACTATTTTGAAATAGTTGAAACCAAGTTTGAATTTAAATTAATAACCAAAATGACTGATGAATAACGATTAATAAAAAGGCAACAAAGATTATAATTATCTAGAATACTATCTTCAATCATCAGAGAGTATATATTGCCATTTACAGCCCATTAGAATACTATCTTCAATCATTAGAGAGAACCAGCAGAAAAACCACCACCCTTCAGGTGGTTTTCTGCTAGCATGTGTAGTGTGTATATTGATATTATACGCAAGTATATATACATATAGATATGATATATCAAATAAAATCGTAATTGACAATATACACAGAAATTGAACGAAGACTGCGTTACACTGTTTTATGTAATCAGTAACGTAATCCATTGACGGAAATATATGACTGTTTATTTAAGCGTTCGCTAACCGGAAGAGTTGACATTTGAAAATTTTAAAGAAGTGAATCTTAAAATAAGCGACAAAATTATTTATATTTAATCAAGAATAACGAAATTTAGTAGATAAATTATGTAATATTCATTCGAGGTTAACTTTGCCTTTCATCCTTACGGGGGTCGATAAAATAAAGTACCAGTAATGCACTGTATAATTTCTGGCCTTGTGCCAAAAGTAGAAACAATTATTTATTCAAAGTAATCCAACTTATTTTACAAACGGGATAAAAAAATATATTCTGGACACTGTCCCGCACTCCTTACTTTATTATAGTTTATATGTATTGCCATTTACGGCCCATTAGAATACTTATATGTACGAAGCTGTCTGATGAGATCTTGACACTGGGTACTACGCCGAATCATGTGACCACTGTCATTATCGAAATATGTATCATGGCCTTATCAATAAAGGACTTTATCACCTAAACTTCCTTATTCATATTTGCTTATTCTATATATATATGTTGCTCTTAAGCTGCTCTCTAATCACATACACATGGATTCTCTTGATAATGGATGGTAAATCCGAAAATATTTGACATCAATAAAATTGCTAAGGTAAAATTCTACCATTCTCACTCTTTTCTCAGTCCTTTTTATTTGCTACAACTCCTGTTACCTTGGCACTTTTAATCTCACATACATTGTCAGGCTTCCAAATATTTAAACTTATTTAAATTTGTATTTCTTATTCCACAATGTCAAGCAAACTACAACACTTTGTTTTATATATATATATATATATATATAGATTTTGAGTTTATGTTGGTTGTATACCAACACTTCAGTATGCAGGCTGGAGCACTCGACGAAGTGCGCAGGTTGGTTTGGTTACTCCGGAGTAGTGTAAAATAAAGTTAAATAAAAGTCAAATGATTAAAATTTAGCTTCGTTTATTACTGCTATATATATTTCAGTGACAGCCATCTTTGGCTGTGACCTCTTCAGGCAGTTTGAATTAGTATGGTATAGACAAGTACATATGTTGTTTAGGTGTATGATATTGTCAATACTCTGATATGCCCAGTTCCTTGCTGGGTTGTTAATTCACTGGGGAACTGGAGTCATATGAATTCAAACAAACGAATTTTCGTGTCACAGGTCCCCTTCTCCTCTCATTGGTCAGTTATTAGTGTTGTCATTGTTGGAGTTAGCTTAAAAATTGATAAAATGGTAGAAGGGACAAGGTGTTGTGAACAATGGGAAGTTTGACACATTTTTTGATATTTTGTTCCTTCAACACCTTGTCCCTTGTGAAAGCCAACTCAAACCAAACTGAGTGTGTTTTATTATTATTTCTGGCAATATTATAACAATATGACTCTCCCCAAATATAACAATACACACACACGCACACACACACACACACACACACACACACACACACACACACACACATATATTTATGTACGTACCTATGTTAGTATATGTCTGAACGATCCCTGCCTATTTATCCAACTGATGTCAGCCTGAAAAGCAGGCATATAATGATAATGATGATGATGTGTGTATCCGACAGTTGTCAAGGTTTATTATTATCTAAAATCACAGTAAATAGACTATGTTATTGATAAATAGCTTTAAAAACAAGCTGGCAGTCTTCAGTAGCTCTAGGAATGTTTAATCACTCAGAATTCTTGTGTCCAAACCATACAGTAAAATGGTTTAACCCTGTTGAGACCAAACTGCTTAAAACTGCTGCTGGTTCTATGAAACGAAGTTGTTCATTTTAAAGTGTTCATATTTATTTACAAAATCGTCTGTCACAATTATATATAACAACCTTTGTTAAGTTATATTCCCAAAACCGGCCATATCCGGCCAGAATTCTCTCGCGTCTTTCTGTTCAAACTGGCCATAACCAGTCACTCATATTTATGTTCAGGTATTGTTCTCAAAATACATAATATCAAAAATCTCATAGATTCAATATTATGTGAGATATTATGTAAGATAAAGCCATTACTGTGAAAATATAATAGTATATATAGGATAATGTAAATATTATGTGAGGTAAAGCCTTTACTGTGAAAATATAAGTGTATATAGAGTTATGTAAATGTTATGTGAGGTAAAGCCTTTACTGTGAAAATATAATTGTATATATAAAAAACAAGTCTGTCTTAAGCCAGAAGGCTCATTTGGCCGGTGCTTATCCGGGTTTCATGGCGTGAAGTGACTGAGAGTACAAGACTCCCCCCCCTGGACAGGACGCCAGTCCATCGAAGGGTTAAACCTCCAGTTATTGCTGGTACTCATTTTCAGCTGTGTATACTGAAGCAACGTGAAATGAAGTGTTTTGCTCAAGAACACAACACGCAACCCAGGAATCGAACCCACGACATTATGATCGTAAGTCCAACACTCTTACCACTAGGCCACGTGCCTCCACTATATAGAGTAATGTAAATATTATGTAAGATATAGCCTTTACTGTGAAAATATAATAGTATATATGGAGTAATTGTTTCTACTTTAGGCACAAGGCCAGCAATTACCCAGTGCATTACTGGTACTTTATTTTATCGACCCCGTAAGGATGAAAGGCAAAGTCAACCTCGGCGGGATTTGAACTCAGATCGTAAAGGGACGTAACTATGCTGGAACGCATGACGTCCGACCCTCTACCGATACTGCCAATCCACCGCCCATAGTATATATAGAGTAATGTAAATGCTAAAGGGTTAATAATGAGAAAATTTGGTATGTTATTAAATTCTTGATTATTTTCAAATTTGTATGAAAATAAACAGTAATGTCTTCCGTCAAAAATATTGTAGCACATATATATGTATGTACATACATATATATACAGATACATGGTCACATACAGACATTTATTTATACGTACATATTTGTAGATATTCTCACACACACACACACACACATTTATACATTTAGTTGTCCGTGTGTGTATGTGTGTGCGTGTGACTACATTTATGTGCATGCATCTATGTGTTTGTCTCTAACTGTGCACGTCTATCTGTGTGTCTGTGTGCGTGTGTATGTATATGTGTGTGTACCTTTATGTATGAGAATGTGCATGAATGTATATATGTCTGGGTGTCTGCTTGAATGAACACGTGTATGAATGTGTGTGTATGCACACGTGTACCTCTGTGTGTCTACTTGAATGGGCATGTGTATGCATGTATATGTGTATCTTTGGGCACTGTGTGTCTGTAAGTGTGTGTGTGTGTATGTGAAAGCTATAAAGATGTGCAACAGAGACCCGAAAGGTACAAAGTCATATTCTACCTTTGTTCTTCACCATTTCTTAATGCTGTCTATTTTTCTATTTTCTCAACATTTTTGCTGGGCTAACTTATATATATTGATTATATATACATAGTCTGTTCTGTTCCACACACACACACACACACACACACACATATATATACATATATATATATATATATATATATATATATATATATATTCATTTCATCATTTCATTTTACGTCCGCTTTTCCCTGCTTGCAAGGGTGGGACGGGAACTGATTCTGGCTTGATTTCTACAGCTGGATGCCCTCCCTAACACCAACCTCATTTACAGTGAGTGCTGGGTGCTTTTTTTCCGTGGCACCTCCACGACCACTTTACAGTGGAATGATAGGGACCCCAGTGCCTATCATCTCATTTCTACAGCTGAGTAAACTGGAGCAATGTGAAATAAAGTGTCTTGCTCAAGGAAACAACACATCACCTGGTCTGAGAATTGAACTCACAACCTTTTGATTGCAAGGCCAATGCTCTAACCACTAAGCCATGTGCCTCCATATATATATATAAATGAAGTAATTCCGTCGGAAAAGTCCAGGAAAAAAGAGTGCTCTATGTAGGTAACAGAGCTTAATAGTTATGTAATAAACAACATAAGGCAATTATTTAATTTACCAGTGGTTTCTTAAAAGCAAAAAAATTTCGCTTTCAATCATAAGAATGAAAAAATCCTGGCGTATTTATTGACGTTGGATTTTAAAAACAAAAATGCAATCTATATGAAAGTGAGGCTGGAAAAGGAAGAAGGAAAGGAAAAATAAAATAAAAACACACATGCAAACACACACACACACACACAATTATATACATACACACATACATACACACACACATATAAATATCAACATATCCATACATACACATGCATACATACGCATGCACAAAAATAGAAATATATACACACACCTCTACATACTCACACACACAAATAAATATAAGAAAAAAATATATATAATAATAAAAAACATATAAAAGAAAATAAAGACTATTATAATGTTGACAGCGACACAGGCAACAAATAAATGAACAAACACACGTGGTAAGCAATACACACAAATGCACGTACACATACATAAATATATATATATATATATAGTTAAATAAGATAACAAGGACGATTGGTTACTCCTTCATTACGTTTATTGGTTGGTGACGCGTGTTTTGCCACTGACCTGTTCACGGTTCGATCTGTATCGATCTGACCTGACTCTGTAAACAGACCCCTTGTAATGTTAATGGAAGATTAGTGGCGAAACGCGCGTCACCAGCCAATAGACGTAATGAAGGAGTAACCAATCGTCCTTATCTTATTTAACTGTAATACACTCTGTCTAGCTCTACACCTCGACATTGAAGTGAACCTAAACATCGAGTGCTCACCCGGGTGAACCTACAGTAACTCCAAGTTACACTCCCTGGATCATCATCATCATCATCATTTCATTTTACGTCTGCTTTTTCCCTGCTTGCAAGGGTGGGACGGGAACTGATGCTGGCTTGATTTCTACAGCTGGATGCCCTTCCTAACACCAACCTCATTTACAGTGAGTGCTGGGTGCTTTTTTTTTTCCGTGGCACCTACACGACCACTTTACAGTGGAATGATAGGGAGCCCAGTCCCTATCATCTCATTTCTACAGCTGAGTAAACTGGGACAATGTGAAATAAAGTGTCTTGCTCAAGGAAACAACACATCACCCAGTCTGAGAATTGAACTCACAACCTTTCGATTGCAAGGCCAATGCTCTAACCACTAAGCCATGTGCCTCCATGATATATATTTATATATATGTGTGTGTATATATAAATAAATAAATATATATACACCACTTCTATCTATATTAAATCTGTATTTTTGACCGTTGGTCAGTCAATGATAAACATTGAGGATCAAATGAATTAACTGATATAAAAGACACAAGCAAAAACCAACCAAACAGTGAGTGTGTTCTGTTATTAATTCTGGCAATATTATTACAACATGATCCTCCCCAAGTATAACAATATTTGTTTCGACACGATTTCATATCAAAAACCTCGCAAAACAAATATATATATATACATATCACACTGAAAACACCGGTTCTCGTCCGATCACCGAAGTTAAGCAACGTCGAGCCTAGTTAGTACTTAGATGGGTGACAGCTTGGGAACCCTAGGTGCTGTAAGCGTTTAATTTCCAGCACTCACTGTAAATGAGGTTGGTGTTAGGAAGCGCATCCAGCTGTAGAAATCAAGCCAAATCAGCTCCTGTATGGGCAAGGCATGGTCAGCCGACCAGACACTGCCCACAACAGGACAACCCGTCTAACCCATGCTAGCGTGGAAGAACGGACATAAACGATGATGATGATAAGTAGAAGTTGTATTTAATTTGTTGGAAGTCCGACAAACATAAATGTTTATAACTGATTTAGAGCACTCAACAAGTTACTGGAGTAAATATTCAATGAAATATGTATAATAATTGTTTCTACTTTAGGCACAAGGCCAGCAATTACCAGTGCATTACTGGTACTTTATTTTATCGACCCCGTAAGGATGAAAGGCAAAGTCAACCTTGGCGGGATTTGAACTCAGATCGTAAAGGGACGTAACTATGCTGGAAAGCATGGCGTCCGACCCTCTACCGATACTGCCAATCCACCATAATAATGCCCTTGAAATATATATAATAAAATAAATATGGTTTTATAAATATAGTTTCCATTCATTTAATATCATTGTATATATATATATGCAAGTGCGTGTGTATCCCGGGTTCAATTGGGGGTAACCACAGTAAGTAAGGTACTCAATACATAGCAGAGTATAAATGTCTAATATAGAAATGGCTTCTACAGGACTAGAACTGTTTCATTTGAAGGAAATCATCAGGAAAGCTTTGCTGCTGATTTCCTTTGAATGAAACAGTTCTAGTCCTGTAGAAGCGATTTCTATATTAAATATATATATTTATTTATACACATATATAAACAATTTTGAGTGAGTTGGTAATATAACTGTATATGAATTTACAGTCCACAACCAGAAAGGTAATGAACAGTTCAAAGTTTAATACAATTGGTAAAATTCCAATCACAGCCATGTTACAATTTCACAGAGCATATGCATATATATATATATATATATATATATATATATATATATATATATATATATATGTATACAGTATATTGAAAGTTTAGTCAAGGAGTATTATCAAAACATTTAATGGATTTGCAAACATTTCACTAGACTAACAGGAATAAAGAGTTCATTCCAGTAAGAATAACTCATCAGAATGAATTAAATATAAATAATTTACCATATATGTTTGAATGTATATCAGTGGGAATCTGAAGCTATAGCAGAAGACACCTGAAGCTAAGGTACCACATAGTGGGACCTGAGCCTAGAACCAACTGGTTGTCAATCAAGCACCTTTACTACTTACACATTCATGTATATTTTGTGTGTGTGTGTGTATATATATATATATATATATATATATATATATATATATATATATATATATATATATATATATATATATATATATATATATA
>OZ024756.1:11870866-11892478 GCA_964016885.1 Eledone cirrhosa
ACAAACATACATAAACATTACACTCTCACACAGACACGTACATAGACATCAATGGAAGCTGATGTTCGCTGCTTTCTCTTCATCCTTATATTGACTTTTTTCTTCAAGTTTTGCACTTGCTTCACATCTCAAGTGTGCAGTGTTTTTCTGCTAATATAAACACATGTGCACACATGTGTTTATATGTGAGTGCATGCAAGTGTGCACCGGCACAGGTACAACGAATAAAGAAAGTCTATGTGAAATTCAGGTCAAGGAAATGGATGTTATTGATTTTAACTGCATTCCTCCCTCCCACCACCACCCCATCTCCTAGTGGAAACCATTGTGGTGGTAGTGGTGGGAGTAGTAGTAGTACTAATACTAGTTGTAGTAGTGGTGGTGTGGTGGTGGTGGTAGAAATACTAATGCTAGTAATGGTATTATTATTTGTAGGGGTGGTGGTGGTAGTAGTAGTATTACTAGTAGTAGTAGTGGTAGTAGTAGCAATACTAATGCTAGTAATGGTATTATTATTATTATTAGTAGTAGTAGTAGTATTACTAATACTAGTAGTAATAATAGTAATACTAATGCTAGTAATGGTATTATTAGTAGTAGTAGTAATAGTGGTGGTAGTAGTAGTAGTATTACTAATACTAGTAGTAGTAATAGTAATACTAATGCTAGTAATGGTATTATTAGTAGTAGTAGTAGTAATAGTGGTGGTAGTAGTAGTAGTATTACTAATACTACTAGTAGTAGTAGTAGCAATACTAATGCTAGTAATCGTATTATTATTAGTAGTAGTAGTAATAGTGGTGGTAGTAGTAGTAGTAGTAGTAGCAATACTAATGCTAGTAATCGTATTATTAGTAGTAGTAGTAGTAATAGTGGTGGTAGTAGTAGTAGTAGTAGTATTAATACTAATGCTAGTAATGGTATTAGTAGTAGTAGTAGTGGTGGTAGCAATACTAATGCTAGTAATGGTATTATTAGTAATAGTAGTGGTGGTAGCAATACTAATGCTAGTAATGGTATTATTAGTAATAGTAGTGGTGGTAGCAATACTAATGCTAGTAATGGTATTATTAGTAATAGTGGTGGTAGTAGTAGTGTCGGTAACATTGACTCTACTCACCTCCAATGAAGATTGTACTTGGCTGATGTCTGACATTGGTGTGAAAGTTGTGTAAGGATCGAATAGTTATAATGCCATAAGGATACACTATTAGAATGATACATTGTAATGATGTTACATTGTAATGTTATCTTGTAATAATGTGACATTGTAATGTTATATTGTAATGATGTTACATTGTAATGTTATATTGTAATGATACATTGTAATGATGTTACATTGTAATAATGTGACATTGTAATGATGTTACATTGTAATGTTATATTGTAATAATGTGACATTGTAATGTTATATTGTAATGATGTTACATTGTAATGTTATATTGTAATGATACATTGTAATGATGTTACATTGTAATAATGTGACATTGTAATGATGTTACATTGTAATGTTATATTGTAATGATACATTGTAATGTTGTTACATTGTAATGATGTTACATTGTAATGTTATCTTGTAATAATGTGACATTGTAATGTTATATTGTAATGATGTTACATTGTAATAATGTGACATTGTAATGATGTTACATTGTAATGATGTGACATTGTAATGATGTTACATTGCAATGATGTTACATTGTAATGTTACATTGTAATGATGTTACATTGTAATAATGTGACATTGTAATGATGTTACATTGCAATGATGTTACATTGCAATGTTACATTGTAATGATGTTACATTGTAATGTTATATTGTAATGATGTTACATTGTAATAATGTGACATTGTAATGATGTTACATTATAATGTTATATTGTAATGATACATTGTAATGATGTTACATTGTAATGTTACATTGTAATGATGTTACATTGTAATGATGTTACATTGTAATAATGTGACATTGTAATGATGTTACATTGTAATGATGTTACATTGTAATGATGTTACATTGTAATAATGTGACATTGTAATGATGTTACATTGTAATGATGTTACATTGTAATGATGTTACATTGCAATGATGTTACATTGTAATGATGTTACATTGTAATGTTACATTGTAATGATGTTACATTGTAATGTTATATTGTAATGATACATTGTAATGTTATATTGCAATGATGTTACATTGCAATGATGTTACATTGCAATGATGTTACATTGCAATGATGTTACATTGCAATGATGTTACATTGTAATGATGTTACATTGTAATGATGTTACATTGTAATGATACATTGTAATGATGTTACATTGTAATGATGTTACATTGTAATGATGTTACATTGTAATGTTACATTGTAATGATTTAAGATTGTAAAACTTTAAGAGTGTGACACAACACACAACTGTGTCAAAACACATCAATCACATCACAACACACAACTGTGTCATAACACATCAATCACATCACAACACACAACTGTGTCATAACACATCAATCACATCTCAACACACAACTGTGTCATAACACATTACAACATTATCACAACACACAATAGCGCCACAACACACAACACCACAATTTAGAAACATTTGTTTTTAGACAATATCTATGCAAAAAGTTGTTTTTGGTTGAAGAATAATTTATAGTCCAGTAATGGTATTCTTCTAATTCTATGAAGTGTTTTCTAACAATAAATTACTTTATGCCTTACAGCACAGTAGCTAGATTGCTGGATATAAAATTAAATTTATATGTTTAAAGCATATATTTAGTCTTCACATGCTCAATTTGGCATTTTGAATTGTTTATTATTTTAAAACTTTTCTCAGATCTGTGCTAGCAAACTATACATTATATTTTGTTATTAGCTGGTGCATGCTATATACTCTAAGTTAGCTGTAGACTTCATGTTGTCCTGAAGAGAAACTAAAAACAAAATATCTAATCTTGAAACCAGCCACTGAGCTGTCAGTCATTTGATTTAACCCTAAAATATTATTCTACAGCAAGTACCCTATATATCTAGTTTAAATTAGGTAAATTGTGTCCGATTAATCCGACAATATGTTTATTCCTTTCTGCCATAAGCAGATTTTTAACACATTTCAAATAAACGCCCTCTGGATAAACACTTCCTCCAGTGATTCAATTTTATTAGAATTTCTATGAAATTTTAACAATAAATAAAGAATAAATGTTGTTTATAAAATACCAACAAATTAATTTTTATTCACTTGAATATAATAAAGTTTTTAAAATACTGTGTGAAACTTTTGCATTGGCAGATTTGTTAGAATTTTGGTTAGAATGCTTTGCAGTGTTTATGGCAGCCTGTACTCTAAGTTCTAGTCCTGCCAAAGTCAACTTTGCCTTTCAATCTTCTGAGTTTGATATAGTACCAGTTATGTAATGGTATTGATTGTCTCTTTTTCGGTGAAGTTAACTTTCCCATTTCTCTCCTCCCTTCCAAGCATTGAAATCATATCTTAGGACAGAGGACAACTATTGCCCTAACCTTAATCCTAATCCATCACTCAGGGAGGCTTGGAGAACGACTACTGTGTTGTAATGAAATCTTAGGTCAAATGACAAGTATCACATTTACCTTATAACCCAGGGAGGTCCCAAGAAAGGCCCCTAAGTTTCAATCATTGTAATGAAGTCCTAGGTCAGACGACAAGGGAGGTCGCAACAACGACCCCTTCGGTTGGATGATAACCATCACATTTCATTGAAAGACTCATGGCTATTTGCTGTTCTTTTCTTAAGTTTTATAACAAATATATATATATATATATATATATATATCATCATCATCATTATCATCATTTTACGTCCGCTTTTCCCTGCTTGCAAGGGTAGGACGGGAACTGATTCTGGCTTGATTTCTACAGCTGGATGCCCTTCCTAACACCAACCTCATTTACAGTGAGTGCTGGGTGCTTTTTTTCCATGGCGCCTACATGTCCACTTTACAGTGGAATGATAGGGACCCCAGTGTTGTTGTTGGTGTTGTTGTATCTACATCTTACTGCATAACTGAATCACTAGGATTCATTCCTCAGTCCTTAACACACATATACACACACACACACACTCACATATATATATATGTGTATGTATATGTGTGTGTGTGTGTATGTATATATATATATATGTGTGTATGTATATATATATGTATGTCTGTATACATATGTGTGTCTGTGTGTGGACATGTCTGTGTGTGTGTGGACATGTCTCTGTGTGTGTGTGTTTGTGGACATGTCTGTGTGTGTGTGTGTGTGTGTGTGTGTGTGTGTGTGGACATGTCTGTGTATATATATATATATATATATATGTCTGTATGTATGTCTGTATACATATATATGTATGCATGTATGCTTCACCAAAGTCTGTGCCTATGTTACCAATGCCACTTCCTCCTCTTCCCAACACCCCAACCTACCACCCAACAATGGAGTAGTTGTATAAAACAATCTCTGTTGCAATATCTCATCTCTTTACAATTTATTCCTGTGGAAGGAAGTCAGCAGAATTCTATTACTAAACTTCTGTAAATTCTGGTCTGGTGTAGTGGTGTGGTGTGGTGTAGTGGTCTTGTGGTGTGGTGTAATGGTCTGGTGGTGTGGTATAGTGCTCTTGTGGTGTGGTGTAATGGTCCGGTGGTGTGGTATAGTGGTCTTGTGGTGTGGTGTTGTGGTCTTGTGGTGTGGTATAGTGGTGTGTGTAGTGGTTTGGTGTGGTGTGTGTAGTGGTTTGGTGTTGTGGTGTGTGTAGTGGTCTGGTGGTGTGTGTAGTGGTCTAGTGTGCTCTCCTGATGGTGTTGATAGTACTGCTTTTGTTTATATATGAAACCAAGTATCTCTATATTTCAGGTTTATGATATACACTGATCTTCATTAGCTTATGTGTGTATAAACTTCACTAGAGTTGAATTACAACTAAATTGTATTGTTTATATTTATGCTATATGTATATTTAACTCTTAATGTCCTGTACTGCATGAAACCACATTAACAAGACATTCTTTGAAAGTCTATGATTGAATCACATTAAGACATTCTTTAATAATACAAAACAGTTCTATGACTGAATCACATTAAGACATTCTTTAAAAGTACAAAACAGTTCTATGACTGAATCACATTAAGACATTCTTTAAAAGTACAAAACAGTTCTATGACTGAATCATATTAAGACATTCTTTAAAAGTACAAAACAGTTCTATGACTGAATCACATTAAGACATTCTTTAAAAGTACAAAACAGTTCTATGACTGAATCACATTAAGACATTCTTTAAAAGTACAAAACAGTTCTATGACTGAATCACATTAAGACATTCTTTAAAAGTACAAAACAGTTCTATGACTGAATCACATTAACAATTAAAACTTTTTCTCTGAATTCCATTGTCTACATTTGCACTATATGTATTTTGAACTCTTAATGTCTCCTGTACTGCCTGAAATCACATTGGCCATTCTCTCTCTCCCTCTCTCTCTCTCTCTCTCTCTCGCTATCTCTCTCTCACGGTCTCTCTCTCTCTCTCGCTGTCTCTCTCTTCCTCTCTCTCTTGCTCTCTCTTCCTCTCTCTGTCTCTCTCTCTCTCTCTCTCCATTTTTTATAGTTTTCTTCAGATTTTTTTTGTCTTCCCGACAATTTTCTCCTCTTCCTCCTCCATCCAGTATCAATAAAATAAAGTACCAGTTACGTACTAGAGCCAATATAGTGGACCTTTTCTCCTTCTTCCCCTAAAATAATTGGCCTTGTACCAATACAAGTATATTATGTTCATTCTTAAACCAACAATTGTTTGAGATAAGCCAGTAAGCAAGCAGGTGTAAACCTGGTCTGAACACAGAGGAGCCCACTGCCATCACCTCTGTGTCTCTCACCCTCCCCATCACACATGTAAACCTGGTCCAAACACAGAGGAGCCCACTGCCATCGCCTCCATCTCTCTCACCCTCCCCATCACACATGTAAACCTGGTTCAAACACAGAGGAGCCCACTGCCATCACCTCTGTGTCTCTCACCCTCCCCATCACACATGTAAACCTGGTCCAAACACAGAGGAGCGCACTGCCATCACCTCCATCTCTCTCACCCTCCCCATCACACATGTAAACCTGGTCCAAACACAGAGGAGCGCACTGCCATCACCTCCATCTCTCTCACCCTCCCCATCACACATGTAAACCTGGTTCAAACACAGAGGAGCCCACTACCATCGCCTCCATCTCTCTCACCCTCCCCATCACACATGTAAACCTGGTCCAAACACAGAGGAGCCCACTACCATCGCCTCCATCTCTCTCACCCCCCCCCCCCCCCCATCACACATGTAAACCTGGTCCTAACACAGAGGAGCCCACTGCCATCACCTCTGTGTCTCTCACCCTCCCCATCACACATGTAAACCTGGTTCAAACACAGAGGAGCCCACTGCCATCGCCTCCATCTCTCTCACCCTCCCCATCACATATGTAAACCTGGTCCAAACACAGAGGAGCCCACTGCCATCACCTCTGTGTCTCTCACCCTCCCCATCACACATGTAAACCTGGTCCAAACACAGAGGAGCCCACAGTCGTCGCCTCTGTCTCTTTCACCCTCCCCATCACACATGTAAACCTGGTCCAAACACAGAGGAGCCCACTACCATCGCCTCCATCTCTCTCACCCTCCCCATCACACATGTAAACCTGGTCCAAACACAGAGGAGCCCACTACCATCGCCTCCATCTCTCTCACCACCCCCCCCCCCATCACACATGTAAACCTGGTCCTAACACAGAGGAGCCCACTGCCATCACCTCTGTGTCTCTCACCCTCCCCATCACACATGTAAACCTGGTCCAAACACAGAGGAGCCCACTGCCATCACCTCTGTCTCTCTCACCCTCCCCATCACACATGTAAACCTGGTTCAAACACAGAGGAGCCCACTGCCATCACCTCTGTCTCTCTCACCCTCCCCATCACACATGTAAACCTGGTCCAAACACAGAGGAGCCCACTGCCATCGCCTCCATCTCTCTCACCCTCCCCATCACACATGTAAACCTGGTCCAAACACAGAGGAGCCCACTGCCATCACCTCTGTGTCTCTCACCCTCCCCATCACACATGTAAACCTGGTCCAAACACAGAGGAGCCCACTGCCATCACCTCTGTCTCTCTCACCCTCCCCATCACACATGTAAACCTGGTCCAAACACAGAGGAGCCCACTGCCATCACCTCTGTCTCTCTCACCCTCCCCATCACACATGTAAACCTGGTTCAAACACAGAGGAGCCCACTGCCATCACCTCTGTGTCTCTCACCCTCCCCATCACACATGTAAACCTGGTCCAAACACAGAGGAGCCCACTGCCATCACTTCTGTCTCTCTCACCCTCCCCATCACACATGTAAACCTGGTTCAAACACAGAGGAGCCCACTGCCATCACCTCTGTCTCTCTCACCCTCCCCATCACACATGTAAATCTGGTCCAAACACAGAGGAGCCCACTGCCATCACCTCTGTGTCTCTCACCCTCCCCATCACACATGTAAACCTGGTCCAAACACAGAGGAGCCCACTGCCATCACCTCTGTCTCTCTCACCCTCCCCATCACACATGTAAACCTGGTTCAAACACAGAGGAGCCCACTGCCATCACCTCTGTCTCTCTCACCCTCCCCATCACACATGTAAACCTGGTCCAAACACAGAGGAGCCCACTGCCATCACCTCTGTCTCTCTCACCCTCCCCATCACACATGTAAACCTGGTTCAAACACAGAGGAGCCCACTGCCATCACCTCTGTCTCTCTCACCCTCCCCATCACACATGTAAATCTGGTCCAAACACAGAGGAGCCCACTGCCATCACCTCTGTGTCTCTCACCCTCCCCATCACACATGTAAACCTGGTCCAAACACAGAGGAGCCCACTGCCATCACCTCCATCTCTCTCACCCTCCCCATCACACATGTAAACCTGGTCCAAACACAGAGGAGCCCACTGCCATCACCTCTGTCTCTCTCACCCTCCCCATCTCACATGTAAACCTGGTCCAAACACAGAGGAGCCCACTGCCATCACCTCTGTCTCTCTCACCCTCCCCATCACACATGTAAACCTGGTCCAAACACAGAGGAGCCCACTGCCATCACCTCTGTCTCTCTCACCCTCCCCATCTCACATGTAAACCTGGTCCAAACACAGAGGAGCCCACTGCCATCACCTCTGTCTCTCTCACCCTCCCCATCACACATGTAAACCTGGTCCAAACACAGAGGAGCCCACTGCCATCACCTCTGTCTCGCTCACCCTCCCCATCATACATGTAAACCTGGTCCAAACGCAGAGGAGCCCACTGCCATCACCTCTGTCTCTCTCATCCTCCCCATCACACATGTAAACCTGGTCCAAACACAGAGGAGCCCACTGCCATCACCTCTGTCTCTCTCACCCTCCCCATCTCACATGTAAACCTGGTCCAAACACAGAGGAGCCCACTGCCATCACCTCTGTCTCTCTCACCCTCCCCATCTCACATGTAAACCTGGTCCAAGCACAGAGGAGCCCACTGCCATCACCTCCATCTCTCTCACCCTCCCCATCACACATGTAAACCTGGTCCAAACACAGAGGAGCCCACTGCCATCACCTCTGTGTCTCTCACCCTCCCCATCACACATGTAAACCTGGTCCAAACACAGAGGAGCCCACTGCCATCACCTCCATCTCTCTCACCCTCCCCATCACACATGTAAACCTGGTCCAAACACAGAGGAGCCCACTACCATCGCCTCCATCTCTCTCACCCTCCCCATCACACATGTAAACCTGGTCCAAACACAGAGGAGCGCACTGCCATCACCTCCATCTCTCTCACCCTCCCCATCACACATGTAAACCTGGTCCAAACACAGAGGAGCCCACTACCATCGCCTCCATCTCTCTCACCCTCCCCATCACACATGTAAACCTGGTCCAAACACAGAGGAGCCCACTGCCATCGCCTCCATGTCTCTTGCTCTCCCCATCTCTTACTATTATCAGCAAGGAATTGTTGCTGATATATTTTATACCTTCAGTGTATAAAGGAATGCAGAAAGATCTTGACAACATACTTTTTTTTTGTGTGGTGGTAGGGTTAAGCAAGTGTGACTTATACCCTGGGAAATGATATTAGATTGGTCTTCCATATATTTTTATATCTTTCTTCCTTTCCTTCTTATCATATGATTCTAGTATTTTATCCACAGAATAACTGCTATAATTTAGTTTACATATATTCTGAGGGTCATTAATCTTGTTAATGGCTCCATGTCACCTGACCTATTTTTATATACTTATTTCAAACATAAACTAATTAATCAATAATCTTCTCTCTTTTCTGTTCCACTCAATAATTCTCATATACCATATATGGCTAATTACTTTCAAATATAACAAGTTTTATTTTTTTCACTCTCTTCTAACAGCCCTCTTCTCTTTTCATATACACACATGCTTGCACATAAATGATCACACACAATTACATTTATCTATCCATCCATCTACATATACACATACATGTCTCCATCCACACACACACATACACATCTCTCCATACACACACACTTTTGTTCCCTTAGATTCAGTTATTTAATAAAAGTTTCCTACAACCCTTTCAATACTATATTTCAATGAAAATCTACAGCTTAGGATTTTCCAATAATTTTGGAAACAATCAATAATTTCAAAGGCTTTAGTAATATAACTGACTTGTTCATTATTAAGTTAGTGTTTGGAACATAACTTAACAAAGGCTCTTACATCAAATCATGAAGGAACATTTTGAAATAGATATAAACAATTTAAAACAAATAGTTTTTGTTTTTAATCATAGAACCAGGAATTATTTCAAGTGCTTCATATCAAAGAGGTTAGAAGACAATGTTCGATAAAAAATGGTTTCATTGTGAAATATTGGTGTAGTATTTAGCAGTGTTATGTATAGTACACAGCCAGAATTTGGCATAAAAGTCTAGGGTATAAAAAGAAATGGCCCTGATACTATGAAACAAAACCACTTATTTTGAAAAACATCTTCCAACATACTTTATATATCAGACCCATATGTTAAGTTATTATCTTGGTAATGAAATGATTAATAATTTTAGTAAATCCTTCATTAATTAACTGAAATAGAGCGTATCTCATTAGATGGTCGTTAAAGGGTTATACTCCAAAAGTTAAGTTGCTTTGTTAACCCTTTAGTGTTCAAACCAGCCAAAACCGGCCAGAATTCTCTACCTCTTTCTGTTGAAACTGGCTGTAACTGGTCGCTCAAACTGATGTTAAGGTATTGTTTTCAAAATAAATACTTTCAAAATCTCATAGATTCGATATTATGCGAAGTAAAGCCTTTACCATTAGAATATAATAATATATATAGAGTAATGTGAATGCTAAAGGGTTAACTTACAATATTAGTAATGAAATAATTGATAAGTTTAGTAAATTCTTCATTGACTCATCCTAAACCACATTAAACTACATTAACAAGACATTCTTGAAAATTAATAAACAGCAATATGACTACATCACATTAAAAGAATGTCCACTAGTAAGGATACTATAAACATTTGAATTAATAACTCTACTGTTGATTGAAACAATGTATTTCCCTTAGAAATATGGCCATGAAAGGATTATACACCAAAAATTAAAGTAGTTTTATCAGTTTTTCTCATATATTGTGAACATTCTCCTCTCCTAAACCACCCCCACACCCCACACTACCCCCAACACCAAACACTACCCTTATGTAGACACCCTGGCTTATGCACTATTTCCTTTTGTGACAAACCTCAAAACTGCTCTGTAAAAATACACCTGTTCAATGAGAACATGTGTATTTTTGGTCATATTTGAACTGTGTTGAGAGGTGAGAGGTAAGTTGTGTGAGAGATGAGAGGTAAGTTGTGTGAGAGGTGAGAGGTAAGTTGTGTGAGAGGTGAGAGGTAAGTTGTGTTGAGAGGTGAGAGGTAAGTTGTGTGAGAGGTGAGAGGTGAGAGGTAAGTTGTGTGAGAGGTGAGAGGTAAGTTGTGTGAGAGGTGAGAGGTGAGAGGTAAGTTGTGTTGAGAGGTGAGAGGTGAGAGGTAAGTTGTGTGAGAGGTGAGAGGTAAGTTGTGTTGAGAGGTGAGAGGTAAGTTGTGTTGAGAGGTGAGAGGTAAGTTGTGTGAGAGGTGAGAGGTGAGAGGTCAGTTGTGTTGAGAGGTGAGAGGTAAGTTGTGTGAGAGGTGAGAGGTGAGAGGTAAGTTGTGTTGAGAGGTGAGAGGTAAGTTGTGTTGAGAGGTGAGAGGTAAGTTGTGTGAGAGGTGAGAGGTAAGTTGTGTTGAGAGGTGAGAGGTAAGTTGTGTTGAGAGGTGAGAGGTAAGTTGTGTGAGAGGTGAGAGGTAAGTTGTGTGAGAGGTGAGAGGTGAGAGGTAAGTTGTGTGAGAGGTGAGAGGTAAGTTGTGTTGAGAGGTGAGAGGTGAGAGGTAAGTTGTGTGAGAGGTGAGAGGTCAGTTGTGTTGAGAGGTGAGAGGTAAGTTGTGTTGAGAGGTGAGAGGTAAGTTGTGTTGAGAGGTGAGAGGTAAGTTGTGTTGAGAGGTGAGAGGTAAGTTGTGTGAGAGGTGAGAGGTCAGTTGTGTTGAGAGGTGAGAGGTAAGTTGTGTTGAGAGGTGAGAGGTAAGTTGTGTGAGAGGTGAGAGGTAAGTTGTGTGAGAGGTGAGAGGTCAGTTGTGTTGAGAGGTGAGAGGTAAGTTGTGTGAGAGGTGAGAGGTCAGTTGTGTTGAGAGGTGAGAGGTAAGTTGTGTTGAGAGGTGAGAGGTAAGTTGTGTGAGAGGTGAGAGGTAAGTTGTGTGAGAGGTGAGAGGTGAGAGGTCAGTTGTGTTGAGAGGTGAGAGGTAAGTTGTGTGAGAGGTGAGAGGTAAGTTGTGTTGAGAGGTGAGAGGTAAGTTGTGTGAGAGGTGAGAGGTAAGTTGTGTGAGAGGTGAGAGGTAAGTTGTGTGAGAGGTGAGAGGTAAGTTGTGTTGAGAGGTGAGAGGTAAGTTGTGTGAGAGGTGAGAGGTCAGTTGTGTGAGAGGTGAGAGGTAAGTTGTGTGAGAGGTGAGAGGTAAGTTGTGTTGAGAGGTGAGAGGTAAGTTGTGTTGAGAGGTGAGAGGTAAGTTGTGTGAGAGGTGAGAGGTCAGTTGTGTGAGAGGTGAGAGGTAAGTTGTGTGAGAGGTGAGAGGTAAGTTGTGTGAGAGGTGAGAGGTAAGTTGTGTTGAGAGGTGAGAGGTAAGTTGTGTGAGAGGTGAGAGGTAAGTTGTGTGAGAGGTGAGAGGTAAGTTGTGTGAGAGGTGAGAGGTAAGTTGTGTGAGAGGTGAGAGGTAAGTTGTGTTGAGAGGTGAGAGGTAAGTTGTGTGAGAGGTGAGAGGTAAGTTGTGTTGAGAGGTGAGAGGTAAGTTGTGTTGAGAGGTGAGAGGTAAGTTGTGTGAGAGGTGAGAGGTAAGTTGTGTGAGACGTGAGAGGTAAGTTGTGTGAGAGGTGAGAGGTAAGTTGTGTGAGAGGTGAGAGGTAAGTTGTGTTGAGAGGTGAGAGGTAAGTTGTGTGAGAGGTGAGAGGTCAGTTGTGTGAGAGGTGAGAGGTCAGTTGTGTGAGAGGTGAGAGGTAAGTTGTGTTGAGAGGTGAGAGGTAAGTTGTGTGAGAGGTGAGAGGTCAGTTGTGTGAGAGGTGAGAGGTAAGTTGTGTGAGAGGTGAGAGGTCAGTTGTGTGAGAGGTGAGAGGTAAGTTGTGTTGAGAGGTGAGAGGTAAGTTGTGTTGAGAGGTGAGAGGTAAGTTGTGTGAGAGGTGAGAGGTTAGTTGGGTGAGAGGTGAGAGGTAAGTTGTGTGAGAGGTGAGAGGTAAGTTGTGTGAGAGGTGAGAGGTAAGTTGTGTTGAGAGGTGAGAGGTCAGTTGTGTGAGAGGTGAGAGGTGAGAGGTCAGTTGTGTGAGAGGTGAGATGTAAGTTGTGTGAGAGGTGAGAGGTTAGTTGGGTGAGAGGTAAGTTGTGTGAGAGGTGAGAGGTCAGTTGTGTTGAGAGGTGAGAGGTAAGTTGTGTGAGAGGTGAGAGGTTAGTTGGGTGAGAGGTGAGAGGTAAGTTGTGTGAGAGGTGAGAGGTAAGTTGTGTTGAGAGGTGAGAGGTAAGTTGTGTGAGAGGTGAGAGGTGAGAGGTTAGTTGGGTGAGAGGTGAGAGGTAAGGTGTGTGAGAGGTGAGAGGTAAGTTGTGTGAGAGGTGAGAGGTAAGTTGTGTGAGAGGTGAGAGGTAAGTTGTGTGAGAGGTGAGAGGTCAGTTGTGTGAGAGGTGAGAGGTAAGTTGTGTGAGAGGTGAGAGGTAAGTTGTGTGAGAGGTGAGAGGTAAGTTGTGTGAGAGGTGAGAGGTAAGTTGTGTGAGAGGTGAGAGGTAAGTTGTGTTGAGAGGTGAGAGGTAAGTTGTGTTGAGAGGTGAGAGGTGAGAGGTAAGTTGTGTTGAGAGGTGAGAGGTAAGTTGTGTGAGAGGTGAGAGGTAAGTTGTGTTGAGAGGTGAGAGGTAAGTTGTGTTGAGAGGTGAGAGGTAAGTTGTGTGAGAGGTGAGAGGTGAGAGGTCAGTTGTGTTGAGCGGTGAGAGGTAAGTTGTGTGAGAGGTGAGAGGTAAGTTGTGTTGAGAGGTGAGAGGTAAGTTGTGTTGAGAGGTGAGAGGTAAGTTGTGTGAGAGGTGAGAGGTAAGTTGTGTTGAGAGGTGAGAGGTAAGTTGTGTTGAGAGGTGAGAGGTAAGTTGTGTTGAGAGGTGAGAGGTAAGTTGTGTGAGAGGTGAGAGGTAAGTTGTGTGAGAGGTGAGAGGTGAGAGGTAAGTTGTGTGAGAGGTGAGAGGTAAGTTGTGTTGAGAGGTGAGAGTGAGAGGTAAGTTGTGTGAGAGGTGAGAGGTCAGTTGTGTTGAGAGGTGAGAGGTAAGTTGTGTTGAGAGGTGAGAGGTAAGTTGTGTTGAGAGGTGAGAGGTAAGTTGTGTTGAGAGGTGAGAGGTAAGTTGTGTGAGAGGTGAGAGGTCAGTTGTGTTGAGAGGTGAGAGGTAAGTTGTGTTGAGAGGTGAGAGGTAAGTTGTGTGAGAGGTGAGAGGTAAGTTGTGTGAGAGGTGAGAGGTCAGTTGTGTTGAGAGGTGAGAGGTAAGTTGTGTTGAGAGGTGAGAGGTAAGTTGTGTTGAGAGGTGAGAGGTAAGTTGTGTGAGAGGTGAGAGGTAAGTTGTGTGAGAGGTGAGAGGTGAGAGGTCAGTTGTGTTGAGAGGTGAGAGGTAAGTTGTGTGAGAGGTGAGAGGTAAGTTGTGTTGAGAGGTGAGAGGTAAGTTGTGTGAGAGGTGAGAGGTAAGTTGTGTGAGAGGTGAGAGGTAAGTTGTGTGAGAGGTGAGAGGTAAGTTGTGTTGAGAGGTGAGAGGTAAGTTGTGTGAGAGGTGAGAGGTCAGTTGTGTGAGAGGTGAGAGGTAAGTTGTGTGAGAGGTGAGAGGTAAGTTGTGTTGAGAGGTGAGAGGTAAGTTGTGTGAGAGGTGAGAGGTCAGTTGTGTGAGAGGTGAGAGGTAAGTTGTGTGAGAGGTGAGAGGTAAGTTGTGTGAGAGGTGAGAGGTAAGTTGTGTTGAGAGGTGAGAGGTAAGTTGTGTGAGAGGTGAGAGGTAAGTTGTGTGAGAGGTGAGAGGTAAGTTGTGTGAGAGGTGAGAGGTAAGTTGTGTTGAGAGGTGAGAGGTAAGTTGTGTGAGAGGTGAGAGGTAGTTGAGGTGAGAGGTAAGTTGTGTTGAGAGGTGAGAGGTAAGTTGTGTGAGAGGTGAGAGGTTAGTTGGGTGAGAGGTGAGAGGTAAGTTGTGTGAGAGGTGAGAGGTAAGTTGTGTGAGAGGTGAGAGGTAAGTTGTGTTGAGAGGTGAGAGGTCAGTTGTGTGAGAGGTGAGAGGTGAGAGGTCAGTTGTGTGAGAGGTGAGAGGTCAGTTGTGTTGAGAGGTGAGAGGTAAGTTGTGTGAGAGGTGAGAGGTTAGTTGGGTGAGAGGTGAGAGGTCAGTTGTGTTGAGAGGTGAGAGGTAAGTTGTGTGAGAGGTGAGAGGTTAGTTGGGTGAGAGGTGAGAGGTCAGTTGTGTTGAGAGGTGAGAGGTAAGTTGTGTGAGAGGTGAGAGGTTAGTTGGGTGAGAGGTGAGAGGTCAGTTGTGTTGAGAGGTGAGAGGTAAGTTGTGTGAGAGGTGAGAGGTTAGTTGGGTGAGAGGTGAGAGGTAAGTTGTGTGAGAGGTGAGAGGTAAGTTGTGTGAGAGGTGAGAGGTCAGTTGTGTGAGAGGTGAGAGGTCAGTTGGGTGAGAGGTGAGAGGTCAGTTGTGTGAGAGGTGAGAGGTAAGTTGTGTGAGAGGTGAGAGGTAAGTTGTGTGAGAGGTGAGAGGTCAGTTGGGTGAGAGGTGAGAGGTAAGTTGTGTGAGAGGTGAGAGGTGAGAGGTCAGTTGTGTGAGAGGTGAGAGGTAAGTTGGGTGAGAGGTGAGAGGTCAGTTGTGTGAGAGGTGAGAGGTAAGTTGTGTGAGAGGTGAGAGGTCAGTTGTGCGAGAGGTGAGAGGTCAGTTGGGTGAGAGGTGAGAGGTCAGTTGTGCGAGAGGTGAGAGGTCAGTTGGGTGAGAGGTGAGAGGTCAGTTGGGTGAGAGGTGAGAGGTCAGTTGTGTGAGAGGTGAGAGGTCAGTTGTGTGAGAGGTGAGAGGTCAGTTGGGTGAGAGGTGAGAGGTCAGTTGTGTGAGAGGTGAGAGGTCAGTTGTGTGAGAGGTGAGAGGTGAGAGGTCAGTTGTGTGAGAGGTGAGAGGTCAGTTGTGTGAGAGGTGAGAGGTCAGTTGGGTGAGAGGTGAGAGGTCAGTTGTGTGAGAGGTGAGAGGTCAGTTGTGTTGAGAGGTGAGAGGTCAGTTGTGTGAGAGGTGAGAGGTCAGTTGTGTGTGTGTATTTGTAGATGTGTTAGCTGTGTGTGTGTGTATTTGTAGATGCCATGTGTACCCTTAATATAGTCTTCAAGGAGATTCAGCAGGTTACAAGGTATGACATGGTTGACCCATTGTATTACAGGTAGATCTAATTAGACTGGAGCAACAGAAAAGTGTCTTGCTCAAGGACAACATGTGAATCAAACTCAAACTAAACACCACATAGAGCCGTTACAATATTGTTTAGCCCTTGTTAGCCTGTTCCACCTTACCTGTGAGCAGAGTCTTCCCAACCATGACCCTCCTCTCCTTTGCATGACATTCTATCTATGACTATTATGCAACATATTCCTAATTAAAGTAGGCAATAGGTTGTGATGTATGACTGCTATTTCTAGCCAGAATCAGTTCCCGTATGAGCAAGACATGGTCACCCGACTGTATTATACAACATATTCCTAATTAACCCTTTAACATTCACATTACTTTATATATACTATTATATTTTAATGGCAAAGGCTTTACTTCACATAATTATCTCACATAATATCGAATCTATGAGATTTTGAAAGTATTTATTTTGAGAACAATACCTTAACATCAGTTTGAGTGACCAGTTACAGCCAGTTTCAACAGAAATATCAGATTATACGTTTCTTATCTATACAGGGAGGTCTTTGAAAAGGGTATGTATTGCTAATAAGTGTGTTTATGGATATATATATATAAATTCATAAATAAGACCAAGGTTAAATATTATTATTTATTTCTACATCTATGGTTGGTTGTTTCAACACAGTCAGAATATTTCAATTGTGGAGAAAAAAACAGACATTATCAGTTAAGAAACTCCATTATAGGTGACTTACTCTCTCTCTCTCTCTCTCATATATATATATATATATATATATATATATATATATATATATATATATGAGGCTAAGGAAGAGTGTACGGAGGAGGGGGGTGGAAGGCTGAGGAAGAGTGTAAGGGGGGAGGTGGAGTGAAGGTGAGGCTGAGGAAGAATGTAAGGGGGAGGTGGAGTGGGAGGGCGAGGAAGAGTGTAAGTGTGAGGTGGAGTGGATTCTGGCCGGTTAACATTAAAGGGTTAAAGTAGGCAATAGGTTGTGATGTGTGACTGCTATTTCTAGCCAGAATCGGTTCCTGTGTCAGCAAGACATGGTCAGCTGACTGGACACTGCCCACAACAGGACAACCTGTCTAACCCATGCTAGCGTGGAAGAACGGACGTAAAACAGTGGCATCCTGTGGAGTTCATCATATTTTTTTTGCAAGCAGGGAAAAGCGGACGTAAAATGATGATGATGATATATATATATATATATATACACACTATATATATACACTAACATATATATATATACATAATACAATATTAAATAAATGGAAAACTATATTTATAAAACCATATTTATTTCATTATATATATTTCGGGGATATCATATTAACAATATGCTATGCCTTCATCAGACAAAATACAATATAAACAGTTTTATAGATAAATATATTCGACATACCGTAATAAATTTATCTATAAAACTGTTTATATTGTATTTTGTCTGATGAAGGCATAGCATATTGTTAATATGATATCCCCGAAATATATATAAGTAAATAAATATGGTTTTATAAATATAGTTTTCCATTTATTTAATATTTAATATTGTAAATATACTCCAAGGATTTGTCGAGTGCTTTTATATCAGTTATAAATATTTACTAGTTGTAACCCAACAATTTTAAATATAACTTTACATGTATATACATAATATATATATACATAATATATATATACATACTATATATATATATATATATATATATACTATATATATATATATACATACTATATATATATATATACATACTATAGTAGAATAATCGAGTATCGAAAAATCGGCGCACGAGTTCACGATAAACAAAATTCGAATGAGCGGCAGAGGGCTCAATAATTCAGATAAATCAGAGCTATAACTATCGTTAAAATACCGACACACATAGAACATGTCTAAATCAACCATACGACCGAAAAATTACGATCTGGAAGATTCGGGACACTCAGATGAAATATCAATAAATCAATAAATCAGATGAATGTAAAAAGCTTACCCGGACCCGCTAGAAAGATGGTAAATCTAGCTGCTTGGGTTTCTGTAAATCCTTAAACCACCCTCTATCAGCCCACATAAAAATATATAAGACTTCTAGAAAGCGGCGGACCGGAATTACTTTCTCAACGAGCTTTTGTCCGAACGAATGAAAAGGCACAACCCAAGTTGAAAAAACGCACATGGAATTCAGCAAGGGAGATAACCTCTATATCCGCAAAAAATATTCGGGGAAAATGTGGAAATTCACATATCGAATAAGAGTGCTCAATAGACATGTTAAAATAAACAGGATATATATATTTATATATATAGTATAGTATATCATCATCATCATCATCATCATCATTTTACGTCCGCTTTTCCCTGCTTGCAAGGGTGGGACGGGTCTTATATATATAATATATAGTATATATATAGTATATATATATATATATATATACTGTAAATGAGGTTGGTGTTAGGAGGGGCATCCAGCTGTAAAAAACCTGCTGGAGAAGCTCCCATGTGAGCAAGACAGGGTCTCCCCCCCCCCCCCAATCAAATGGAACAAAACTGGCTAACCCATGCTCTCTCTCTATGTATATATATATCACTCACTCTCTATCTATCTCCCCCTCCCCCTCTCTCAGAGACTGCTGGGATATTTTATATTCTAATTAACAGACACAAAGGCAGCAGTTGTCTGTTACTTTAGAAAGACAATAAAAGCTTTGTTGTTGCCCATATATCCTCCCCCACCCCACCCCTCTCCACCACTCCTCACTACACACCTCCCCAATTCCCCCACCACACTCCACCATCACCACACCCCTCTACCACCCCCCCCACTACTACCCGCACCACCCCCCACCACCCCACCATCTCTATATTACTCTACATTCCTCATTACTTCTGACTTATTCCAACAATATCAATGTCAAACCTTTCCTCTTAAATAGCTTTCAATTAAATTGATAAAACAACAGAACATCCACTTCTTTCTCCTCCTTACACTCTTCCTCAGCCTCCCCTTCACTCCACCTCCCCCCCACTGTTCCTCACCCTCCCACTCTTCTTCACCCTCCCATTCTTTCTCACCCTCCCACTCCACCTCACCCTTACACTCTTCCTCAGCCTCACCTTCACTCTACCTCCCCCTTACACTCTTCCTCAGCCTCCCAGTCTTCCTCACCCCCCACTCCACCTCACCCTTACACTCTTCCTCGCCCTTACACTCTTCCTCAGCCTCCCACTCCACCTCCCCCTTACATTCTTCCTCAGCCTCACCTTCACTCCACCTCCCCCCTTACACTCTTCCTCAGCCCTCCACTCCCCCTCCCCCTTACACTCTTCCTTAACCTCATATATATATATATATATATATATGAGAGAGAGAGAGTAAGTCACCTATAATGGAGTTTCTTAACTGATAATGTCTGTTTTTTTCTCCACAATTGAAATATTCTGACTGTTGAAACAACCAACCATAGATGTAGAAATAAATAATAATATTTAACCTTGATCTTATTTATGAATATATATATATATATATATCCATAAAAACACTTATTAGTAATACATACCCTTTTCAAAGACCTCCATGTATAGATAAGAAATGTATAATCTGTAAACTAAGCCCCCATATTAACTGTAAAACTAGAAATGTAGTATATAGCATAAGATGTACTGAAGGACAATGTAGAGACAAAAATATAGTGTACATAGGTGAGACAGCTCGTAGTATAGGGGAACGGATAAATGAACACTGGCGAGAGCTTCAAGATAGTAAAGAATCATCTGTACTCCACCAACATGCTAAAATAGAACATAAGGGTAAATTAGAGAATATAGAAATAAAAATAGAATCTACACACAGAAAAGACGCAATGTTTAGACAAATCACAGAGGCAATAAACATAAATGAACTCCAACCAAAATTAAATAGAAAACATGAATGGAATAGCAACATCACAACTTACAATTAAGGACAAAATGAAAACACACACACACACACACATAGAACAAACAACCAACCAATAACATGTAAATAAACAAATATAAACACACACAGACACCCGGATGTAACACATGCGCAAACTAAGCACACAACAAAAACAAGATGGCGTAGGACAGAACAAAGGAGAGGCACAAAAACAAAGAAAAGAATCCCCAGTCACTGAAGAGGTCACAGAATGTGTGACGAAAGAACTTTGACAATATATGAACAATCGTCTGGTTGTGGAACCAGCCAACCAACTGGAAATTTATAAATTTAATTTATAATAAATTGGAGTGAAAGCAACTGGTGCGTGTGTTTCTTATTGGCAACATGACCCTACCAAAGCATAACAATATCGGTTTCAACACACGTTTTCAGATAAAGAATCTAGCTAAACAAATTCAGAAACGAAATATATATATATATATATATAAAATTGCAAGTTTGAAGAATTATTAGATAAAATATATACAGTCTTTCCTCTCCGAAGTCTGTAGAAATCAACCACATAAATAATCATTTAAACGAGGCTATAAGTTTAAAATGTAACTATGAAGAAATAATAGACAAATGATACAGACTATCTTCCGCGAGGAACAGCCAGATAAAATTTTCCTAGTCGTTCCTTTTAGCTCGTAGAAATTGACTAGACAAATAATCAACTAAATGGAGTTAGGTCTAAAATATAAGTTAGAAGAAAAAATGAATATAAACTTTATCAAAATTCCTCTAGTCTCGACTGTCGACAGTTTCGCTCTTTTTTTGCGGATATATCCAATCCTGGATTTTTCCACGAGGCTTGGAGCTTATCAAGAGACACCACGAGTTTGAAAATTTTACCGTGATCACCACCAGAAATGAATTCAAAAATGGCTTAGAACTATCACATGGCTAGTAATCAAGGTAGAAGGTTGTAATTGGTTGCCAGGCGGCGAGTAGGCTAGTTGCTAGAAAGTGAAGCCAGATACTGCCTAAAGTGTTACTCTACCTTACGGGATATATATATATTTGTTTTGCAAGGTTTTTTATATGAAATCGTGTGTCAAAACAAATATTGTTATACTTGGGGAGGGTCATATTGTTGTAATAATATTGCCAGAATTAATAACAGAACACACTCACTGTTTGGTTGGTTTTCGCTTCTGTGTCTTTTATATCAGTTAATTCATTCGGTCCTCAATGTTTATCATTGACAGCAATGGTTAAAAATACAGATATAAATATATATATAGTCTAACAAAGTTCTTTTGTTGCACATCTGCGACATCATCAGTGGTCCTATTATCATGTTTCCTACTATTGTGTTGTGTTTACACCATTTTTATTTTATCAATAAAACATGATAATAGTACCACTGATGATGTTGCAGATGTGCAACAAAAGAACTTTGTTAGACTATATATATATATTATATCTGTATTTTTTACCGTTGGTCAGTCAATGATAAACATTGATTGCCAAATAAATTAACTATATATATATAGACATGGTCAGCCGACCGGGCACTGCCCACAACAGGACAACCTGTCTAACCCATGCT
>OZ024756.1:11892678-11970178 GCA_964016885.1 Eledone cirrhosa
AGTGTATCAGCACTGACAAGCTTCTCCCTACCTACTCCTGTAATTACACACTTCTTATTCCCCACACACATACATATATTTATGCACACACACACACACATATATATGTGTGAGTGTATTCATAAGCATACATACATCCCATGCAAACATGGAAAAGCAGATGTAAAACTGATGATGATGATGATGTACATATATTGATGTATACTTGCTTGCAAGAGAAAAATAAATATAGGAGACTCATCCGAAATCATATAACTTGAATGATGGAAGCTTTGGTAGTGAGTTGGGGCTTGCATGTATTTCATTGAACTCTCAAAACCTCTCTGACAAACTATTAAAATTCGATCAAAAGAAATAGAGCAACATTTGATGTGGACAAACCACGTGGCTCTCCAACACATTTTATATTTCAAGAAAATAAATCTGAAGAGATATTCCAATGAAAAATATTAACTCTTAACGTACTGTACCACATGAAGTAAGATATTCTTGAAAAAGTATAAAACAGAACTATGATTGTCTCATATTGAAAATTAAAATCTTTACTTTAAAACTATGAATTTTCACAACAATCTATCTCCTAGTAAAGATACTATAAACATTTGAATTAACAAACTGCATGAAGCCATTGAAAATGTACAAAACAGCACTATGATGGAATTATATTAAAAATTAAAAGTCTTTACTCCAATACTGTAAATTTTCACAACGATTTGTCCACTAGTTAACAAGCTACAAACCAAAAATATATAAAGATGTGGTGCCTTAACATGGCCACAGTCTGATGATGGAAACCAGTATAAGAATAGAAGAAGAATAGCTGTGTATTTAAGAAGTTTGGTTTGCCACCTTGTAGTTCCAGGTTTGTTCTAACTACACACCATCTCAAGTGAAATATCTGCCTACGGTAGTTCTCAATGGTCTAATGCCTTACATTTGCAGTTTAGCCCTTTAGCACTTACATTACTCTATATATACTATTATATTTTCAAGGTAAAGGCTTTATCTCGCATAATTATCTCACATAATATCGAATCTATTTATTTTGAAAACAATACCTTAACATCAGTTTGAGCGACCAGTTACAGCCAGTTTCAACAGAAAGAATTCTGGCCGGTTTGAACATTAAATATACTTCATATACACTCACTGCTATTCTATATGTAGGGTTCACATTCCATCATTGATCGAGCTTCTCCCTCTTATATATATAATTGTTTCTACGTTTGGCACAAGGCCAGCAATTATCCCAGTGTATTACTGGTACTTTATTTTATCGACCCCGTAAGGATGAAAGGCAAAGTTAACCATCTCCAGCATTTGAACTCAGAATGGCAAGGGCCGTAACTCTATGCATCAAAGCATAGCATCCGACCCTCTACCGATACTGCCAATCCACCGCCCTTATATATATATATATAATGCATGTATACAAAGGGCGGAAGAACTTATAAGAGTCAACGGCCATCCAAAAGTGTGGAAATATGTATATACACATGTACAGCGCGGTTAAACCACTGGGAGTGAAGGACCCCTAGCCTTTATCAGGGCATTCTTCTAGGAGAAGGCAACTCAGGAAACTGGGATAACTCCAATATAAAACCTGCGGCTCAGTAGTTACCGATGATGTTGATCTTTTCTTCTTTTCGGGTTATAGCTACTGTCGCTCAGAGAGTGGGATTGGCTCCGTGCACAGTCTTTCCTCACTTTAAAAAATATCTTCACGCACAGGCATTGCACGATAGAATTAATTAATAATTATTAATAATGCTATATTGTGCAATGGCCATACTCGATAACGAGGGGGCAGCCATCATATATCCATATAATTTATGTATGTGTGTATGTATATATGTATATGGATATATATTTGTATATATATATGTATGTATATATACATTTATATATATATCATCATCATCATCACCATCACCGTTTTACGTCCGTTCTTCCACGCTAGCATGGGTTAGACGGGTTGTCCTGTTGTGGGCAGTGTCCGGTCGGCTGACCATGTCTTGCTCATGCGGGAACTGATTCTGGCTTGATTTCTACAGCTGGGTGCTTTTTTCCTTGGCGCCTACACGTCCACTTTACAGTGGGAAGATTTGGTGGCATATTGTCTATATGCTTCAGCTTCGGCTTGTACTTGTTTGGGGGGGGGGGGGGGTCTTCTGTATTACTGCATGACGCCAGAGGTCACGGTCGTGTGTCATCGTCTTTGAGAGGTGTAATTGGGTAAGGTCGGCTTTTATCACCTCATCCCAGGTCTTCTTGGGTCTCCCCACTCGTCGGTTTCCATCGACTTCTACTGCTCTGCACCTTTTTATGCAGCTGTCATCCTTCATACGCATCACATGTCCATACTAACGCAACCGCCTCTCCTGCACACAGCATTTGATTCCTCCTATGCTCAGTCTCTCCCTCAA
This sequence comes from Eledone cirrhosa, assembly GCA_964016885.1. Lineage (NCBI taxonomy): Eukaryota > Metazoa > Mollusca > Cephalopoda > Octopoda > Eledonidae > Eledone > Eledone cirrhosa. Next base: position 11,895,105 of record OZ024756.1, read on the forward strand.
TTCATTTATGCTTTGCGGTTCGCGTATATTACTATTACTCATCCATAGGAGCATGCAGACTTCGTTTCTTTCTAATCTACGCAAGTCTTCCACAGACAGCGCCCAGGTCTCACTACCATGTAACATTGCTGTTCGTATACACGCATCATACATTGTGCCTTTCATTTTGAGCAGAAAGCCTTTTGCAGCTAGCAGTGGCAGTAGCTCCCTGAACTTCTTCATCCCGTTCTTACTCTAGTTATTGTACTTTCCGAACACCCACCTCGGCTGCTAATTCGGTCACCTAGGTAGCAGAAGCTGTCTACTGTTTCTACAGGGCCCTCCCAGAGATTGGTGGTACTTGTTTCCTGTGCCTGTTTGCTGCTTGCTGTCCCAGCACAGCTACTATATGTGAAGCCTACATTCTTAGTTAAGCTTCCTGAGATCCCGCTACATCTCTTGTGTACCCATTGTTTGCATTTGGGGCAAAAAATGGAGTTCCTACCTACACCTTTCCTACATACTGAGCAAGGCCATTTCCTTGAGGGGATCTGGGTTCTGTTTTATCGTCTACTTACAAGCACTTAGTCTTGTGTTGGGTGTCAGGTTGACTTTGAGACCCTTTCTTTCTAGTCCCTGCTTCCAAGTTTGGAATTTCTTCTCTAGTTCTACCATAGATTCAGCTATAAGTGTGAGGTCGTCTGCATACAGGAGTTCCCATGGGCATCCGGTCTTAAACTCCTCCGTTACTGCCTGCAGGACTATGATGAACAGGAGGCGGCTAAGAACAGAGCCCTGGTGGACATTGACCTGTACGCTAAATTCCTTGCTATACTCATTGCTAATCCTAACTTAGCTGACTGCTCCCCTATACGTGGCTTGTACAGCTTTCACAAGCCATTCATCTACTCCTAGTTTTCTAAGAGCCCACCAGATTACAGCACGTGGAACTCTGTCAAAGGCTTTCTCGAGATCGACGAATGTATATATTTATATATATATGTATGGTATGTGTATATATATATATGTATACTCTTTTAGCTGTTCCAGCCATCCGGCTGAGGCCATGCTGGGGCACCGCCCTTGAGATGTATGTATTTATATATATATATATGTATGTATATATATACATATATGTATATATATATATAAGTTATTCCGGGTTGAATCGGGGGGGTAACCACAGTAAGTAAGGTACTCAATACATAGCAGAGTATAAATGTTTTGATATAGAAAAGCTTCTACAGGACTAGAACTGTTTCATTCGTGAGAAATCATTAGGAAGCTCCTGATGATTTCTTACGAATAAAACAGTTCTAGTCCTGTAGAAGCTTTTCTATATATATATATATATATATAAGATTATTCCTTGCTAGTAACTAATTGTATTAAATTATACAGGTATCAAATTACATGAGTAGCAAATTTAATTTTCACTGCTTGCAATTCAAAATTCAATTATTGTTTACATACAAAATAAAATTTAGCATAGGGTATGAAGACATGTTTTTAAGTCTTCAGCAGATATTGCAAATATAAACACACACACACACACACACATATATCTATGTTTATATATACACATATGCATGCACACACTTACTCTCACACAGTTACACACACACACACACACACACACATATAATATATGTTACTGTAATGTTGGTATTCATAAGCCATTTGAGGAAATGGAATATTTCTGGTTTATGTGTAATGTTTCTTCTGCGAGGTAAACTAAACAAATTGAATACTGTTTTATGAAGCTGGAGGACGAATGAAGGTAGACCCCCCCACCCCCCACCCTCCTCTAAAAAAAAAACAAAAGGACATTTTCTTAAGAGTCCACTGCAGATGACAAACCAACCAAAATCTCTTGCATTTAAAATCCCTATAGCATTTAAACCGGCCATATCCAGTCAGAAATCTCTCACCTCTTTCTGTTCAAACCAGCTGTAACTGGTCACTCATACTGATGTTAAAGTGTTCTTCCCCAAAATAAATATCATCATCGAGAGAGTTGGAGGGAACTTGTTCGGCGTCACACATGTACACAAAATAGATGAAAAAATATACACACATACATGCATACATACCAACACACACATAGATACTCATCATGTTTCAGATGTCTTGTCAAGAACAAGCTATAGCTTATATACATTTTTTCTCATATGAAACATCGGCTGGCGATGCTTATTTTCATATAGTGCCAGCTTGACTGGTTTGGATTAATTAATGGTACCATTAACAATCTGCAGCTTATCACCTGACCTAACATTGCCCACAACAGGAAATATACGTAAAATGGAGGCGATGATGTTATATGTATACGCACACAAATAACATCATCATTTCATTCTACGTCCACTTTTCCCTGCTTGCAGGGGTGGGATGGGAACTGATTCTGGCTTGATTCCTAAGGCTGGATGCCCTTCCTAACACCAACCTCATTTACAGTGAGTGCTGGGTGCTTTTGTTTGCCGTGGCACCTCCACGACCACTTTGCAGTGGAATGATAGAGACCCCAGTCCCTATCATCTCATTTCTACAGCTGAGTAAACTGGAGCAATGTGAAATAAAGTGTCTTGCTCAAGGAAACAACACATCACCCGGTCTGAGAATTGAACTCACAACCTTTCTATTGCAAGGCCAATGCTCTAACCACTAAGCCATATATAAGATACATTTTCCATGTGTATCCGTTGTAGTATAGGTGGTAGTCTGAATGCATTGTGTGTATATACTATCAGGTGATTAGTTTTAATCTGTGAGGCTGTGCAATAGGTATCTGTTTATTGCCTGTTCTGTGAAGGTTTGTTATGGATGACTCAAATAAACCCACCATCTTGGATGGACATGTCTCTCTCTTTCTCTCTCTCTCTCTCTGTATATATATATATATATATATATATATATATATATATATAAAACTTATTCATTCCTGTATCTCTCTCTCTCCATCTCTCTCCCACTGCCCCTCCCTCTCTCCCTATATATATATATATATATATCTCCACCTCTCTCTCTTTCACATTCAAACTGTTGATAATTGATAAAGTCACATAAGGAGGTGCGTGTCATAAAACATAACTAATGTTTATGATGAAGATAAACATCTTAAGTGCTAGTTACAGTTCCAGGTATTCTTAGTCTCAGGTAATTGCCACCTCTCAGATAAATTCTACTTAGACTGACCAATTGAATTCTACGAAACACAATTTCAACTCTGTTCAATTGCCTGTAATTGACCAGGCTTCACCATTATAAGTTTTAAAAAAGAAGAAATAGGAATAAATAAAGTAATGGGGTAAAAGAAAATGTGCCAAAAAGTATTTTATTAGTAATTTCATGATGTAAATGATACAGGAATTGTTTTTTTTGTTTTTCCTCTATCTGGCTAATCTGCATTGCAGATGTACATCGACATAATAGATATGGGATTAATGAATATAGATAGGTTCCAGTGCAATCCCCTTGCTTGCCATTATGATCTTGTTGGCAAGGTAATTGAGAATTACAGTTGGCCAAGGTGATGGCAAATAAGAAGCCGGCTGAATGGTTGACATTTCATATCATGTATGTGTGTGTGTGTGTGTGTGTGTGTATATATATATATATATATATATATATATATATATATATATATATATATATATATATATATATATATATATATATATATATATATATAGGCACATGGCTTAGTGGTTAGAATATTGGCCTTGCAATCAAAAGGTTGTGAGTTCAATTCTCAGACCGGGTGATGTGTTGTTTCCTTGAGCAAGACACTTTATTTCACATTGCTCCAGTTTACTCAGCTGTAGAAATGAGATGATAGGGACTGGGGTCCCTATCATTCCACTGCAAAGTGGTCGTGGAGGTGCCACGGCAAAAAAGCACCCACCGCTCACTGTAAATGAGGTTGGTGTTAGGAAGGGCATCCAGCTGTAGAAATCAAGCCAGAATCAGTTCCCGTCCCACCCTTGCAAGCAGGGAAAAGCGGATGTAAAATGAGGATGATGATGATATATATATATATATATCTGTTTCTGGTAAATGCACTTTTCTTTCCATGCTCCACTCTAACTCTAAAGATGTACACTACAGCAATACAAGGGTTATGTAATTTGACAGTGTAGTCAACAGTTGCAATTTTCATGCACATTGCTTTACATCACTTTACATCACGATGGTACTTCTTTACCCATGACATATCTACAGGCAACATAACCATTGCGTGACCCACCATGGCATGAAAATATGTATAATGCAATAAATACAATTATGTAAACACATCTTAACATTATTCTGTGTGTGTGTATATATATATATATATACATATGTGTGTATGTGGGTGTGAGTGTGTATATACATGTGTACATATCATTATCATCATCATCATCATTATCACCGTTTTACTTCCGTTCTTCCATGCTAGCATGGGTTAGACGGGTTGTCCTGTTGTGGGCAGTGTCCAGTCAGCTGACCTTGTTTTGCTCATATGGGAACTGATTCTGGCTTGATTTCTACAGGTGGATGCCTTTCCTAACACCAACCTCATTTTCAGTGTGGGCTGGGTGCTTTTTTGCCGTGGCACCTCCACGACCACTTTGCAGTGGGAGGGTGGGCAGGGGCATATACTATATATGCTTCAGCTTCAGCTTGTACAAGTTTGAGCGACCAGTTACAGCCAGTTTCAACAGAAAGAAGTAGAGAATTCCAGTCGGTTTTGGCCGGTTTGAACACTAAAGGGTTAAATAAGTCATTTGAAAAATGGTATTTTTAACCCTTTTTATAACCCCACCCAAAACGGCTTCTGGTTTTATAAAACAAAACCACCCAATTTAAAAGATTCTTATGCAAAATAAAATCTTTCAACATGATTTGATATAACCACTTTTTGTTGTGTTATCTTACTAATACGGTGGATGGGCAGTATCGGTAGAGGGTCAGACACCATGCTTTCCAGCAGAGTTACGTCCATTTACGATCTGAGTTCAAATCCCGCCGAGGTTGACTTTGCCTTTCATCCTTACGGGGTCGATAAAATAAAGTACCAGTAATGCACTGGGTAATTGCTGGCCTTGTGCCTAAAGTAGAAACAGTTATCTTACTAATACCATCTTAATGAAATAATTAGTAATTTAGTAAATCCTTCTAAATATTTTGTTAATTAATTGAGATATGACTAGAAATTGTCAGTCTTTAGAACATCAAATAAAATACTTTGCAGTATTTGTTTCAGCTCTCTCCTCTTTAAGTTCCAATCTCACTGAGATCAACTTTACCTTTCATCCTTTCAAGATTGATAGAATAAAGTACCAGTCGAGTACTGGGGTCGATTCTCCCTCTATATCTCTTTGTCACTTCCTTTCTCTCACTCTCTATATTCTTCTCTGGGAGAAATCTACTTTATTCAGACCTGGAGAGGAAACCGTATGTCAATGCATCACCCCCTCGGGAGTTACACGACCATATCATATATACATGGCTAGGAATTAGTTAAATACTTGTAGAAATTGTTGAGAAATTTGAGTCATGTCAGCTTGGTAGGCAACCAGATGGGCAGTAGTTATTCATAAACATTAGTTATTTAATATAAGAAGTAAATAACTTTCACTCCATTATAAATATTTTAATTGAATGGATCAATTTCAGTGTATAATAAATTGATTAAATAGTCAATGTACTGATGTTAGACACAATATTAGCTTTTGATTAAGTTCAAGTATATACAAACAAGCAGTACCATAAATGAATATAGCAGAAATTTTGGTAGAAGTTCAACTACCTTTCTTAACTCTTCACATCCTTAGAATATGTAGAAATATCAAACACAGTCAATTGCTATAAATAATAGCTTAGAAAATCAGTTAAAATCCTTCTAAAGACCACTTTTATCTCTAAAGACCATTTTTATTTCTAAAGACCACTTTTATATCTTAAGACCACGTTTATCTCTAAAGACTGCTTTTATCTCTAAAGACTGCTTTTATCTCTTCAGACCATTTTTTATATCTTAAGACCACTTTTATCTCTAAAGATCGCTTTTATCTCTAAAGACTGCTTTTATCTCTTCAGACCATTTTTTATATCTTAAGACCACTTTTATCTCTAAAGATCGCTTTTATCTCTAAAGACTGCTTTTATCTCTTCAGACCATTTTTTATATCTTAAGACCACTTTTATCTGTCTATGGGGGTCTTTTACCTGATATTCTTAGCTACATTTCACACCAATTCACTCTGGTTGCAGTTTTCTGTGTTTGAGATTTCAACAAATTTTAAGAATTTCAATCTACTCAGACCATGCTAACCCATCCAACCCCTGGAAAACAGATGTAATATGATGATGATGGTGATGGTAGTGACAGTGATGCTGGCTGTGGTGATGATGATGGTTATGGTGGCAACTGGTGGTGGAGGTGATGATGATGGAAATGGATTTGACAGTGGTGGAGGTGGTAGTGATGATGGTGATGGTAATGACAGTGGTGGAGATGGTAGTGATGGTGATGGTGATGGTTTTGGCGATGGTAGTGATGATGATGGTGGTGGAGGTGGTAGTGATGATGATGATGATGGTGATGGTGATGATGCTGATGACAGTGGTGGAGATGTAAGTGATGATGATGATGGTTTTGGTGATGACAGTGGTGGAGGTGGTAGTGATGATGATGGTTTTGGTGATGACAGTGGTGGAGGTGGTAGTGATGATGGTTTTGGTGATAACAGTGGTGGAGGTGGTAGTGATGATGATGATGGTGATGATGGTTTTGGTGATGGTAGTGATGATGATGATGATGGTTTTGGTGATGACAGTGGTAGTGATGATGGTTTTGGTGATGACAGTGGTGGAGGTGGTAGTGATGATGATGATGATGGTGATGGTGATGACAGTGGTGGAGATGGTAGTGATGATGATGATGGTGGTGGAGGTGGTAGTGATGTTGATGGTGATGACAGTGGTGGAGACGGTAGTGATGATGATGATGGTGATGACAGTGGTGGAGGTGGTAGTGATGATGATGGTTATGCTGGTGATGACAGTGGTGATGGTGATGATGATGATTGGTACATTCTGGCTGCTGTGAAAGGTTTATTGATTTTAAAAATAAGTGACTTTTTAAAGTTCAGTATATTGAATTTTACATTTAGAAAATAGTTCAAAAATTTAAAAATGCATTTTTCCACCATTCCAGTCACTTCACACACTGACAACAATATACAGTCACTTCACACACTGACAACAATATACAGTCACTTCACACACTGACAACAATATACAGTCACTTCACACTGACAACAATATACAGTCACTTCACACTGACAACAATATACAGTCACTTCACACACTGACAACAATATACAGTCACTTCACACTGACAACAATATACAGTCACTTCACACACTGACAACAATATACAGTCACTTCACACACTGACAACAATATACAGTCACTTCACACACTGACAACAATATACAGCCACTTCACACACTGACAACAATATACAGTCACTTCACACTGACAACAATATACAGTCACTTCACACACTGACAACAATATACAGCCACTTCACACACTGACAACAATATACAGTCACTTCACACACTGACAACAATATACAGTCACTTCACACTGACAACAATATACAGTCACTTCACACACTGACAACAATATACAGTCACTTCACACACTGACAACAATATACAGTCACTTCACACTGACAACAATATACAGTCACTTCACACACTGACAACAATATACAGTCACTTCACACACTGACAACAATATACAGTCACTTCACACTGACAACAATGTACAGTCACTTCACACACTGACAACAATATACAGTCACTTCACACACTGACAACAATATACATTCACTTCACACTGACAATATACAGTCACTTCACACACTGACAACAATATACAGTCACTTCACACACTGACAACAATATACAGTCACTTCACACTGACAACAATATACAGTCACTTCACACACTGACAATATACAGTCACTTCACACACTGACAACAATATACAGTCACTTCACACACTGACAATATACAGTCACTTCACACGCTGACAACAATATACAGTCACTTCACACACTGACAATATACAGTCACTTCACACACTGACAACAATATACAGTCACTTCACACACTGACAACAATATACAGTCACTTCACACTGACAACAATATACAGTCACTTCACACACTGACAATATACAGTCACTTCACACACTGACAACAATATACAGTCACTTCACACACTGACAATATACAGTCACTTCACACACTGACAACAATATACAGTCACTTCACACACTGACAATATACAGTCACTTCACACACTGACAACAATATACAGTCACTTCACACACTGACAACAATATACAGTCATTTCACACTGACAACAATATACAGTCACTTCACACACTGACAATATACAGTCACTTCACACACTGACAACAATATACAGTCACTTCACACTGACAACAATATACAGTCACTTCACACACTGACAACAATATAAGTCACTTCACACTGACAACAATATACAGTCACTTCACACACTGACAACAATATACAGTCACTTCACACTGACAACAATATACAGTCACTTCACACACTGACAACAATATACAGTCACTTCACACACTGACAACAATATACAGTCACTTCACACTGACAACAATATACAGTCACTTCACACTGACAACAATATACAGTCACTTCACACTGACAACAATATACAGTCACTTCACACTGACAACAATATACAGTCACTTCACACACTGACAACAATATACAGTCACTTCACACTGACAACAATATACAGTCACTTCACACACTGACAACAATATACAGTCACTTCACCCTGACAACAATATACAGTCACTTCACACTGACAACAATATACAGTCACTTCACACACTGACAACAATATACAGTCACTTCACACTGACAACAATATACAGTCACTTCACACACTGACAACAATATACAGTCACTTCACACTGACAACAATATACAGTCACTTCACACACTGACAACAATATACAGTCACTTCACACACTGACAACAATATACAGTCACTTCAGACACTGACAACAATATACAGTCACTTCACACTGACAACAATATACAGTCACTTCACACTGACAACAATATACAGTCACTTCACACACTGACAACAATATACAGTCACTTCACACTGACAACAATATACAGTCACTTCACACACTAACAACAATATACAGTCACTTCACACTGACAACAATATACAGTCACTTCACACACTGACAACAATATACAGTCACTTCACACTGACAACAATATACAGTCACTTCACACACTGACAACAATATACAGTCACTTCACACTGACAACAATATACAGTCACTTCACACTGACAACAATATACAGTCACTTCACACACTGACAACAATATACATTCACTTCACACACTGACAATATACAGTCACTTCACACACTGACAACAATATACAGTCACTTCACACTGACAACAGTATACAGTCACTTCACACACTGACAACAACATACAGTCACTTCACACACTGACAACAATATACAGTCACTTCACACTGACAACAATATACAGTCACTTCACACTGACAACAATATACAGTCACTTCACACTGACAACAATATACAGTCACTTCACACTGACAACAATATACAGTCACTTCACACTGACAACAATATACAGTCACTTCACACTGACAACAATATACATTCACTTCACACACTGACAATATACAGTCACTTCACACTCTGACAACAATATACAGTCACTTCACACTGACAACAATATACAGTCACTTCACACTGACAACAATATACAGTCACTTCACACTGACAACAATATACAGTCACTTCACACTGACAACAATATACAGTCACTTCACATTGACAACAATATACAGTCACTTCACACACTGACAACAATATACAGTCACTTCACACTGACAACAATATACAGTCACTTCACACTGACAACAATATACAGTCACTTCACACACTGACAACAATATACAGTCACTTCACGCTGACAACAATATACAGTCACTTCACACACTGACAACAATATACAGTCACTTCACACTGACAACATTATACAGTCACTTCACACACTGACAACAATATACAGTCACTTCACACACTGACAACAATATACAGTCATTTCACACTGACAACAATATACAGTCACTTCACACACTGACAACAATATACAGTCACTTCACACTGACAACAATATACAGTCACTTCACACACTGACAACAATATACAGTCACTTCACACTGACAACATTATACAGTCACTTCACACACTGACAACAATATACAGTCACTTCACACACTGACAACAATATACAGTCACTTCACACTGACAACAATATACAGTCACTTCACACACTGACAACAATATACAGTCACTTCACACTGACAACAATATACAGTCACTTCACACTGACAACAATATACAGTCACTTCACACACTGACAACAATATACAGTCACTTCACACACTGACAACAATATACAGTCACTTCACACACTGACAACAATATACAGTCACTTCACACACTGACAACAATATACAGTCACTTCACACTGACAACAATATACAGTCACTTCACACACTGACAACAATATACAGTCACTTCACACACGGACAACAATATACAGTCACTTCACACACTGACAACAATATACAGTCACTTCACACACTGACAACAATATACAGTCACTTCACACACTGACAACAATATACAGTCACTTCACACTGACAACAATATACAGTCACTTCACACACTGACAACAATATACAGTCACTTCACACACTGACAACAATATACAGTCACTTCACACACTGACAATATACAGTCACTTCACACACTGACAATATACAGTTGAAGTTTCTGTAAATAAAGAACGACCGATATTTAATTTGTCCTTATTGAATTTATATGCTATAAAACTTAATTAAAACTGAGTAATGTAAAATAATGTCCTTACAATTAAATTTATCCTATATCTAACTGTGTTCAATCGATATATTAATGTAGAGTTCGGTTTCCAGTACCTTCCTGTCGGCGGGGTGGGGGGTGGAGGGATCTCTCTCTATCTATCTCACTTTCTCCCCCCCCCCTCTCTCTCTTTCGGTTTCCAGTACCATCCTGGTGTTGGGGGTGGAGGGGTAACTCTATCTCACTTTCTCCCACCCCCTTCTCTCTCTTTCGGTTTCCAGTACCTTCCTGTCGGCGGGGTGGGGCGTGGGGGTCTCTCTCTATCTATCACTTTCTCTCTCTTACTCTCTCTCTCTCTCTATCTATCACTTTCTCTCTCTTACTCTCTCTCTCTATCTATCTCACTTTCTTTCTCATTCTCTCTCTCTTTCTCTCTTTCTGTCTCTCTCTCTCTCTCTGTATAGATATATCACTTTCTTTCTCATTCTCTCTCTTTCTCTCCCTCTCTCTCTCTATCTCACTTTCTTTTTCATTCTCTCTCTTTCTCTGACTCTCTCTCTCCTTCACTTTCTTTCTCATTCTCTCTCTTTCTCTCACTTTCTCTCCCTCTCCCTCTCTTGCTCTATACTTTTCTACCTACCACCCTCTCTTGCCCCTCCCTACCACACTCTGGCTTTCTCCCTCTATCTGCATACCAGACAGTATATACAGTTCTCAAACAATTCTGCGTGCACGTGTGTGTGTGTGTGTGAGAGAGAGAGGAGGGGATATGTGTGTGTGAGAGAGAGAGGAGGGGATATGTGTGTGTGAGAGAGAGAGGAGGGGATATGTGTGTGTGTGAGAGAGAGAGGAGGGGATATGTGTGTGTGAGAGAGAGAGGAGGGGATGTGTGTGTGTGTGAGAGAGGGGGGATATGTGTGTGTGTGAGAGAGGAGGGGATATGTGTGTGTGAGAGAGGGGTATATGTGTGTGTGTGAGAGAGAGAGAGGGGGGGATATGTGTGTGTGAGAGAGGGGTATATGTGTGTGTGAGAGAGAGAGAGGGGGGGATATGTGTGTGTGTGAGAGAGGAGGGGATATGTGTGTGTGAGAGAGGGGTATATGTGTGTGTGTGAGAGAGAGAGAGGGGGGGATATGTGTGTGTGAGAGAGGGGTATATGTGTGTGTGTGTGAGAGAGAGAGGGGGGGGGATATGTGTGTGTGTGAGAGAGAGAGAGGGGGGGATATGTGTGTGTGAGAGGGGTATATGTGTGTGTGTGAGAGAGAGAGAGGGGGGGATATGTGTGTGTGTGAGAGAGGAGGGGATATGTGTGTGTGAGAGAGGGGTATATGTGTGTGTGTGAGAGAGAGAGAGGGGGGGATATGTGTGTGTGTGCGAGATAGAAGAGGGGATATGTGTGTGTGTGTGAGAGAGGTGGGGATATGTGTGTGTGTGTGAGAGAGGTGGTGTGTGAGAGAGGTGGTGTGTGTGTGTGAGAGAGAGGAGGGGATGTGTGTGTGTGTGAGAGAGAGGAGGGGATATGTGTGTGTGTGAGAGAGGTGGTGTGTGTGTGTGAGAGAGGAGTGGATATGTGTGTGAGAGAGAGGGGGGATATGTGTGTGTGTGAGAGAGGTGGTGTGTGTGTGTGTGTGAGAGAGAGAGGAGGGGATGTGTGTGTGTGTGAGAGAGAGGAGGGGATGTGTGTGTGTGTGAGAGAGAGGAGGGGATGTGTGTGTGTGTGAGAGAGAGGAGGGGATGTGTGTGTGTGTGTGTGAGAGAGAGGAGGGGATATGTGTGTGTGTGTGAGAGAGGAGGGGATATGTGTGTGTGTGAGAGAGGAGGGGATATGTGTGTGTGTGAGAGAGGAGGGGATATGTGTGTGTGTGAAAGAGGAGGGGATATGTGTGTGTGTGAGAGAGAGGAGTGGATATGTGTGTGTGTGAGAGAGAGGGGGGATATATGTGTGTGTGTGTGTGTGTGTGTGTGTGTGTGTGAGAGAGAGGGGGGGTGTATGTATGTGTGTTTAGTTGCACATTCAGAAGTGTGTTTATCATGCTATAATGGTGTGTGTGTGTGAGAAAGAGTGGGGGAGCATGTGTGTGTGTGTGAGAGAGAGCGGGGGGGGGGTGAGAGGTGATGTGTATAAATATGTTGTGTATATGTGTTGTGTGTATACATATATGTGCTGTGTGTGTGTGTGTGTATATATATATGTTGTATATATATATATATATGTGTTGTGTATATATATGTGTTTTGTATGTATATGTGTTGTATATATATATAAATATATATGTGTGTGTGTTGTGTGTATATATGTTGTATATATAAATAAATATATATATGTGTGTGATGAGTATATGTTGTGTGTATATACGTTGTATATATATATGTGTGTGTGTGTGTGTGTTGTGTGTATATATATATATAGTGTGTGTGTATGTGCAATACAATCAGAATTGTAATTGCTATCAATCAAAGAATTCAATTTCCAATTACTGATTGAATTTACCTGATTTTAATAATATTGCTGCTGCAATTGTTGTTGTTATTGTTGTGGGGAGGGTCAGTGTATGATTTGTTTGGTGGTGGTGTTGAGGGCGGGTGTGGTGTTTGGTGGTGTTGTTGAGGGCGGGTGTGGTGTTTGGTGTTGAGGGCGGGTGTGGTGTTTGGTGGTGTTGTTGAGGGTGGGTGTGGTGTTTGGTGGTGTTGTTGAGGGCGGGTGTGGTGTTTGGTGGTAGTGTTGAGGGAAGGTTTGGTGTTTGGTGTTGAGGGAGGGTGTGGTGTTGAGGGAGGGTGTGATGTTTGGTGGTGGTGTTGAGGGCGGGTGTGGTGTTTGGTGGTGTTGTTGAGGGCGGGTGTGGTGTTTGGTGTTGAGGGAGGGTGTGGTGTTTGGTGGTGGTGTTGAGGGCGGGTGTGGTGTTTGGTGTTGAGGGCGGGTGTGGTGTTTGGTGGTAGTGTTGAGGGAAGGTTTGGTGTTTGGTGTTGAGGGAGGGTGTGGTGTTTGGTGGTGGTGTTGAGGGAGGGTGTGGTGTTTGGTGGTGGTGTTGAGGGCGGGTGTGGTGTTTGGTGGTGTTGTTGAGGGCGGGTGTGGTGTTTGGTGTTGAGGGATGGTGTGGTGTTTGGTGGTGGTGTTGAGGGCGGGTGTGGTGTTTGTTGAAGCTCTTTGTTGTCATTATTAATGTGGGACTAAATCTTCCTTTGTGGTCCTTCAAGGTGTTTGTTACACCCCACCACCACCACACCTATATTGGCCCTTTCTAAGTTGTTTACAGAGAACAAAAGTTTTCAACAACTCCCAGTCATAGCATGTGGCCTTGTGGTTAAGGTGTTGGAGCCATGGTCATAAAGGTCCCAGGTTTGATTTCCAGAGCAGGCAGCATGTTGTGTTCTTGAGCAAGACTCTTCATCTCACATTGCTTTTCATGACAGGACTGGAATCCCTATAATCCTATGTTTTGAATAACATCTACACTTTTCTAGGGTTTTTTTATAAGCTTGAGTGAGTGCTAAATTGAATAATATACCTATCTTTATCTACCCCTCCTCTCTCTCTCTATATATATATATATATATATACATATACATATGAGAACACATATCTGAGGAGCTTTTAATTCCAGAGTCAGGAACGAAGATAATTCGATCATTCCTCGAGCTGATCGACAGTGAAACATATGTAATTAAATATGTATATGATGCAATACTGTTATTTTTTGCCCAATTTTTTTTATACTTATCATCATATCATCAATGATATCACCCTCGTCACCACTACCACAATCATCATGTCCACTACCACCACCACCTCCATCATTATCAATCTTGGAGGGGCAAAGCTACCCTCGGTGGGATTTGAACTCAGAATGACTTGATCCCAGCATGGGAACGATACCAACACTGTAGATATGGTTGGTGATAGGAAGGTCAACCAGTTGAACAAGACATGGTCATCTGATCTGTCTGACAACAGGACAGCCTGTCTCACCCATGCTAGGACAACCTGTCTAACCCATGCTAGGATAGCCTGTCTAACCCATGCTAGGACAACCTGTCTAACCTATGCTAGGATAGCCTGTCTAACCCATGCTAGGACAACCTGTCTAACCCATGCTAAGACAACCTGTCTAACCCATGCTAGGACAGCCTGTCTAACCCATGCTAAGACAACTTGTCTCACCCATGCTAGGACAACCTGTCTCACCCATGATAGGACACCCTGTCTAACCCATGCTAGGACAACCTGTCTAACCCATGCTACGACGACCTGTCTAACCCATGCTTGGACAACCTGTCTAACCCATGCTAGGACAACTTGTCTCACCCATGCTAGGACAGCCTGTCTCACCCATGCTAGGACAACCTGTCTAACCCATGCTAGTACAACCTGTCTCACCAATGCTAGGACAGCCTGTCTCACCCATGCTAGGACAACCTGTCTCACCCATGCTAGGACAGCCTGTCTAACCCATGCTAGGACAACCTGTCTCACCCATGCTAGGACAGCCTGTCTAACCCATGCTAGGACAACCTGTCTCATCCATGCTAGGACAACCTGTCTAACCCATGCTAGGACAACCTGTCTCATCCATGCTAGGACAGCCTGTCTAACCCATGCTAGGACAACCTGTCACACCCATGCTAGGACAGCCTGTCTCACCCATGCTAGGACAACTTGTCTCACCCATGCTAGGACAACTTGTCTAACCCATGCTAGGACAGCCTGTCTAACCCATGCTAGGACAGCCTGACTAACCCATGCTAGGACAACTTGTCTAACCCATGCTAGGACAGCTTGTCTAACCCATGCTAGGACAACCTGTCTAACCCATGCTAGGACAACTTGTCTAACCCATGCTAGGACAACTTGTCTAACCCATGTTAGGACAACTTGTCTCATCCATGCTAGGACAGCTTGTCTAACCCATGTTAGGACAACTTGTCTCACCCATGCTGGGACAACTTGTCTAACCCATGCTAGGACAGCCTGTCTCATCCATGCTAGGACAGCTTGTCTAACCCATGCTAGGACAGCCTGTCTCACCCATGCTAGGACAACTTGTCTCACCCATGTTAGGACAACCTGTCTAACCCATGCTAGGACAACTTGTCTCACCCATGCTAGGACAACTTGTCTCATCCATGCTAGGACAGCTTGTCTAACCCATGCTAGGACAACCTGTCTCACCCATGCTAGGACAACTTGTCTCACCCATGCTAGGACAACCTGTCTCACACATGCTAGGACAACCTGTCTCACCCATGCTAGGACAACTTGTCTCACCCATGTTAGGACAACCTGTCTAACCCATGCTAGGACAACTTGTCTCACCCATGTTAGGACAGCTTGTCTAACCCATGCTAGGACAGCCTGTCTAACCCATGCTAGGACAACTTGTCTAACCCATGCTAGGACAACTTGTCTAACCCATGTTAGGACAACTTGTCTCATCCATGCTAGGACAGCTTGTCTAACCCATGCTAGGACAACCTGTCTAACCCATGCTAGGACAACCTGTCTCACCCATGCTAGGACAACCTGTCTCACCCATGCTAGGACAACTTGTCTCACCCATGCTAGGACAACTTGTCTCACCCATGCTAGGACAACTTGTCTCACCCATGCTAGGACAACTTGTCTCACCCATGCTAGGACAGCTTGTCTAACCCATGCTAGGACAACCTGTCTCACCCATGCTAGGACAGCCTGTCTAACCCATGCTAGGACAACCTGTCTAACCCATGCTAGGACAACCTGTCTAACCCATGCTAGGACAACTTGTCTCACCCATGCTAGGACAACCTGTCTCATCCATGCTAGGACAGCTTGTCTAACCCATGTTAGGACAACTTGTCTAACCCATGCTAGGACAATCTGTCTAACCCATGCTAGGACAACCTGTCTCATCCATGCTAGGACAGCTTGTCTAACCCATGCTAGGACAACCTGTCTAACCCATGTTAGGACAACTTGTCTCACCCATGCTAGGACAACTTGTCTCACCCATGCTAGGACAACCTGTCTAACCCATGTTAGGACAACTTGTCTAACACATGCTAGGACAACCTGTCTCACCCATGCTAGGACAGCTTGTCTAACCCATGCTAGGACAACCTGTCTAACCCATGCTAGGACAACTTGTCTAACCCATGCTAGGACAACCTGTCTCACCCATGCTAGGACAACTTGTCTAACCCATGCTAGGACAACCTGTCTCACCCATGCTAGGACAACCTGTCTCACCCATGCTAGGACAACCTGTCTCACCCATGCTAGGACAGCTTGTCTAACCCATGCTAGGACAACCTGTCTAACCCATGCTAGGACAATAGATGAATGTAAGCAGCTCTAGTGTTGTGCTCCCATTCTTGTGTAGCCAGAAATGAGGCTGGAAACACCAGCAAAATTGACTCACTTTCTCTCTACACTACACTACACCACTCCACTACCACCACTACACTACACTACACCCACCACTACCACCATTACACTACTACCACCACGACACTACACCACTACCACCACCACGACACTACACCACTACCACCACTACATTACTACCACACCACAATACACCATCATTACACTACACCACTACACTTCTACATTACATTTCACTACACCACACCACTACACTACCACCACTACATTACACTACACCACCACCACACTTCTCCGCTACTACCACTGCACCACACTACACTATTACATTACACTCCACTACCACCACACACCACTACACCACCACCTACACCACTACCACCCCACCACCACTACACCACCACCACCACACCACTACCACACCACCACTACCACACCACTACACCACTACCACCAGCACTATTTTCTGTTGCAGGACATCAACCTAGTGATATGTCAGCAGTCAATATGTCAAAAGTTATTGATTAAGAAGCAGGTAATATCTTTGTCTCACGTCTCGTCCAGTCTTATCTTTTTTGGTTCCTCTTCATTTTTTTTTGTTATTGTTATTTGTTTTTGTTATTATTATTATTATTATTATTATTATTATTATATGAAAAAGATCAATAAGTATGCAGACTTTGCAGATGCTATTAGAAGTGAGCACCATGTAGAGACATTGCCCACATTTCTACCATCACCAGCACAGAATCCTATATTGAGCCTCTCACATCAGCACAGAATCTTATATTGAGCCTCTCAGATCAGCACAGAATCCTATATTGAGCCTCTCAGATCAGCACAGAATCCTATATTGAGCCTCTCAGATCAGCACAGAATCTTACATTGAGCCCCTCAGATCAGGGAGTTATCTGAGGTCAATTCTTCACCTAGCAACTGGCTGATAGAGAAACTTTACAAAAAGAAGAAAAGGGAAATTATTAATAATTATTAATAAAATTGTTGGTCTTGTGCCTAAATCAAAAACCATTATCATTATTATACTGGGGAGGGGTTGGCAGTATTGGTGGAGGGTCAGACGCCATGCTTTACAGCATAGAGTTACGGCCCTTTATGATCTGAGTTCAAATCCTGCCGAGGTTAACTTTACCTTTCATAAATTTTTACAAAGATCTATCCCAAGTAAAGGTAATATAAATATTTGAATTAATAAACCACATTAGCAAAACATTGAAAAATAGAAAACAGCACTATGACTGCCACACATTAGCTAGTAAAATATTTACTGTAGTACCACACTTCCACAAAGATCTGTCCACTAGTAAAGATACTGTAAATGCTTGAATTAACAAGCCACACAAAATTATATTAAACCAGGCCTTCCTGAAAATACATAAAGCAGTTTTATGAATGTATCATATTAAATATCAAAATATTTACTCTAATACTAAACATCTTTACAATGATCTGTCCACTAGTAAAGATACTGTAAACATTTGAATTAACAAACCACATGATTTCAAAATCATAGGCAGTGTCATTCATCTATATATATAAAAGCAAGTCGGTCTGTGTGTGTGTGTGTGTCTGTCTGTGTACAAATACTAAGCTCCTTTTAACTTTTGAAGTACTAGGCCGATTTCAACCAGGTTTTGGACAAAAAAGAATTTGAAAAAATTCGATATTGGGGCCGAAAAATGGATTTTTTGTACAAGCTACCCCATGAATTGTTTTTATGTTGCCGTTTATTTCACTCAATCATATCACTGTACACCCATTTTGTTAAACTCTTTTTACAATTACATTTCAATTCTTTGCTCAACCTTTGGCTCACTTTATACGGATAAACAGGCTGTCATTCATTTCCCGAACAACGCCGGGTACATCGGCTAGTTAGAAATAAAGTAATGAAAGGTTTAATACCCAAACCTATGTTGTTTAGTAGTGTATTTAATGGCACCATTCTGATGGACAGTGTGATGCTTGTCAAAGAACTACTGTAAATTCTCAACTGTATGTGCCAGATTTCTGTACAGTTGTCTCTGTTGTAGTTATCACAAAGTTGGAACCTTTATGTCCCTGATAGCTGCCAGATATGGGTTGGTTACAGGTGTTATGGTTCAGTCTACAGTAAAACATACGAGAAAACATTCCCATACATCGAACCAAAACTTATAACCTACTGTTGGGAAATATATATATATATTTAATTAGAAAGTGAACAACGCAAACTACTCCATTACCAAAGGTTTCTGGATCACAGACGATAATAATATATGTCTGGATTGATCATCAGACAGAGATGTTATGGATAAAAAATATGAAATGAGATTTAAAATCTGTTAAAAACTATATATATATATATAATTAATACAATAACAGAGAAAGCTTTACGCTAAACTCCGACTGGTAACCATCTCACTCAACAAACATTAGGTTATACGTTAGTATAAACCCAATTTAGTGTCTGGGGTGCTAACTATATGTATTTTGTGGAAAGCCAGTTGTATTATTTTATACGAGATATAATTAAAATTAAAATATATCTCTCTTTCCAAACAATTGTTTCATTATAAGTATTCTACAAGTTGGGAGAATATTTCCAGTTTATGTAGAAGCCTAATATATTTTCATGTAAGAATACAATTAGGTGGGCACTTATAAATTGTCAGTGGAAGCCCATTAAACTTTGATATATATATATATGAAGTAGTTCCACAACAATTAATACACCATTTCCGAGAACAATTTGTTTCACCTCCAACGGATCATCAGCTCAGTTTAAAATGATCCATTTCAGGTGAAACAAATTGTTCTCAGAAATGGTGTATTAGCTTTTGTGGAACTACTTCTACCAAACTCGTCCCATGGACACAGTGTTCTACTACTGCGTATATAACCCCCTAGTGTTCTAGCACTATATATATATATACACACACACATGGAAGCACATGGCTTAGTGGTTAGAACATTGGCCTTGCAATCGAAAGGTTGTGAGTTCAATTCTCAGACCGGGTGATGTGTTGTTTCCTTGAGCAAGACACTTTATTTCACATTGCTCCAGTTTACTCAGCTGTAGAAATGAGATGATAGGGACTGGGGTCCATATCATTCCACTGCAAAGTGGTCGTGGAGGTGCCACGGCAAAAAAGCACCCAGCACTCACTGTAAATGAGGTTGGTGTTAGGAAGGGCATTCAGCTGTAGAAATCAAGCCAGCATCACTTCCCGTCCCACCCTTGCAAGCAGGGAAAAGTGGACGTAAAATGATGATGATGACACACACACACACACACACACTTATATATATGTGTAGGATTTACATGTAGCAGTTGTACCAGGACATAAGCGCTTCCAAATTCTGGGAGGGCTCTGTAGAAACAGTAGACAGCTTCTGCTACCTAGGTGACCAAATTAGCAGCGGAGGTGGATGTTCTGAAAATAAGTAACCAGGGTAAGAACAGGATAGAAGTTTAGGGAGCTACTGCCACTGCTAGCTGCAAAAGGCTTTTCCCTCAAAATGAAAGGTACACAGTATGATGCGTGTATAATAACAGTAATGTTACATGATAGTGAGACCTGGGTTTTGTGTGCAGAAGACTTGCATAGATTGGAAAGAAATGAAGCCTGCATGCTCTGATGGATGTGTAATAGTAATATACATGAATGGCAAAGCATAGACGAACTGAGAGAGAGACTAGGCATAGGAGGAATCAAATGCTGTGTGCAGGAGAGGAGATTATATTGGTATGGACATGTGATGCATATGAAGGATGACAGCTGTATAAAAAGGTGCAGAGCACTCAGTGTTGACAGAAGCCTTGGAGTGGGAAGACCTGGGATAAGGTGATAAAAGCTCACCTTGCAAAGGCGATGACTCAGGATTGAAAACTCTGGTATTACGCAGTAATACAGAAGACCTGACTTCCTACGGGTACAAGCCGAAGCTGAAGCATATAGACAGTATTGCACCACGCCTCTCCCACTGCAAAGTGGTCGTGGAGGTGTCACAACAAAAAGCACCCAGACCACACTGTAAATGGCATTAGGAAGGGCATCCAACTGTAGAAATCAAGCCAGAATCAGTTCTGTATGAGCAAGACATGGTCACCTGACCTGGCATTGCCCACAACAGGACAAATTGTCTAACCCATGTTAGTGTGGAAAATGGACGTAAAATGGGGATGAGGGTGTTGTTGATGTTATATCATATTTCTCGGCTTATATACATAATATATAAGATCAAAAGATGGTTAAAAGAGTTCCATGTATTTTATTATGCGCATTTCAAAAACAAATATCATCATGCAATAACATTTGTGTTTTCATCAGATAAAATAGGAAGACATGATATGAAGGTTAAAAACACTTGTGAATAGTGCAGTTTTAAATCAACATATGTTGATTTAAAACTGCACTATTCACAAGTGTTTTTTAACCTTCATATCATGTCTTCCTGTTTTATCTGATGAAAACACAAATATTATTGCATGATGATATTTGTTTTTGAAATGCGCATAATAAAATACATGGAACTCTTTTAACCATCTTTTGATCTTATATATTATGTAAACTCCAGTCCTACAAACTGTAGAGTGCTTCTTATCCTATATCTGCATTGCTTTATTGTACTACAATAAAACTCACCTCCTACATATATATATATATATATATATATATATATATATATATATACACACACATTTGTGTGTGTGAATATATATATATATAGTCATCATACACATATATAAGCTGATAAATATCTGACAAAACAATTACTGGTAAAATGTTTATATTCAAGGTCAATATTTTGCCAATTTTCCCCAACTTCAAAATTCTGCATAAATGAGGGGCTAAAATATTTTTACTTTGGAAGCGAATATGATAGCGGTGGTTTCACGTTGGAGGTGAATATTACACCTGTTTCACTTTGGAGGTGAATATTACACCTGTTTCACTTTGGAGGTGAATATTACACCTGTTTCACTTTGGAGGTGAATATTACACCTGTTTCAATTTGGAGGTGAATATTGCACCAGTTTCACTTTGGAGGTGAATATTACACCTGTTGCACTTTGGAGGTGAATATTACACTGGTTTCACTTTCAATGTGAAATTCATATTTTTTATATGTTTTGAATAAATATGACCTTAAAAACGGTCAGAAATTGGTTAAAAATCATTATGTAATCGAGTTATAAAACAAAAAGCTGTACACTAAACAACATTTAAAACATTTTAAATATCAAAATATAAAAACTTCATCATAAATATATTCTCCATTCTTGATAATTTCAAAACCTCACCAACATAATCGGGGTGTTGGTTTATATTCAAGTATATATCGTCATCATGCATCCAATGCAATCCAATCCAGGATCTTCTCACTTCCGTTGAGGGAACCCCTCCCTGGTTGACCTCCAACCCAGGGCCTTCTTACACCTGTTGGAGAACCCCTCTCTGGTTGACCTCCACCATTTTCTCTTTGGTTTTGGTCATGTCTTCAGGGCTGTAGCCATACTCACCACACTTGGCCAATTGCAGGTTGGTGAGGCTATTTAACCCATGGTTGGGGGTGGTTGGCCGTTGACTCTGAAGAGTTTCATCCACCATTTTAACAACTCCTGTTTTGTGTTGCTGGGGTTCTATTTACCTTCCTCACCATATCAGGATCTGGTGGGGGGAGCCAGTTTAGCCGCCAATCAATCGACTATGAAGCAGGTTGTACTGGGTTACATGGTACCTGTAGCAGGCAGAAGCCTACCTGGCCATAGTTTTATATATATATATACATATATATATATGTATACATACATATATGGTGGCTGCCAACTCGTTTTCGAGTACGGCCACTACTTTATATCCATGTAGGAGAACCCCTACCGATGCGCTGAACGAGTGTGACTTTTTAGTCCAGCCAGCGACTTGAAAACTCTGGTACAAACACTACACTTGTGACAATTTTTGACACATAGTGCTGGGCCCATGGTACCATGTGATGACAAGTGCAGAGAGATCTCCAGATATAAAGCAATGCCTGTGCCGTGAAGCTTTTATAGTGAACAAAGGCACTGCACAAAGCCAGTCCCACTCTCTTAACCAAGATGATATTTACCAAAAGGAAGAACAAGTCAATATCATTGGATACCATAAGGGTTGCAGGTGTTATATCAGAGTTTTCCTTCTCCTAGAATTCTGCCTTTACAAAGGCTAAGGGCTCATCTCTCCCGATGATTTTGGACGGCCATTGACTCTTAAGAGCTCCTTTGACAGGTTTTGTTTTTAGTCCTGCAGGATGTCCAAAGTCACCCTCCTCACCAAAAAACCTTGGTGGGGTTGCCAGTTTAGTCGCCAACGACCCGACCATGGGACAGGTTGTACTGGAATACATGTTACCAGTAGCACCAACTGGTGACCTGACATACATACATACATATCATCACCATTTAATGTCTCTTTCTGTGGATTTAATGAAGGTGTGTAGGTTATAAAGCTGGGCTCACAATTGTCAGGTTTTGAAGTTGATTCCCATCCTAGGTGGCACTGTGTCCTTCAGCAACATATTTTATTCCGCAATGCCTCAATCCATCAGCTGTACCTGTAATTCAAAGGGGTCATCTGTACAACACTACACACATACACATCATCATCATCATGCTGAATTTCCCTTGTTCCCTTGTTCAAACAATTAGAACACTTGCTGTGTCCAACACACACATCATCATCATCATCATCATCATCATCATTGTTGTTGTTTTACATCTATCTTGCATGGGTAAAGCGGGTTATCACATTTAGAGGTGAGACAGGACAGATGGTTGCGTCAGTGATATACCATTCTGGCATGGGTTTCTATGGTTGGATGCCCTAATAAATTCCAACCATTTCACAACATGGCACCAGCAAGGCCAAGTTGAAAAGCATCAATTTTTTAATGAAATTTTTTTCCCCCCACCTTACTTTTTTTTTTAAATGGTTGAAACTTTTCTGAAATTTGCTGAGCAAATAAATGCGTAAATCTTAGCTGTTGTAAACATGTTCAAATCTTAGTTGTTGTAAACATGTAAATCTTAGTTGTAAACATGTGTAAATCTTAGTTGTAAACATGTGTAAATCTTAGTTGTTGTAAACATGTAAATCTTAGTTGTAAACATGTAAATCTTAGTTGTAAACATGTAAATCTTAGTTGTAAACATGTAAATCTTAGTTGTAAACATGTAAATCTTAGCTGTTGAAAACATGTAAATCTTAGCTGTTGTAAACATGTAAATCTTAGTTGTTGTAAACATGTAAATCTTAGCTGTTGTAAACATGTAAATCTTAGCTGTTGTAAACATGTAAATCTTAGCTGTTGTAAACATGTAAATCTTAGCTGTTGTAAACATGTAAATCTTAGCTGTTGTAAACATGTTCAAATCTTAGCTGTTGTAAACATGTAAATCTTAGCTGTTGTAAACATGTAAACCTTAGTTGTAAACATGTAAATCTTAGCTGTTGTAAACATGTAAACCTTAGTTGTAAACATGTAAATCTTAGCTGTTGTAAACATGTAAACCTTAGTTGTAAACATGTAAATCTTAGCTGTTGTAAACATGTAAATCTTAGCTGTTGTAAACATGTAAATCTTAGTTGTTGTAAACATGTAAATCTTAGCTGTTGTAAACATGTAAATCTTAGCTGTTGTAAACATGTAAATCTTAGTTGTTGTAAACATGTAAATCTTAGTTGTTGTAAACATGTAAATCTTAGTTGTTGTAAACATGTAAATCTTAGTTGTTGTAAACATGTAAATCTTAGTTGTTGTAAACATGTAAATCTTAGTTGTTGTAAACATGTAAATCTTAGTTGTTGTAAACATGTAAATCTTAGTTGTTGTAAACATGTAAATCTTAGCTGTTGTAAACATGTAAATCTTAGCTGTTGTAAACATGTAAATCTTAGTTGTTGTAAACATGTAAATCTTAGTTGTTGTAAACATGTAAATCTTAGTTGTTGTAAACATGTAAATCTTAGTTGTTGTAAACATGTAAATCTTAGCTGTTGTAAACATGTAAATCTTAGCTGTTGTAAACATGTAAATCTTAGTTGTTGTAAACATGTAAATCTTAGTTGTTGTAAACATGTGTAAATCTTAGCTGTTGTAAACATGTAAATCTTAGTTGTTGTAAACATGTGTAAATCTTAGCTGTTGTAAACATGTGTAAATCTTAGCTGTTGTAAACATGTAAATCTTAGTTGTAAACATGTGTAAATCTTAGCTGTTGTAAACATGTTCAAATCTTAGCTGTTGTAAACATGTAAATCTTAGCTGTTGTAAACATGTAAATCTTAGCTGTTGTAAACATGTGTAAATCTTTGCTGTTGTAAACATGTGTAAATCTTAGCTGTTGTAAACATGTAAATCTTAGTTGTAAACATGTAAATCTTAGTTGTTGTAAACATGTAAATCTTAGCTGTTGTAAACATGTAAATCTTAGTTGTAAACATGTGTAAATCTTAGCTGTTGTAAACATGTGTAAATCTTAGCTGTTGTAAACATGTAAATCTTAGTTGTAAACATGTGTAAATCTTAGCTGTTGTAAACATGTGTAAATCTTAGCTGTTGTAAACATGTAAATCTTAGTTGTAAACATGTGTAAATCTTAGCTGTTGTAAACATGTGTAAATCTTAGCTGTTGTAAACATGTAAATCTTAGCTGTTGTAAACATGTAAATCTTAGTTGTTGTAAACATGTAAATCTTAGTTGTTGTAAACATGTAAATCTTAGCTGTTGTAAACATGTAAATCTTAGCTGTTGTAAACATGTAAATCTTAGCTGTTATAAACATGTAAATCTTAGCTGTTGTAAACATGTAAATCTTAGCTGTTGTAAACATGTAAATCTTAGCTGTTGTAAACATGTAAATCTTAGCTGTTATAAACATGTAAATCTTAGCTGTTGTAAACATGTAAATCTTAGTTGTAAATTTAAACATTATTTTACTGGAAATACAGGAAACCAGACAGCATTGATAACTTCAATAAATGTAAACAATATTTTTATATTTGTAAACATACTTTTTGATATTCATTAATCCAGATTTCAGGAAATTGATGATAAAATAAAAATGGTGGGAACCAGGTGTAGGGTGTGGCAGGGGTACCGGAGGAGGAATACATTTAGTAAATGTGTGAAAATAAGTTAGCGGGGGTGGGTTTACTACTACTACTAATAATAATAATCTTATATAGGCACAAGGCCAGCAATTTGGGGGAGGGGAAAGTCAATTAAATCAACCCCAGTGCATGACTGGTACTTTATTTTATCGACCCCGTAAGGATGAAAGGCAAAGTTAACCACGGCGGGATTTGAACTCAGATTGTAAAGGGACGTAACTACGCTGGAAAGCATGTCCGACCCTTCTACCAATACTGCCAATCCTCAATAATAATGGTTTCAATAAAAATCGAGTAAAAAATCAGAAAACAATGACAATTAATAAGAAAAATACAACAATGAAAATTCTCCAATAGGGGGGATGACCACCCACAGTTGACTCAGGTACCCCACCAAATCTGAACCACCCGACGCTTCGAGAGCACCCAGGAAGGGCACCCCTCTCCTCCTCAAATTCACCAGCCTACAGGCGCATGATCAGAGTAGGCCCACTCACACGGGCCATTCTCGCCACATTCACCCACCTTTCAGCAAATGTACTGGGGGGACAGCACTTCTCTCTCCACCCTCACCTTCCTTCCCAAGAGAAATTTGAAAAAGTTGAAGAGGGATTGGCCGAAGTGAAAAGTGTCTGTCTTCAGTCCTTTCAGCCTGGTCCACCATACAACCTCTTTCGCTACTGCCACCAGACAAATTGCCTGCCCTTCCTGGCCAAAAGAAGGCGGCAGGTCGATCTTCACTATGGACTTGACCAATAGCCGGATCCGTTCTACACACAACAGCTGTTCGACATAACTCTGTAAGTCAGTAATGCACGGACACTGGACGATTGGGTGCAGAACGGTTTCATCACTCTGTGTGCATTTCAGGCAGGTCCGTCTGACAGCACTTCCGTACCTGTAGAGTTTATCTCAAACCGGCAGTGTGTTCCGGTAGCACTGCCAGGCGAGGGATTTCTGGCAGTTATCCATTGTCCTTGGCTCGAAAGTCCTCCGAAACAGACTGGTCAGTTCGACTTGGTCGACGTCCAGAGCTTCTCTGGGTGCATCGTTGCACTTTCCCACCACTAATCCTCTATAGAACGCAAG
Organism: Eledone cirrhosa; assembly: GCA_964016885.1. Classification (NCBI taxonomy): domain Eukaryota; kingdom Metazoa; phylum Mollusca; class Cephalopoda; order Octopoda; family Eledonidae; genus Eledone; species Eledone cirrhosa. The sequence goes on from OZ024756.1 coordinate 11,922,689, forward strand.
AGTGGAAGTTCCACTGATTGCATTGCCTGGCAACATTCCAGATGCCAGTCACCAAGTCTTGGTCTCTTCGTGACACAGGACTGCAGCTCAGTGAAAGAGACAAGCTGCAGAAAGGCCTGTCTGACAAGCGGCAACCATAACTGTTCACCGTTTAGGCAGAATATCTGGAGCTGCCACAGCCTCAGCGCATTATTAGCCACGGCATGCCTGGCCCTCCGTGTAGAGGGTGCTGGCAGCAGATGGACCGCCTCACCAATAGAACCTGTCCCCTCCACAAGAATTTGACTAGGAGCCATTGCAACTTGACAAGACACAACGGTCAGGCGGAAGTAGATAACGGATGTGATGTACGCAATCGCCACCCCTACCTGACCCTTTCAGAGACAGCTTCCTCGCAGCCCATTTCTGGGTGAAACTGGCTGCCTTGCTAGTCACCTTGTCCCAATTCTTATCCACTTGGAGGTCTGGTCGGAACCAAACCCCAAGAAAACTTTATCAGTCCATCTGTCCAGTCCCAACAACGCTGTTGGATGGCATGCCCACTGACTCTTCTGGGTTAAGTTTCGCTCCTGTCAACTTTTCATATTCCTCCAATAAGGTGCCGACCACCTCGATTTCTGAGGTGGCCATTAACTTTGACCAATGGTGATGTTGTCCACATAGGTGACACAGCCTTTCTGCGTCTCGATTCAAGCGGGATGCCCTGCAACAGCTCCAGTTTCTGCAGTAAAGGCTCGAGGGTCAAAACGTACAGGGAAGAGAGAGGGCACTCTTGACGGACTGATCGGGAGACCTGAAACGGTTCCGAGAGGTGGCTATTAACTTTGACCACAGAGCAGATGCCGCTGTGCATTGCAGCGATCCAGCTTCTGAAGACGGGGCCAAAGCCAGCTGCCGTGAGGACAGCCTCCAGGTACCGATGGTCGACCCTATCGAATGCTTTCGATTGATCTAATTTGATCAAAGCCCCACCGAAGCCAGGTTTATGCCCTACCGTCTCTATGATGTATTGTTGTGTATGGACCTCGTCGGGATTGTGCAAGTTTCCACCTCTTGAAATTCGTCTTCAACCCTTTAAAAAATGTGTCCACCACAAGTCTGAAAGCATGATCTTCTCTGTTGGTCACATCCGCCACCACTAACTTACCTTATGGGTCCAGGGAGATGGTCCGTAGTGCTGGTGACATTGATGTAGGTGTTGGTAATAGTTGCCTCAAGGCTTTCGCATCCCCACCCCCACCCATTTTTAGAGGGCAAAGTCAGAGAGTTTTTTTTTTTTCTCTTTTTGTTTTGTGGACAGCATTTTACCACTCCTCACCTTCGTCGCCATTTGTATTTTGTATCCAATTGCATGATGTCAAGTTGGGGCATGTTTTCCACATGAGTTGGTATTGATGTTGATGATGGGGTTGCTTTTTCAGTCTCAGCCATGTTTGTTGCTGCTGTTCCTGCCTCTTTTTCTTGATGTCTTTGTAGATGTTTCTGCTTTTGTTGGTGCAAATTGGTTGTTAGTAGTAGTGCGGGTTTTTTGTTCCTTTGTTCTCTGTTTGAAGGGGTGTTTGCATCACAGATATAACATTGGGGCCTCCTCTCTTCCATAGCTACAAACAGCTGTGTACCATTCGGCAGTTCAATGATATCAGGAGTTCTTTCCTGATTTATTTGGAGCAAAAGCTCCATTTCAAATCCGATCCAGCTCTCCTGACATAATTGGTGAATTTGGAAGATGTTTTTGCTATCCTCTTTATCCTCCAGGATGGCCTCTACTAACCAGGAGATCTTTATCTCAGGCAGTACATTTTTTTTACCTTCATTAAGTATTTCCCCATGTAAGTTGGGATTAGCAAAAAACTCTTGCTGTTTAAAGCGTTGATCGAGTGAGTCTTAACTTTGATTTCCAATGAGAATCCCACTTCTATTGTCCACACCTCCTTTAAGACTTATTGAGCTTCCAGAATAGAGGGTCGCTCCGAGCGTTTATTGTACATTTCTAAACATTCAAAATAAAGGAAGATTTTTTAAATAGCAGCTGTATTAATGTATTGATTATTTTATCTACTTGTAGCTCTCTTTTTTTCTTCTTTGGAAAAACCATTCTTAAATCTATATCTGTGTGTGTATATTTCAGTATAGTTCATTTCACTTTACACCTGTAAATTTACTACAGTATATACAGTTTAGTTCATTTCACTTTACACCTGTAAATTTACTACAGTATATTTCAGTATAGTTCATTTCACTTTACACCTGTAAATTTACTACAGTATATTTCATTATAGTTCATTTCACTTTACACCTGTAAATTTACTACAGTATATTTCAGTATAGTTCATTTCACTTTACACCTGTAAATTTACTACAGTATATACAGTAAAGTTCATTTCACTTTACACCTGTAAATTTACTACAGTATATACAGTTTAGTTCATTTCACTTTACACCTGTAAATTTACTACAGTATATTTCAGTATAGTTCATTTCACTTTACACCTGTAAATTTACTACAGTATATACAGTAAAGTTCATTTCACTTTACACCTGTAAATTTACTACAGTATATACAGTTTAGTTCATTTCACTTTACACCTGTAAATTTACTACAGTATATACAGTAAAGTTCATTTCATTTTATACCTGTAAATTTACTACAGTATATACAGTTTAGTTCATTTCACTTTACACCTGTAAATTTACTACAGTATATACAGTAAAGTTCATTTCACTTTACAGTAAAGTTCATTTCACTTTACACCTGTAAATTTACTACAGTATATACAGTAAAGTTCATTTCACTTTACACCTGTAAATTTACTACAGTATATTTCAGTATAGTTCATTTCACTTTACACCTGTAAATCTACTACAGTATATTTCAGTATAGTTCATTTCACTTTACACCTGTAAATTTAGTACAGTATATTTCAGTAAAGTTCATTTCACTTTACACCTGTAAATTTACTACAGTATATTTCAGTATAGTTCATTTCACTTTACACCTGTAAATTTACTACAGTATATTTCATTATAGTTCATTTCATTTTACACCATTTCACTTTACACCTGTAAATCTACTACAGTATATTTCAGTATAGTTCATTTCACTTTACACCTGTAAATCTACTACAGTATATTTCAGTATAGTTCATTTCACTTTACACCTGTAAATTTAGTACAGTATATTTCAGTAAAGTTCATTTCACTTTACACCTGTAAATTTACTACAGTATATTTCAGTATAGTTCATTTCACTTTACACCTGTAAATTTAGTACAGTATATTACAGTTTAGTTCATTTCACTTTACACCTGTAAATTTACTACAGTATATTTCAGTATAGTTCATTTCACTTTACACCTGTAAATTTAGTACAGTATATTTCAGTAAAGTTCATTTCACTTTACACCTGTAAATTTACTACAGTATATACAGTAAAGTTCATTTCACGTTACACCTGTAAATTTAGTACAGTATATTTCAGTAAAGTTCATTTCACTTTACACCTGTAAATTTACTACAGTATATACAGTTTAGTTCATTTCACTTTACACCTGTAAATTTACTACAGTATATTTCAGTATAGTTCATTTCATTTTACACCTGTAAATTTACTACAGTATAGTTCATTTAACTTTACACCTGTAAATTTACTACAGTATATACAGTATAGTTCATTTAACTTTACACCTGTAAATTTAGTACAGTATATACAGTAAAGTTCATTTCACTTTACACCTGTAAATCTACTACAGTATATTACAGTTTAGTTCATTTCACTTTACACCTGTAAATCTACTACAGTATATAACAGTATAGTTCATTTAACTTTACACCTGTAAATTTAGTACAGTATATACAGTAAAGTTCATTTCACTTTACACCTGTAAATCTACTACAGTATATTACAGTTTAGTTCATTTCACTTTACACCTGTAAATCTACTACAGTATATTACAGTTTAGTTCATTTCACTTTACACCTGTAAATTTACTACAGTATATACAGTAAAGTTCATTTCACTTTACACCTGTAAATTTACTACAGTATATACAGTAAAGTTCATTCACTTTACACCTGTAAATTTACTACAGTATATACAGTATAGTTCATTTCACTTTACACCTGTAAATCTACTACAGTATATTACAGTTTAGTTCATTTCACTTTACACCTGTAAATTTACTACAGTATATTTCAGTTTAGTTCATTTCACTTTACACCTGTAAATTTACTACAATATATACAGTAAAGTTCATTTCACTTTACACCTGTAAATTTACTACAGTATATACAGTTTAGTTCATTTCACTTTACACCTGTAAATTTACTACAGTATATACAGTAAAGTTCATTTCACTTTACACCTGTAAATTTACTACAATATATACAGTAAAGTTCATTTCACTTTACACCTGTAAATTTACTACAGTATATACAGTTTAGTTCATTTCACTTTACACCTGTAAATTTACTACAGTATATACAGTAAAGTTCATTTCACTTTACACCTGTAGATTTACTACAATATATACAGTATAGTTCATTTCACTCTACACCTGTAAATCTACTACAATATATTTCAGTAAAGTTCATTTCACTTTATACCTGTAAATTTACTACAGTATATTTCAGTAAAGTTCATTTCACTTTACACCTGTAAATTTACTACAGTATATACAGTTTAGTTCATTTCACTTTACACCTGTAAATTTACTACAGTATATACAGTAAAGTTCATTTCATTTTATACCTGTAAATTTACTACAGTATATACAGTTTAGTTCATTTCACTTTACACCTGTAAATTTACTACAGTATATACAGTAAAGGTCATTTCACTTTACACCTGTAAATTTACTACAGTATATACAGTTTAGTTCATTCCACTTTAGACCTGTAAATTTACTACAGTATATACAGTAAAGTTCATTTCACTTTACACCTGTAAATTTACTACAGTATATTTCAGTATAGTTCATTTCACTTTACACCTGTAATTCTACTACAGTATATACAGTAAAGTTCATTTCACTTTACACCTGTAAATTTACTACAGTATATACAGTTTAGTTCATTTCACTTTACACCTGTAAATTTACTACAGTATATTTCAGTATAGTTCATTTCACTTTACACCTGTAAATTTACTACAGTATATTTCATTATAGTTCATTTCATTTTACACCATTTCACTTTACACCTGTAAATCTACTACAGTATATTTCAGTATAGTTCATTTCACTTTACACCTGTAAATCTACCACAGTATATTTCAGTATAGTTCATTTCACTTTACACCTGTAAATTTAGTACAGTATATTTCAGTAAAGTTCATTTCACTTTACACCTGTAAATTTAGTACAGTATATTTCAGTAAAGTTCATTTCACTTTACACCTGTAAATTTACTACAGTATATACAGTTTAGTTCATTTCACTTTACACCTGTAAATTTACTACAGTATATTTCAGTATAGTTCATTTCACTTTACACCTGTAAATTTACTACAGTATATACAGTATAGTTCATTTAACTTTACACCTGTAGATTTACTACAGTATATACAGTTTAGTTCATTTCACTTTACACCTGTAAATTTACTACAGTATATTTCAGTATAGTTCATTTCACTTTACACCTGTAAATTTACTACAGTATATTTCATTATAGTTCATTTCATTTTACACCATTTCACTTTACACCTGTAAATCTACTACGGTATATTTCAGTATAGTTTATTTCACTTTACACCTGTAAATCTACCACAGTATATTTCAGTAAAGTTCATTTCACTTTACACCTGTAAATTTACTACAATATATTTCAGTATAGTTCATTTCACTTTACACCTGTAAATTTACTACAGTATATACTGTATAGTTCATTTAACTTTACACCTGTAAATTTACTACAGTATATACAGTATAGTTCATTTAACTTTACACCTGTAAATTTAGTACAGTATATACAGTAAAGTTCATTTCACTTTACACCTGTAAATCTACTACAGTATATTACAGTTTAGTTCATTTCACTTTACACCTGTAAATCTACTACAGTATATTACAGTTTAGTTCATTTCACTTTACACCTGTAAATCTACTACAGTATATACAGTAAAGTTCATTTCACTTTACACCTGTAAATTTACTACAGTATATACAGTAAAGTTCATTTCACTTTACACCTGTAAATTTACTACAGTATATTTCAGTTTAGTTCATTTCACTTTACACCTGTAAATCTACTACAGTATATACAGTATAGTTCATTTCACTTTACACCTGTAAATTTACTACAGTATATTTCAGTTTAGTTCATTTAACTTTACACCTGTAAATCTACTACAGTATATACAGTATAGTTCATTTCACTTTACACCTGTAAATCTACTACAGTATATTTCAGTGTGCACTAATGGCTGATTGAATATGCAAGTGTTTGTTTCTCAAAAAGAATGTTCCATTCCTTCCTCCTCTCTCTACCTCCTCATTCTATCTTCTGATGAAGGACTAGTGTTCGAAACATGGAGACACATTTCCTACTCTATCAAGCATTAAACTAATATATTTCTTCATTGTACTGTGTTGTTTGCCTTATTTCTGTTTACTTTTTACACACACACACACACCCACACACATATATATATATTGTTATACTTTGTGTGTGTGTGTGTGTGTGCGTGCGTATATATATATGTATGTGTGTGTGTGTATATATATATCTATATATCTAAAACAGAGAATGTCTGTCTGTCTCACTCCTTAAAACTCGAGAACCACCCAACTGATTGTTTTCAAACTTTACACATGTAATACTTATGGTCCTGTGAGTGTTTTGAGCAAAAAATATTTCGAATTTTCAATATCCCTGGGAACTGCATTAGGCAATTTAGCAATCTCTCTCTATAATTCTCGGTCTTTCTTTTTAGATAGATACATAGCTACAACGTCACACCATTATAATATCTGTCTGTATGTCTGGCTGTCTGCATCACGACATTAGGATATTATATGTATGTGTGTGTGTGTGTGTTTGTATATGTATATATAGTGTGTGTGTATATATATATAGTGTGTAACATTTTTCGAAATATTTACTTCTGCGTTCACAGATTTATTTTTTTAGTTTCAGAAGATCCCGCTAAGGGTGAAAGCAGCGATTCTTTGCTTAAACTTTAATCTGTTATTTTAATATCATCATCATCATTTTACGCCTGCTTTTCCGTGCTTGCAAGGGTGGGACAGGAACTGATTCTGGCTTGATTTCTACAACTGGATGCCCTTCCTAACACGAACCTCATTTACAGTGAGTGCTGGGTGCCTTTTTTCCGTGGCGTCTACACGTCCACTTTACAGTGGAATGATATGGACCCCAGTCCCTATCATCTCATTTCTACAGCTGAGTAAACTGGAGCAATGTGAAATAAAGTGTCTTGCTCAAGGAAACAACACATCACCTGGTCTGAGAATTGAACTCACAACCTTTCGGTTGCAAACCCAATGCTCTAACCACTAAGCCATGTACCTGCATTATATATATATATATATATATATATATATATATATATATATATATATATATATATATATATATATATATATATATATATATATATATATTAGAAATTGGAATAAATGCTCTGAAATAGCGATATATATGTGAATATAGACATAGAATATTCGAAAATATTCTGTATGTTTATAATAAACATTTTGAAGACCTAATCGCTATAGAATAGAATACGTCACGTATTACAATTAGATTCTCGATAAAAGCAAGGGAAGTAATCTACGCGTTTCATTCTCGTTAGAAATCATCAGGACTACATATCCGGTGCTTTTATCGAGAATGACACAGCTAGAGACTTATAGAATACTTAGCTGTGTACAGGAACTGGTTTGAAAGAGCGGTTGCCGGTCCGGCAGAAATTAGAAATTGGAATAAATGCTCTGAAATAGCGATATATATGTGAATATAGACATAGAATATTCGAAAATATTCTGTATGTTTATAATAAACATTTTGAAGACCTAATCGCTATAGAATAGAATACGTCACGTATTACAATTAGATTCTCGATAAAAGCAAGGGAAGTAATCTACGCGTTTCATTCTCGTTAGAAATCATCAGGACTACATATCCGGTGCTTTTATCGAGAATGACACAGCTAGAGACTTATAGAATACTTAGCTGTGTACAGGAACTGGTTTGAAAGAGCGGTTGCCGGTCCGGCAGAAATTAGAAATTGGAATAAATGCTCTGAAATAGCGATATATATGTGAATATAGACATAGAATATTCGAAAATATTCTGTATGTTTATAATAAACATTTTGAAGACCTAATCGCTATAGAATAGAATACGTCACGTATTACAATTAGATTCTCGATAAAAGCAAGGGAAGTAATCTACGCGTTTCATTCTCGTTAGAAATCATCAGGACTACATATCCGGTGCTTTTATCGAGAATGACACAGCTAGAGACTTATAGAATACTTAGCTGTGTACAGGAACTGGTTTGAAAGAGCGGTTGCCGGTCCGGCAGAAATTAGAAATTGGAATAAATGCTCTGAAATAGCGATATATATGTGAATATAGACATAGAATATTCGAAAATATTCTGTATGTTTATAATAAACATTTTGAAGACCTAATCGCTATAGAATAGAATACGTCACGTATTACAATTAGATTCTCGATAAAAGCAAGGGAAGTAATCTACGCGTTTCATTCTCGTTAGAAATCATCAGGACTACATATCCGGTGCTTTTATCGAGAATGACACAGCTAGAGACTTATAGAATACTTAGCTGTGTACAGGAACTGGTTTGAAAGAGCGGTTGCCGGTTCGGCAGAAATTAGAAATTGGAATAAATGCTCTGAAATAGCGATATATATGTGAATATAGACATAGAATATTCGAAAATATTCTGTATGTTTATAATAAACATTTTGAAGACCTAATCGCTATAGAATAGAATACGTCACGTATTACAATTAGATTCTCGATAAAAGCAAGGGAAGTAATCTACGCGTTTCATTCTCGTTAGAAATCATCAGGACTACATATCCGGTGCTTTTATCGAGAATGACACAGCTAGAGACTTATAGAATACTTAGCTGTGTACAGGAACTGGTTTGAAAGAGCGGTTGCCGGTCCGGCAGAAATTAGAAATTGGAATAAATGCTCTGAAATAGCGATATATATGTGAATATAGACATAGAATATTCGAAAATATTCTGTATGTTTATAATAAACATTTTGAAGACCTAATCGCTATAGAATAGAATACGTCACGTATTACAATTAGATTCTCGATAAAAGCAAGGGAAGTAATCTACGCGTTTCATTCTCGTTAGAAATCATCAGGACTACATATCCGGTGCTTTTATCGAGAATGACACAGCTAGAGACTTATAGAATACTTAGCTGTGTACAGGAACTGGTTTGAAAGAGCGGTTGCCGGTCCGGCAGAAATTAGAAATTGGAATAAATGCTCTGAAATAGCGATATATATGTGAATATAGACATAGAATATTCGAAAATATTCTGTATGTTTATAATAAACATTTTGAAGACCTAATCGCTATAGAATAGAATACGTCACGTATTACAATTAGATTCTCGATAAAAGCAAGGGAAGTAATCTACGCGTTTCATTCTCGTTAGAAATCATCAGGACTACATATCCGGTGCTTTTATCGAGAATGACACAGCTAGAGACTTATAGAATACTTAGCTGTGTACAGGAACTGGTTTGAAAGAGCGGTTGCCGGTCCGGCAGAAATTAGAAATTGGAATAAATGCTCTGAAATAGCGATATATATGTGAATATAAACATAGAATATTCGAAAATATTCTATAAGTCTCTAGCTGTGTCATTCTCGATAAAAGCACCGGATATGTAGTCCTGATGATTTCTAACGAGAATGAAACGCGTAGATTACTTCCCTTGCTTTTATCGAGAATCTAATTGTAATACGTGACGTATTCTATTCTATAGCGATTAGGTCTTCAAAATGTTTATTATAAACATACAGAATATTTTCGAATATTCTATGTCTATATTCACATATATATCGCTATTTCAGAGCATTTATTCCAATTTCTAATTTCTGCCGGACCGGCAACCGCTCTTTCAAACCAGTTCCTGTACACAGCTAAGTATTCTATAAGTCTCTAGCTGTGTCATTCTCGATAAAAGCACCGGATATGTAGTCCTGATGATTTCTAACGAGAATGAAACGCGTAGATTACTTCCCTTGCTTTTATCGAGAATCTAATTGTAATACGTGACGTATTCTATTCTATAGCGATTAGGTCTTCAAAATGTTTATTATAAACATACAGAATATTTTCGAATATTCTATGTCTATATTCACATATATATCGCTATTTCAGAGCATTTATTCCAATTTCTAATTTCTGCCGGACCGGCAACCGCTCTTTCAAACCAGTTCCTGTACACAGCTAAGTATTCTATAAGTCTCTAGCTGTGTCATTCTCGATAAAAGCACCGGATATGTAGTCCTGATGATTTCTAACGAGAATGAAACGCGTAGATTACTTCCCTTGCTTTTATCGAGAATCTAATTGTAATACGTGACATATTCTATTCTATAGCGATTAGGTCTTCAAAATGTTTATTATAAACATACAGAATATTTTCGAATATTCTATGTCTATATTCACATATATATCGCTATTTCAGAGCATTTATTCCAATTTCTAATTTCTGCCGGACCGGCAACCGCTCTTTCAAACCAGTTCCTGTACACAGCTAAGTATTCTATAAGTCTCTAGCTGTGTCATTCTCGATAAAAGCACCGGATATGTAGTCCTGATGATTTCTAACGAGAATGAAACGCGTAGATTACTTCCCTTGCTTTTATCGAGAATCTAATTGTAATACGTGACGTATTCTATTCTATAGCGATTAGGTCTTCAAAATGTTTATTATAAACATACAGAATATTTTCGAATATTCTATGTCTATATTCATATATATATATATATATATATATATATATATATATATATAATTATGTATTTGTGTACAGATATTTTTGCATACACAATAACAAAATATAAACAAACGTATTTATTCCACGAGGCTCGATAAGGATAAATATATATCAAATATTTAAGAACCCTAGAGCAAATCCCGGGCAACGCCGGGCCATTCTGCTAGTATATAATACAATACAATTTAATGTATTTCATTTAAGTGACAATGAACTGTACATGCCCTCTCACCACATTGCAGGCCCCACCCCATTTAGGGGTCTTCCCATTGAATCTTCTTCAATTGTTGGCAAAACTTACCATGAACTTTTGCATAATTCCTTATAATGTTATTTGTGAGAAGAACAGAGAGAGAGACAGACAGACAGGTGGATGGCTGGATGCATGAAATCAGATGACACACTCTCACGCACGCCTCTACATATGTATATATGGTTGACTGAGAACGTGTGTGTATGTGTATATATATGCATGTGAGAACGTGTGTGTATGTGTATATGCATGTGAGAATGTGTGTGTGTGTGTGTATATGCATGTGAGAACGTGTGTGTATGTGTATATGCATGTGAGAATGTGTTTGTATGTGTATATGCATGTGAAAACGTGTGTGTATGTGTATATGCATGTGAAAACGTGTGTGTATGTGTATATGCATGTGAGAACGTGTGTATGTGTATATGCATGTGAGAATGTGTGTGTATGTGTATATGCATGTGAGAATGTGTGTGTATGTGTATATGCATGTGAAAACGTGTGTGTATATGCATGTGAGAACGTGTGTTTATGTGTATATGTGTGTGTATGTGTATATGCATGTGAGGATGTGTGTTTATGTGTATATGTGTGTGTATGTGTATATGCATGTGAGGACGTGTGTTTATGTGTATATGTGTGTGTATGTGTATATGCATGTGAGGACGTGTGTTTATGTGTATATGTGTGTGTATGTGTATATGCATGTGAGGACGTGTGTTTATGTAACTCCACAGAGACTCATCTATTTAGGCTTTCGTTAATGTTGTCAAGAGTTCAGTTGTTGGTATGAGTAAATCACATTTGCTCTGTTAATTCTGGTTCCAACATCAAACTGGTGCATTACTCTCTATCATATTTACTTGATGGAATAAAATGTGTGTGTGTGGGGGGGGCACAAAACAAAGCATAAAAGGGGGTTATTGAGCTGGCATCACAGAAAACCATATTCTCGTCTCCTATACATAATGGGGAAATAAGAGAACTGTTTATTTTTCTTTAACCTATTAAAAGTGTTTCGATGTACAATTTATGATTGGAGGCACGTGGCTTAGTGGTTAGAGCATTCGGCTTGCAATCGAAAGGTTGTGAGTTCAATTCCCAGACCGGGTGATGTGTTGTTTCCTTGAGCAAGACACTTTATTTCACATTGCTCCAGTTTACTCAGATGTAGAAATGAGATGATAGGACTGGGGTCCCCTATCATTCCACTGCAAAGTGGTCGTGGAGGTGCCACGGCAAAAAAAAAAAGCACCCAGCCCACTGTAAAGTGGACGTGTAGGTGCCATGGAAAAAAAAGCACCCAGCCCACACTGTAAAGTGGACGTGTAGGCGCCACGGAAAAAAAAGCACCCAACCCACACAGTAAAGTGGTCGTGGAGGCGCCACGGAAAAAAAAGCACCCAACCCACACAGTAAAGTGGACGTGGAGGCGCCACGGAAAAAAAAGTACCCAGCACTCACTGTAAATGAGGTTGGTGTTAGGAAGGGCATCCAGCTGAATAAATCAAGCCAGAATCAGTTCCCGTCCCACCCTTGCAAGCAGGGAAAAGTGGACGTAAAAGTATGATGATGATAGTTGTACTATTGCTACCCAAATGATAGCCTGGACTGCAGAACTCCAGTTTCCACCTTACAGTTACAGAATGGAGAAAAGTAGAGTACTGCATGGGAGACATGTTGAAATAACCAACTGACAGAGCTCACAGGTGGACGGTGGACAGTGGGGGGGGGGGGGAGTGGGGGGGGTTAATGATGGAATCTGTGTGTGTGTGTATTGATGTGTACATATGTGTGTGTGTATATATGTGTTTGTGTGTATTGATGTGTATATATGTGTTTGTGTGTATTGATGTGTATATATGTGTTTGTGTGTATTGATGTGTATATATGTGTTTGTGTGTATATTGATGTGTATATATGTGTTTGTGTGTATATTGATGTGTACATATGTGTTTGTGTGTGTATTGATGTGTATATATGTGTTTGTGTGTGTATTGATGTGTACGTGTGTGTAGTGATGTGTATATATGTAATTGTGTGTATTGATGTGTATATATGTGTTTGTGTGTGTATTGATGTGTACATATGTGTTTGTGTGTGTGTATTGATGTGTACATATGTGTTTGTGTGTGTATTGATGTGTATATATGTGTTTGTGTGTATTGATGTGTATATATGTGTTTGTGTGTGTATTGATGTGTATATATGTGTTTGTATGTGTGTATTGATGTGTTTGTGTGTATTGATGTGTTTGTGTGTGTATTGATGTGTACATATGTGTTTGTGTGTGTAGTGATGTGTATATATGTAATTGTGTGTATTGATGTGTATATATGTGTTTGTGTGTGTGTATTGATGTGTATATATGTGTTTGTGTGTATTGATGTGTGCGTGTGTGTAGTGATGTGTATATATGTAATTGTGTGTATTGATGTGTATATATGTGTTTGTGTGTGTATTGATGTGTACATATGTGTTTGTGTGTGTGTATTGATGTGTATATATGTGTTTGTGTGTATTGATGTGTACGTGTGTGTAGTGATGTGTATATATGTAATTGTGTGTATTGATGTGTATATATGTGTTTGTGTGTGTATTGATGTGTACATATGTGTTTGTGTGTGTGTATTGATGTGTATATATGTGTTTGTGTGTATTGATGTGTATATATGTGTGTGTGTGTATATTGATGTGTATGTTTGTGTGTGTGTATTGATGTGTATATATATGTGTGTGTGTGTGTATTGATGTGTATGTATGTGTGTGTGTGTATTGATGTGTATGTTTGTGTTTGTGTGTGTATATATGTGTTTGTGTGTATTGATGTGTATATATGTGTTTGTGTGTGTATTGATGTGTACATATGTGTTTGTGTGTGTGTGTATTGATGTGTATATATGAGTTTGTGTGTGTATTGATGTGTATATATGTGTTTGTGTGTATTGATGTGTGTTTGTGTGTGCATGTTTGTAGGAAGTAGATATCCTCTACATTTTTTTCCTTTCCTCTTGTGCTTCTCTTTCATCTTCTGTCTTTCCAAAGAAATCAGGAAGTTAAAAGCAATTGGTTAATATGGTAATATATATATATATATATATATATATATATATATCATTTCATCATCATCATCATTTTACGTCCACTTTTCCCTGCTTACAAGGGTGGGACGGGAACTGATTCTGGCTTGATTTCTACAGCTGGATGCCCTTCCTAACACGAACCTCATTTACAGTGAGTGCTGGGTGCTTTTTTCCGTGGCGCCTACACGTCCACTTTACAGTGTGGGCTGGGTGCTTAATTGCCGTGGCACCTGCACGACCACTTTGCAGTGGAATGATAGGGACCCCAGTCCTATCATCTCATTTCTACAGCTGAGTAAACTGGAGCAATGTGAAATAAAGTGTCTTGCTCAAGGAAACAACACATCACCCGGTCTGAGAATTGAACTCACAACCTTTCGATTGCAAGGCCAATGCTCTAACCAATAAGCCATGTTCCTCCTATATATATATATATATATATTTGTTTTGCAAGGTTTTTGATATGAAATCGTGTGTCAAAACAAATATTGTCATACTTGGGGAGGGTCATATTGTTATAATAATATTGCCAGAAATAATAACAGAACACACTCACTGTTTGGTTGGTTTTCGCTTCTGCATCTTTTATATCTCCATAGTTAATTTATTTGGCCATCAGCGTTTATCATTGATTGACCAATGGTTAAAAATACAGATATAAAAATATATATATATATATATATATAGTCTATCAAAGTTCTTTCGTTGCACATCTGCAACATCATCAGTGGTACTATTATGTTTCCTCCTGTTGTGCTGTATGTCTACTCCATTTTTATTTTTATTTATTTATTCTTGTCTCTGCGCATGCGTTTGCATGTGTGTATAATGTTTGATGTGTGTGTTCGTGTTTGGGTGTATGTGTTTTTGTATTCTATCTTTGTTTACCAGTGTGTGTTTATATGTGTTTGTTGTTATTGTACTTGTGTATATATTTATTTATTTATATTTCCCTTAAGTCAGTAATGTGTGTTTGGGTATGGTTGTTGTTGTTATTCCATTCGAGTTACGTCCCTTTATGGTCTGAGTTCAAATCCCGCTGAGGTTAACTTTGCCTTTCATCCTTACGGGATCGATAAAATAAAGCACCAGTAATGCACTGGGATAATTGCTGGCCTTGTACTAAAAAGTAGAAAGAATTATATTTCAATATATGTAGTTATATATGTAGCTATATCCACATGTATGTGTATATAAATATATATATGTGTATGTAAGTATTTGGTGAGGAGGGTGATTTTGGACACCCTGCAGGACAAAAAACAAATCCCGCACAGGCATTGCACGATAGAATTAATTAATAATTATTAATAATGGTATATCGTGCAATGACCATACTTGATAACGTGGGGGCAGCCATCATGTATACATGTATGTATATATATGTATGTGTGTGTGTATATATATATATATATATGTCTGTATACATATTATGAGGTGTGTCTATGTACGTATACATATTATGAGGTGTGCGTATGTACGTATACATATGAGGTGTGCGTATGTACGTGTACATATTATGAGGTGTGCGTATGTATGTGTACATATTATGAGGTGTGCGTATGTACGTGTACATATTATGAGGTGTGCGTATGTATACATATGAGGTGTGTGTATGTACGTATACATATTATGAGGTGTCTATGTACGTGTACATATTATGAAGTGTGTGTATGTACCTGTACATATTATGAGATGTGTCTATGTACGTATACATATTATGAGGTGTGTCTATGTACGTATACATATTATGAGGTACGTGTATGTACGTGTATATATTATGAGGTGTGTGTATGTATGTGTACATATTATGAGGTGGTGTGTCTATGTACGTATACATATTATGAGGTGTGCGTATGTACGTGTACATATTATGAGGTGTGTATATGTACGTGTACATATGAGGTGGTGTGTGTATGTACGTATACATATTATGAGGTGTGTGTATGTACGTGTACATATTATGAGGTGTGTGTATGTATGTATACATATTATGAGGTGTGCGTATGTACGTATACATATTATGAGGTGTGCGTATGTATATACATATTATGAGGTGTGTGTATGTACGTATCTATATTATTATTGTTCATAAATATATTTTTCAATCATGACAACTTATTAGTAAAGCTTTATAAGAAATAGTTTCCCAGGAGCCACCACATGGAGGTTAGTTTGGCTTGGTCCCTTGTGTATACAGTGATACCTCGCAGTACGAGTTTAATTTGCTCCATGACCGAGCTCATTTTATTATTTACTTGTTTTATAAATCAACTTTCCCCATTGAAAGTAATTTAAATATAAATAATCCATTCCAGTCCCCAAACCACCCCGAAATCATTTTTTTTTTTTTTTTTTTTTTGTGGGTTTTAAAATAGAAAAGGTGCAGTTACAAGGAAAAGGACATCATCATAATCACCGTTTTACGCCTGTTCTTCCACACTGGCATGGGTTACACGGGTTGTCCTGTTGTGGGCAGTGTCTGGTCGGCTGACCTGGTCTTGCTCATACGGGAACTGATTCT
Organism: Eledone cirrhosa; assembly: GCA_964016885.1. Classification (NCBI taxonomy): domain Eukaryota; kingdom Metazoa; phylum Mollusca; class Cephalopoda; order Octopoda; family Eledonidae; genus Eledone; species Eledone cirrhosa. The sequence continues at coordinate 11,939,574 of OZ024756.1, forward strand.
GGCTTGATTTCTACAGCTGGGTGCCCTTCCTAACACCAATTATAAAAACAAAATAAAAGAGAATGTAAAAGAAATCTGTAAACTGGTTTTATTAATTTAATTACCTTAAAGATGGGACGGTTGGTATACGAGAAAGATGATGGAATGGGGAGGAGGAGAATCTCCTGCCATTAAGACTCCAGGAAGAACAATTTATGGCATTTTCTCTCTCATTTAGAAACATATCTTAGAAACATATCTCTTCCAGGGAACCAGTCTCTTCCACTAATTATTATTACATAATAGCAAAAAACACACAAAATTAAAGAAAAATATACTGGGAAAAACATAATAGGGAATCTGCCACAAAGAGATAATCACGTGACCTGAGTGTGTAGAGGCTGCATTTGTTGGGACTGTGTGTGTGGAGGTTGCACTTGTTGGGAGAGTGTGTGGAGGCTACCCTCGTTGGGAGAGTGTGTGGCGGCTGCGCTTATTGGGAGAGTGTGTGGAGGCTGCGCTTATTGGGAGAGTGTGTGGAGGCTGCGCTTGTTGGGAGAGTGTGTGGAGGCTGCGCTTATTGGGAGAGTGTGTGGAGGCTGCGCTTATTGGGAGAGTGTGTGGAGGCTGCGCTTGTTGGGAGAGTGTGTGGAGGCTGCACTTGTTGGGAGAGTGTGTGGAGGCTGCACTTGTTGGGAGAGTGTGTGGAGGCTGCACTTGTTGGGAGAGTGTGTGGAGGCTGCACTTGTTGGGAGAGTGTGTGGAGGCTGCACTTGTTGGGAGAGTGTGTGGAGGCTGCACTTGTTGGGAGAGTGTGTGGAGGCTGCCCTTGTTGGTAGAGTGTGTGGAGGCTGCGTTTGTTGAGAGAGTGTGTGGAGGCTGCACTTGTTGGGAGAGTGTGTGGAGGCTGCACTTGTTGGGAGAGTGTGTGGAGGCTGCACTTGTTGGGAGAGTGTGTGGAGGCTGCCCTTGTTGGGAGAGTGTGTGGAGGCTGCCCTTGTTGGTAGAGTGTGTGGAGGCTGCGTTTGTTGAGAGAGTGTGTGCGAGCTCACTACCGACTAACGGTCGCTTGTATGAAACTCACTTGTACTACAAGACAAAAATTTGCCTGAGCCTCAGCTCGTACAGCTAATTATTGGTACAATGGGGATGTTTCTCCTGTATGTATGTATATATATATATATATGTGACCTAACCAACTGTTATTATGTCAGGTCACCAGTTGGTGCTACTGGTAACATGTATCCCAGTACAACCTGTCTCATGGTCGGGTTGTTGGTGACTAAACTGGCAACCCCACCAAGGTTTCTTGGTGAGGAGGGTGACTTTGGACATCCTGCAGGACTAAAAACAAAACCTGTCATAGGGCAAAGGAGCTCTTAAGAGTCAATGGCCATCCAAAATCACCGGGAGAGATGACCCCTTAGCCTTTGTCAAGGCAGAATTCTAGGAGAAGGAAAACTCTGATATAACACCTGCAACCCTGATGGTATCCAATGATGTTGACTTATTCTTCTTTTTGGTAAATATCATCTTGGTTAAGAGAGTGGGACTGGCTTTGTGCAGTGCCTTTGCTCACTATAAAAGTTACACGGCACAAGCATTGCTTTATATCTGGAGATCTCTCTGCACTTGTCATCACATGGTACCATGGGCCCAGCACTATGTGTCAATAATTGTCACAAGTCTAGTGTTTGTACCAGAGTTTTCAAGTCGCTGGCTGGACTAAAAAGTCACTCTCGTTCAGCGCATCGGTAGGGGTTCTCGAAAACGAGTTGGCAGCCACCATATATATATGTATATATATATATATGTTAAAATAACAGATTAAAGTTTAAGCAAAGAATCACTGCTTGAGAATTCTTTGCTTAAACTTTAATCTGTTATTTTAATAAATATTTGCTCTTAGGGTTCTTATATATTTGATATATATTTATCCTTATCGAGCCCTCTTTGGATTTCAGTCTTCTTCGCATTTATTATTATTACTATATATATATATATATATATATATATATATATATATATATAAAATATTAAACAAATAATGAATAAACAATTCCTTATATTAAACAAAAAAAGTTCATTATTTAACGATCGTTTCTAGGATATATATGTGTTAGAATTGGTATGCATATTCAACAGATCTATGTACAAAATTAATTATTTCTGAAGACGGCGTATATATGTGTTTGGTATGTATATTTAATCTTGATAATTTGTATAATTTTGTATAATTTTGTACATAGATCTGTTGAATATGCATACCAATTCTAACACATATATATCCTAGAAACGATCGTTAAATAATGAACTTTTTTTGTTTAATATAAGGAATTGTTTATTCATTATTTGTTTAATATTTTATCTTGACTCTGTATACCGTTTATCTTTCACCGAAAGTGGTTTTTCATTACATCTCTTCTTTCCATGATATCCGGAATACATTGAGTTCTTCATACGGATTGGACACTACCGTAAACTCTTGGTAGATTTATCTACATATATATATATATATATATATATATATATGTGTGTGTGTGTGTGTGTGTCCATATGCATCATTTGTCCATAGCAGCACAGTCTTGGGTTCTTGCCACTAACTGATCCTGCACTTCTCCCACATATAAAGTCTACCTTTACTGTTTGTCTTCCTACATTTCACTCCATTACGTGACTGGTACTTTATTTTATTAACCTAGAAAAGATAATGAAAGGCAATGTTGACCTCAGCAAGATTTGAACTCAGAATCTAAAGAACTGGAACCAACATTGTCATGGCCATCAAAGCTGTACCAATTCTCTACTCCAAATAATAATTGTTTCTACTTTTGGCACAAGGCCAGCAAATACCCAGTGCATTACTGGTACTTTATTTTATCGACTGTGTAAGGATGAAAGGCAAAGTTAACCTCCGTGGGATTTGAAATCAGAATCTAAAGAACTGGAATTCAGATTATAATCACACAATTCCATGCTCTACCAATTCTGCCACAACAAATAATAATAATAATGATGATGATGATGATTGCGAATAATCTCATTTTTGTTTTGAAAACTGCTTTTAAACAATGTACTACACACACACACACACACACACGCACTGTTTACTCTTGAATTTAAAATATATGTCAATTGTTTTTACTGAATAATGAAGAACAACTTGTTTGTTTTTAATAGTTGTGGTGAATTTTTTTATTTTTTTTATTTAAAAAACAAAACCAAAAACCTGAGGAAGTGAAATTCTCTCTAGATATAACATGGTAAATGCAATTTGATAAAGGAAAAAATTCAAACGTTAAATTTTTTTGTAAATTTTGAATTTTCACTGCTTTCAAATAGTTTATTAATATAGAAATGTTTTAAAATTTCAATTTAATTTATATTTTTCTTCTTCCTTGAAATGTGTGGCTTGGACGATATTTTGAAATTTGTGTAAACAGTTTGTTTTTTTTAATGTGGTTCAAATTCTCATTTTTATGTAGTGAACAGTATGACAAATCAAACAGTGTGCATTTTCTGTATTTTCTTCAATAAAATAGATTGCAGACATTAAAATAAAATTTAAATTTAAAAAAATAACAAATTCCAGTTTCACCCATAAAAAATTAGAATATAAAAAAAAAAATGAAAAAAAAACAAACAAAAAGAATTGTTAACATTTAAGAATAAAATTGCATTTTTCATGCTGAAATTTTCTAAATGAATTTTAAGGTTTCTGCACTCTCTATTAACTTTACATTGTAAAGTCTAATTTAGTTTTTAAAAACAAATGTAAAATAGACATTGCTAGCATTCCTTATTCTTTGAGAGGTCTTTGTAAGGAATTTAGTGTTCAATGGTTAGCTGATTCTTCTGGTCGCAACAGCCTTTGCTGACAAAACTACACATACACATTCACATATATATATATATAGAGAGAGAGAGATATGGGAGTGTCCACAACAAATTAGTAAACCATGCTCAAGGATGTGCGTTTCACTGACGTTCAGTTTGCTAATTTGTTGTGGAAATAACTCTATACTGAACTCATCCTTTGGACCGAGTGCTCCACTTGTTATGGATGTAACCTCCCAGTTTTTTTTACCACTATATAGATAAAAAAAAATTTTCAGGTAAATTATTGGATTTTTCAAAATTTAAAGGTTTCTTGGAAACTTTCAATGTTTATTTTAGGTTTTGCCATCTGAAGAGCTCAGGCTGTCATAACTGATAGCCCTCAGAGAAATATGTATAACGGAGTTTTAAATAAACCTGAATCAACTGAATATGGTCTCCGATCTTTTGTTAATGTATAATGCTCTGACTTGCACCATTTATACAGGTCGTTGAGTGCTTCTTTTTATCTGCTTCACAACTGACAGATCATGGTGTGGTTCACACATCTGTGTTCGGTTAACCCCATACTCTAATGTATATATATATATATAACGAAGGAAATGTGGTAAGGAACCAGGTGGACCATAACGCACCAAAGTACTCAATACTTGAGGTAGTAGAGTGGGTAATAGGAACCAGTAAGACCCCGACAGCTGAGCTCAAGCCGTTTCGACGGCTAATTCTGGACTAAATGAAAATTTATCCTGGTATTTAAATAGCCGATCTTCTCAAGGGGTAATTCCATATATGGTCAAAGTGATTGTCAAAAATCAGTAGTAATTCTGTGGTTGCAAATTAGTAGGGGAGATGGTGGCTAAACCTGCCAGTAGGAGAAAGAGGGGAGGGGGTGGAGTAGACCCAATCAAGCGTTTGTAGTGCCAGCTACAGCTGGGCATGAGGTCAAAGAAAATACAGGGGAGGGGGAGGAAGTCGGAACGGTAGGTAGAACAATGGGGGGTAGAAATATATAGGAAAGAAAAAATACTGAGAGTGAAGAAAAGCAAATAAGTGTAAAGAAAAACAAAAGAGTGTAAAGATAAAAGTAAAGTAAATTAAATTCTATGACCTAGGTCTCTAGATATTGTTAGGCTAGGAACATCACAAACAACCTGGTCAAAAACATCACAAACAACCTGGTCAAAAACATCTCCCTCCGCATATCCCGTTTGTCAGCTATTGAGCGGATATTCGATGAACATGCGCCTTATTACAACCAGGCCCTTAAGCGGAGTGGTTTCCGGGAGGAATTATCCTACTGTCCAGCTCCCATTAGCGGAACCAGCAGGAGACACCGCCGCTCACGCAATGTAACATGGTTCAATCCTCCCCACAACGCAGAGGTGACAACTCCCATCGGGAAACTATTCTTTAGGCTCATTGAAAAACACTTCCCATTACAACACCGCTACCACAACATAATTAACAAAAATACCATCAAACTCTCTTACAGCACTACACCAAACTTCGCACAAAACATCGTCTCCTCTAACAACAAAAAACTCAACCCCGATGGCAGAAATAACCTAAATAGCAGTGGAGAACCGACCAGGAGGTGTAACTGCCCGGATAGATCTATTTTCCCACTCGACAATAGATGCAGAGACCGTAATGTGATCTACCAGTGCAACGTGAGGACGGATACCTCCAACAAAGCCTATATAGGACTTACCGCATGTGACTTCAAGACCCGGCTATACCAACATAGACATACCTTCCGAAACCCGGCCCGGCGTCACGCCACTACACTTTCGGGCCACATATGGGACCTCAAGGACAACAACATCACCTATGATCTCACTTGGAGATTACTGTCCAGAGCCAATTCTTACACGGGAGGACGCCGTCCGTGCAATTTATGCTCGGAGGAAACTTTACAAATGCTGTTTTCGACGGACCAACTCCTAAACAAGAAAGATGAACTGGTTACTGCATGTAAAGATAGATTGCGTAGGACTTACCTCGCCCTCAAACCCCATAATGACCCGGGGGGGTAGACTAGGGCTATAACACCCCACTTGCCGATTTTGCTATGGGTAACCCCTGCTCGCCAAGGGAGACGTAAGATCTTCTTTGTATTCTTTTATCGCTTCCTTTATTTCCTTCCTTCCCCCCTCTCTCCTTAGTCCTTCTACCCCAGCTCTTCTCCTTTGTCGGCGTCTTTTCTCGCCCACCCGAGGCTGCCCTTTGGCCCCTTGTAGCCTTACCCCCACCCCCTCCCCTAGTCTAGGATAGATTTGACGGACTCCGCCCTTTATAGCAGTTGGTTTAGACCCCGGATACTTGTCCCCTTTTTCCGACCGCTCCCACTATTCTCTGTGCCCTCTATATTTCTTCGTGGCACTTATGCCTTATTTTTTCGTTTCAGTATTTCTTTCTTTGCTTTTCTTTTGGGCGGGGTGGATTCTGAATTTATTTTTCCACCTTTACTTCGTACGAACTTTCATGTAGCTTGTTTTAGATCTTTTAGAGTTAGCTTTAGTATATATTTTTCTTGGGACTCTGAATTATTATCTCGTATTAGTTCACTTTGCTGCACTGGGTGGTTGCTGGAATTGTGCCCGGGATGGAAACCTTTATTGTTTATTTCGTGGTAGTCTCTTTAGTATTTTGGCCCCTTTTGTTGACCCGTCACCGTATCATTTACGTACTTATACCTCTTAAAAGGGTCCTCGCCTATTCCGTCCCACCTAGTTCTTTTACTTATTTCGTTATTTCTTTATTTCTTTCTTTACTTCTTTCTTTCTTTATTTATTTATTTTTTCTAGCCTAACAATATCTAGAGACCTAGGTCGTAGAATTTAATTTACTTTACTTTTTTCTTTACACTCTTTTGTTTTTCTTTACACTTATTTGCTTTTCTTCACTCTCAGTATTTTTTCTTTCCTATATATTTCTACCCCCCATTGTTCTACCTACCCCCTCCCCCTCCCCTGTATTTTCTTTGACCTCATGCCCAGCTGTAGCTGGCACTACAAACGCTTGATTGGGTCTACTCCACCCCCTCTCCTCTTTCTCCTACTGGCAGGTTTAGCCACCATCTCCCCTACTAATTTGCAACCACAGAATTACTACTGATTTTTGACAATCACTTTGACCATATATGGAATTACCCCTTGAGAAGATCGGCTATTTAAATACCAGGATAAATTTTCATTTAGTCCAGAATTAGCCGTCGAAACGGCTTGAGCTCAGCTGTCAGGGTCTTACTGGTTCCTATATATATATATATATGGAGGCACATGGCTTAGTGGTTAGAGCATTGGGCTTGCAATCGAAAGGTTGTGAGTTCAATTCTCAGACCGGGTGGTGTGTTGTTTCCTTGAGCAAGACACTTTATTTCATATTGCTCCAGTTTACTCAGCTGTAGAAATGAGATGATAGGGACTGGGGTCCATATCATTCCACTGCAAAGTGGTCGTGGAGGTGCCACGGCAAAAAAAAGCACCCGGCACTCACTGTAAATGAGGTTGGTGTTAGGAAGGCCATCCAGCTGTAGAAATCAAGCTAGAATCAGTTCCCGCCCCACCCTTGCAAGCAGGGAAAAGCGGACGTAAAATGATGATGATGCTATATATATATATGTGTGTATGTGTGTGTGTCTAGGTTTCGTTGTATAGACAGGAGAGACAAAACATTACAGGAGTGCAGTTTCTATATATTTTATCCTACCAAGCTTTTCCAGTGACACAAATTTTGAAGCTCTTAACCACACACATGTGTGTTTTGTTTTTTTTTCTCAACTTTTTTCCCCATTCCTCCCTCTTCCCACTCTATCTTTCTATTTTATCTTTTATTTTACATTCTATCTTCCTCTTATTTCAAGTGTTAAACTAATATATTTCTTCATTGTACTGTGTTGTTTATTTTGTTTTTCTCTGTATGGCATGAAGGACATAGGACCATCAAGACGGCTAGACGTAGATGGACTGGCGATGTCTCAGTTTATATATATATATATAATAACAGGAGGCTGGACTGGTGTAATTCCTTAAAGGTTTATTATACTATGAACATTTCAATGACCGGGTTCAGTATGAATCCGGTGACATCATCAGGTATTCGAAATATAATCCATGGGGCTGAAAAGCAGAGAGACAAGAAGGTGGCCAAACATTTAGCAGTTTCTAGTCCGGTCTGCCACCTTCAAACTTAAATGTATATATATATATATATATATATATACACACACACACACATAAGTAATTAAGGATGGCTTTCTGAAGAGGATCGGGGGGAAAACACATTTAAATAAAGTACTCAATATATTGATAGAGCAGAAGCATACATATTTTATATAGAAATGCCTTCTACAGGACTAGAACTGTTTCATTCATATGGAATTATCAGGACATCATTGGTGATTTCATATGAATGAAACAGCTCTGATCCTGTAGCAGTCATTTTTATATAAAACACACACACATACATTTTTTAACTTAAACTAGATGCGAGACACACCATAACAGAAACACAAACTCTCCATCTCAATTTTACATTTGAAAATCATAAGAACTGTGAAACCAGTAAAGTTAATAAATATTCTTAAAAGTCTCCAGCTGCATTTTCAATTTCTTTTCCTGTATATATATATAGTCACCCAAAACATACAAAACTTAACATTCCTTTTAACTTAGCCAAACATATATAGTATCAGACCCAACTAAACAGGAACAAAGACTAAATGAACTAAAAAAACACACTTACCTTAAGAGCCTTCCCACTTGACATGATTAATAACGGAATAGACAGCAAAACATGTACATTTCAATCTAAAGCACAAAACTACGAACAATACCTTACCATCCACCTTCAACCCCAGAAACACTAAAATGATCGAACACCTACACAAAAACTTCTCTTCGCCACCCCCATCTGAACACTTGACCAGTCCTTTAACACAATTGAGATACACACATATATATATACAGAACAATTTCCTTTCCCTAAAAATAATTTTTTTCTGTGAAAAGATACAGCTACCACCACTACTACTACTACTACTACGACTACCTCTATATATATAAGATTCCATTTTAGACCCAGTCTTCTCAAGCAGAAAGATGAACAGACCTTCAACACTTAATTTGAATTTTTAATTTTTTAATTATTTTAAATTCTTTTTAATTGTAATACTCAACATTTGATAAGATGGATTACACTGATACATTGAAACCGGTTATATTTTATATATTTCATATACATTATAAATCTCTCATTTTTGTCACTTTGACGAATCAAAGAAGAAGAAAAGAAAAACATCCTTTAAATATATTTTTCGTGCTATTTCCAGTTCCACTTTTTCTATAATATATATTATTTGTTTATGTTCTTAAGCTGAACAACAAAAAGTGCTACCTAACTTTTCAACACTTCCTACAGCAAGAATATGCATATGCCCATGTTCGATATGTAGAAAAGGAGTTGGCATAAACTCTATAGAATGTACACAATGCAGATCTTGGGTGCTCAAGAGATGTAGTGGGATAACAGGCAAACTAACAGGAAGGGAAAACTACATATGTGGTAGATGTTCAGGAAAATTTGACAGTAGAAGTGTCAGTGATAAGCACATTTTTCAAATGCAGGTAGGATCTATAGAGGTGGTTGATAGCTTCCAATACCTAGGTGATCAGATTAACAAGGAAGGAGGGTGCTCTGAGGCCATAGTTTCTAGATTAAAGACAGGTTGGAAGAAGTTTAGGGAGCTGCTTCCTCTGTTGACCACAAAGGATTTCTCCCTATGAACAAAAGGCTGGTTATATGATGCCTGTGTGAGATGCGTGATGCTGCATGGTAGTGAGACATGGGCAGCAACTGCAGAGGATATGCGACAGCTAGAGAGAAATAACGCAAGCAGGCTCCGATGGATGTGCAATGTCAATGTGCGTGAACGACCAAGCATGGACGAGTTGAGAGTGAAACTGTATAAGAGGGATAAGTTGTAGAGTGTGGGAGAGAAGGCTACATTAGTATGGCTATGTGATGCGCACGGAGGATGACCGCTGCGTAAGAAGTGCCAAGAAATCCCAGTGAAAGGAAGATGCAGTTGAGTGAGGAAGACCACAAAAAACATGGGCGGAGGTGATGAGAGCTGACCTCAGATCGCTGAAGAGGACAAGTGGACGTAAAATGATGATGATGATGATATATATGTATATATATATATATATATATATATATTCTTTTACCTGTTCCAGCCATCCGGCTGAGGCCATGCTGGGGCACCACCTTTGTTGCTACACATTCTATCTCCAGCCTGTGTTGGCTGGCCATTGCATTGGTGTGAGAGGGAGTTCGTTGCTGCTGCCCTTAGGTTACCTTTGTACCCTGCTGTGGGCTCATCCATGATCCTGGATAGCAGGGTGTCAAGATGTTTCTTGAAAACATCCACGTCCACACCATGCAGATCTCTCAAATTTCTTGGCAGCTTGTAGGAGAGTTGAGGGCCTTTGAACCCCAGGCTATTACAATATCTGCTCCTTATTCTAGATGTGGAAGATAGGACCTTTGGCACCATTCAGTGACGTCCCGTTCAGGGCTTGGTCCAGCTCCCACTGCCAAACTTTGGTGCTAGTCCCTCCAGGATTTTCCATATGTATATCACTGCGTATCTCTCCTGTCTTAGTTCCAAGGAGTAGGTTCAGTTCTTTTAGCCTCTCCCAGTAGCTTATCTCTTTTATCATGGCAATTCTCTTGGTGTAACTTCAATGGATTGCCTCAAGCTCCGTGGTTAGTTTTATACTATGGGATAACCACAGCTGGGAGCAGTAATCCAGGTGGCTTAGGACAAATGTCCTCCATAGTGTCAACATGGTCTCTCGGTCTCTTGTCCGGAAAGTCCTCAAGATCCAGCCAGCAAGTTGTCTGCACATTGTCACCACCCTCATGATGTGTGAAGAAAAAGATGTATCATCGCTCATGTCTATCCCCAGGTCTCGTATCGATTTCGACACAGGGATTTTGTTCCCTCCTGGTCTAGTATAGCTGTGTTGTATTGTTTTTGTGTTTGCAGATTGGTATTGTAGGGCTTGAAATTTTGCAGCATTAAACTGCATGTTGTTGTCCTCAGCCCATTTGTATATGGCATCCAGATCTTGTAAAAGGGCAGCATCAACCAGGTTTTTGATTGCCTGTGCTACCTTTGTGTCATCAGCATAGTTAGTGAGGGATATTGTATGTACTACAGAGGGCATGTCTGAGAGAACCATCAAAAACAGTAGTGGTCCCACGACTGTGCCCTGGGGCACTCTACTTATTGATGTTTCCTTTGAGAGAGTCCCATTGCTGCAACAGGCTAGCTTCTGTCTTTTAAGAAGTCATGCAGCCACTCACCAACTTTTCCAGTCATGCCAAGTCTGTGTAGTTTGTAACATATCATTCCATGGTCGACCTTGTCAAAGGCCTTCACAAAGTCAAGATATATCACATCCACATCTGAGCTGTCTAGTAGTTGTTTCAGTACCCAGTCAGAGTGTTGTAACAGCTGTGTAAGGCAGCTTCTTGTATATATATATTCTTTTTATTGATTTATATTCACCGTTCCTTCCGTAGGTAAAATGTCTGTCACTCTGGTGGCTTTTCATCCCCTATGTAATTGAAACTTCCTCATTTTTTTCTATTATATATATCGGTAGAGCGTCAGACACCTCGCTTTACAGCAGAGTTACGGCCCTTTACGTTCAGAGTTCAAATCCCGCCAAGGTTAGCTTTGCCTTTCATCCTTACTGGGTTGATAAAATAAAGTACCAGTCACACACTGGGGTCAATTTAGTCGACTCTTCCCTCCCCTACAATTGCTGGCATTGTGCCTAAATCAGAAACCATTGATTGGCAGTATCGGTAGAGGGTCGGACGCCATGCTTTGACCTACAGAGTTACGGCCCTTGCCATTCTGAGTTCAAATCCCGCCGAGGTTAACTTTGCCTTTCATCCTTACGGGGTTGATAAAATAAAGTACCAGTAATACACTGGGTAATTGCTGGCCTTGTGCCAAACGTAGAAACAATTATTTGATTTAAAATTTTGTTAATTTTTTTGTGAGTTTTAGTTTTCTTCCATTTATCTTATTTTGGACAGCAAAAAACTAAATTTTGTTTTCTATATCCATAAAAATGAATGCATTTTTGCAAATTCTACGGTGTTGCCGTCTGTGTATGTCTGAATGTGTGTGTGTATGTCTCTGTGTGTTTGTGTATATGTCTGAATGTGTGTGTGTGTCTGTATGTCTGAATGTGTCTATGTATGTGTGTATGTGTATACTTGTATGTCTGAATGTGTCTATGTATGTGTGTACATCTGAATGTGTGTGTGTGTGTATACTTGTATGTATGTGTGTACATCTGAATGTGTGTGTATGTGTATACTTGTATGTCTGAATGTGTCTATGTATGTGTGTACATCTGAATGTGTGTGTGTGTGTATACTTGTATGTATGTGTGTACATCTGAATGTGTGTGTATGTGTATACTTGTATGTCTGAATGTGTATGTATGTGTGTACATCTGAATGTGTGTGTGTGTGTATACTTGTATGTATGTGTGTACATCTGAATGTGTGTGTATGTGTATACTTGTATGTCTGAATGTGTCTATGTATGTGTGTACATCTGAATGTGTGTGTGTGTGTGTATACTTGTATGTATGTGTGTACATCTGAATGTGTGTGTATGTGTATACTTGTATGTCTGAATGTGTCTATGTATGTGTGTACATCTGAATGTGTCTATGTATGTGTGTACATCTGAATGTGTGTGTATGTGTATACTTGTATGTCTGAATGTGTCTATGTATGTGTGTACATCTGAATGTGTCTATGTATGTGTGTACATCTGAATGTGTGTGTATGTGTATACTTGTATGTCTGAATGTGTCTATGTATGTGTGTACATCTGAATGTGTGTGTGTGTGTATACTTGTATGTATGTGTGTACATCTGAATGTGTGTGTATGTGTATACTTGTATGTCTGAATGTGTCTATGTATGTGTGTACATCTGAATGTGTGTGTGTGTGTATACTTGTATGTATGTGTGTACATCTGAATGTGTGTGTGTGTATGTGTATACTTGTATGTCTGAATGTGTCTATGTATGTGTGTACATCTGAATGTGTCTATGTATGTGTGTACATCTGAATGTGTCTATGTATGTGTGTACATCTGAATGTGTCTATGTATGTGTGTACATCTGAATGTGTGTGTATGTGTATACTTGTATGTCTGAATGTGTCTATGTATGTGTGTACATCTGAATGTGTCTATGTATGTGTGTACATCTGAATGTGTGTGTATGTGTATACTTGTATGTCTGAATGTGTCTATGTATGTGTGTACATCTGAATGTGTCTATGTATGTGTGTACATCTGAATGTGTCTATGTATGTGTGTACATCTGAATGTGTGTGTATGTGTATACTTGTATGTCTGAATGTGTCTATGTATGTGTGTACATCTGAATGTGTCTATGTATGTGTGTACAGCTGAATGTGTGTGTATGTGTATACTTGTATGTGTGTACATCTGAATGTGTGTGTATGTGTATACTTGTATGCCTGAATGTGTCTATGTATGTGTGTACATCTGAATGTGTGTGTGTGTGTGTGTATATCTATGTATGTGTGTGTATGTGTGTATGTCTGCAAATATGAAATTCTCTGTCATTTACAGATGAAATAGATTTTAAAATGTCCGCCAGCTGTAGAGTGGCGGCCCACTGAGTTCGAACGTGTTGACATTTGATTGACAAAACTGAAGATATCTCCATTGTTGTTGCTCTTGTTGTTGTTACTATCACTACTGTTGTTGTTGATGTTGTTGCTACTGCTACTACTACTACTACTACTACTACTGTTGCTGCTACTACTACTACTGTTGCTGCTACTACTAACTATTACTGCTACTACTACTGCTATTGCTCTTGCTACTAACTATTACTACTACTACTACTATTACTATTACTGATGATGGTGGTGGTGGTGGTGGTGATGGTAATGATATTGATGATGGTGATAATGGTGGTGGTGGTGGTGGTGATGATTGGAGGTGGGGGGGGGGATGCACATCGGAGAGTTTAAGGGTTTGATTCCACCCACTGTGAGGCATTTTGCATGTCAGTTTCCTTGTGAGTAAAATTTGGGAGATGAAATTTGTTTCAAAGCCTGTCAGATGGACTTCACCTGTAATCTGTAATTCAAAGTACACTGCAAAGAGACAGATTTTATATCTCTGGAATTCTGGCCAAGGATGTTTGACTGTTGGCTACTTATTTTCTGTCCCTAGGGTGAAATTTACCTGATTTTCTAACGCATCATTGTAGCAAGTCTTTGTATTTCAACATTTCCAACCAGACACCTCAGTAAAAGATGTAAGATTTGTTTACTTTCGGCTCTCGCCATTAAAGCTATCATAATTATTATTATAAGTAGGGTTTTTTTTTATATTTTTTTTTCTTTCCAGCTTTCACAAAGTGACATACATGATTGGTAGAAACCCTAACCAGGTGGACTATGTCATAGATTCAAGTAACTTTATCCAGAGCAGTTACATCTCTCGAAATCATGCCAGGGTTGTCCGTCAGCCTGGAAACATCCATCGATTATATGATGACAGCTTGAATGGTGTCTTTGTGAATAATCAGAAGATCTCAGGTAACCAACCCCCCCTTATTCATTAGCCTGTCACACTACCTATAAAAATATGTTGCACTCTCCCACCACCACAAAAAAAAAGAAACCTATTTTACACCCAATAATTCTGATATTCCCTCCCCTTTAGATATCCAGAGTTATATCTATCCCCTTCCCCACCTGGCTATATATTTGTACCCCACCTACCCACCTACCTAACTAGTGAAAAGTGCATGGCCTAGTGGTTAGAGTTTGGATTTATAATCATAAGGTCATTGGTTCAACCCTTGAACCTGGCAGCATGTTGTGCTCTTGTGCAAGCTGCTTTATTTCATGATAGGACCGGGGCCTCTATTCCAAGAAATCTATGAAATACAACTTCTATAGGAGGCCTGCTAAACCTACATAGATGTGAGCTGTAACTATATGATTGGAGCCCTCTATCATTAAAATACTCAAGAAACCTCCCATTAAGTGTAACTTTGTAGCAGTCCAGCTAAACCTACAGAACTGTGAGATGTAAGTTTCTTTGTTGTTTCCTGTTCACCTACCTACCAAATAACTAAATCAATTGCACTTTAATATTTAATAGCTTGGGCACATTTAAAAAACTTGACTTTTAGATATTTTTTATTGTACAAAGTTTATTTTTATTTTTTATGTGTACCTTTTCTAATGAGTTGTGATTCATCAGGACTTTTGGAACCTTTCTGTATTTCCCTGTTTAACAAACTGAAGAAAATAGAACAGACATGAGAAATATTATTATGGCATAGGACAGGCTGCCCTACTAAACCTCTATAACAGGTATGGGCAACCTGTTTCAAGCTGAGCATCCACATGAGATGTGGCTCATCATATAATAGGCTATACAACTAAAACAAAATTCAAGCTAATATTTTATTAAGTGTGTCATTCAAAAAGTTAAATGGGTTGCAGTTTACTGCAACCCATTTAATGCCTGGTTTTTGATGCCATATTGTTTTGGGCCATGAGGTGATGTGTCATCAGAAAAACAATTTGGATCCCTCTATACAAAAAACCTGGTACATTCATTCTCTACCTAATACCTAATACACTTCAAAGGCTGTCTTTTGCATCTCATTAAATAATTGCTTAATATGTAAGAAATTTTGGTCAAAAGTGTTTTTTTTTTTCATCATTTATTTGATCTGCTAATAGCATACTAATTGATTCCATTAACCAAATGCTTCTTATCACACCATTCAAAATTAAGTTGTCTTTTCTCCACCACATTTCTAGGTGTAGTATTTTCATTCAGTTTTATGTATTTTCTTTTTAAAAAGTCTTATATTTTGTCGTAACTAATGTTTTCTTCACAAAACTGCTTAGATTATCCTGGTTTATAAAATGAAGAACTTTAATGGGTCATTTGTTGAAGAAAGAGAGCCACAAATGTTGACTTAGAGACGGACACAGATTCACGTGTTTTGGCAGATATACAACTTAGATTTTGTGTTCAATAGATGTTGCTCTGCTCTCTATATTTCTCCTGCCTCTATCAATCTCTGTCCCTCTTCCTCTCTAACTCTGTTATTCTCCCTCTCTCTCTCTATCTATCTATATATATATATATATATATATATATATATATATATGAAAATATTCAGGACCCCGACAGCTGAGCTCCGGTCATTTCGACAGCTAGATCTGAACTCAGTTCGGATCTAGCTGTCGAAACGGCTAGAGCTCAGCCATCAGGGTTCTGAATTTTTTCATATTACCCAATCTTCTACCCTAGGTATTAAGTACTCTGGTGGGTTATGGTCTAGTTGGTTTTTACCACATCCTATCTGATGTATATATACTCACTGTAAATGAGGTTGGTGTTAGGAAGGACATCCAGCTGTAGAAATCAAGCCAAAATCAGTTCCGTATGTGCAAGACAAGGTCATCCGACCTCGCATTGATCACAACAGGACAACCCGTCTAACCCATGCTAGCATGGAAGAACAGCTGTAAAACGGGGATGATGATGATATATGTATATATATATATGTGTATATATATATGTGTATATATATCATCATCATCATCATCATCATCAACGTTTAACGTCCGTGTTCCACGCTTGCATGGGTTTGGACGGGGGTAGTCCCACTTGAGGCAAGAGTGATTGTCTTGCTCGCATAGGACAGTCTGGCAGGTTTTCTACAGTTGGATGCCCTTCCTAACACCAACCACATTTACAGTGTGGGTCTGGGAGGTTTTTACCGTGTTGCCTACACGGCCACATTACAGCGTGGACTGTGTGTTTTTTGTCGTGACACCTACACGATCTCATTTGTTTCGGCCTGGATGGCGCGGCACCAACATAACTTTACATAGAACGGGGTGGTGTGGATGGGGTGGGGGGGGTGGCGGGACGGGGTGTATTTAGTTAGAGATGCCTACTGGCAAGGCGGGTCTTCTCTGTTACTGAGTACCGCCAAAGGTCACGGTCCAGTGACATTGTCTTGGAGAGGTGTAAGTATATATATATATATATATATATATATATATATATATATATATATATATATATATATATATATATATATATATATATATATGGCTTAGTGGTTAGAGCATTGGCCTTTTCAATCGAAAGGTTGTGAGTTCAATTCTCAGACCGGGTGATGTGTTGTTTCCTTGAGCAAGACACTTTATTTCAAATTGCTCCAGTTTACTCAGCTGTAGAAATGAGATGATAGGGACTGAGGTCCCTATCATTCCACTGCAAAGTAGTCGTGGAGGTGCCACGGCAAAAAAGCACCCAGCCCACACTGTAAAGTGGACGTCGAGGTGCCATGGCAAAAAAGCCCCCAGCACTCACTGTAAATGAGGTTGGTGTTAGGAAGGGCATCCAGCTGTAGAAATCAAGCCAGAATCAGTTCCCGTCCCACCCTTGCAAGCAGACGTAAAAATGCTGATGATGATATATATATATATATAATCAGATATGTTGGCAGTTTGGGCTAGACTTGCTTTACAGGTTATATACACCTATCTAGCTTTGATGTATCCATGGATTTTGTGTGTGTATATATATATGTATATATATATATATGTGTGTGACTACTTCTTTATTTATCAATATATTTATTGTACATTTAATAGATTTCTCTGTCAATTTTAGAGAGTTTAAATAAAGAGTTTTTGTCATATGTATATATTTTTGAAAGAATGTGTGAATGTATCTACTATAGATACATGGCTGTGTTTAGATTTGATATCAATTTGTTATAGTTAAAGACAGCGATAAAGGGCATAAACCTGTTAAGAAGTCTTGTGGTTCAGTTTTATTTGTTCCGTCTTCTATAACTTGTTTGTCATCCAACGCTAGATTCAGAATAAGATTTTCGGCATGTTTGGATTTGAACAATAGAATATATAAACTTTACCTTTCATTACCAATCAATACTGTGTTGGATCTGTGTTGCTTCCTAGCTACCAATCATCTTACAAACATGTGAGTATGTGTTAAGTCTTTCGTTACCATATTTGGAAACAAATCTTATGTTTTATTGAAGCATTTCGATATTTCGAAATGTCGAAATTTAAACACAAGTTTGCTACATGCCTGCGCGGAAGTTAGATGTTAAACAATGTCAATGATGATGATGAAGGTGACAGCGTTAGAGGATTAGGTAAAACACTCTTCTTAAAGAGAGAAAATAAGTGACCAGTGGCCATAACAGTGGTTGCTCGAGTAATTCACAGACACGTGTACCCTTAGCATAGTTTTCAGTGAGTGACATTGCTGGACATTTTGAATTACAAGTACAACTCATTTTTTCCAGCTGAGTGAACTAGAGCAATGTAAAATAAAGTCTCTTGTTTAACTCTTTACCATTTACATTACTCTATATTTACTATTGTATGTTCACGGTAAAGGCTTTACCTCACTAATATCGAATCTGTGAGATTTTGATATTATTTATTTTGTTCTCAAGATATTATTTATTTTGAGAACAATACCTTAACATCAGTATGAGTGGCCAGTTAGAGCCAGTTTAAATGCTAAAGGGTTAAGGACACAATGCACCACCTGGTGTGGGAATAGAACTGATGACCTTAGGACTGTGAGTTGAACATCTTAACCTGACGTTTAACTACGAAACACTTGAGAATCTTCAGTGTATGAACTCAGAACAATGTTTATTGAATGAGTTTATTTAGTCTTCTAAGAATTAAATAGAAGAACAAAAGTTTTAATCTTCCTAAATCTTTAAGTAGTCATCATCCTCTCTAATCTATTTATTGCATCTTTTCTTCTTAAAAATATTTCAACTATGATATATCACATAAACTTTTCCTTATAGAAACTTCATATGTCTGATAATTTGGGAGATCCTTTGATTTCTTTCTCTAGTAAATCTTAAATCAGATGTTTCAAATATTCCAATAGAACAAAGTATTTCTTCTCCTCGGTAAGCACCTGTATTCTACCATTTAACTCTTTTGAGAGCAAACCACCTGAAATTGCTCCAGGCATCATACATAGCTGTTTATTTTAAAGTGTTTATATTTATCTAAAAACCTTCCATCATAATTTTATGTAATACTTTTGTGAAACTATACTCCAAACACAAGATAATGAAAAAGTTGGTTATATAACTAAATCTTTCCAAATTCTTGATTTGTTTTCTGTAGTTAAATGTTTGTCTTTTAATTTTAAGTTGAAAATGAGTTCTTTCACTAAAACTACTTGTTGTTGTTGTTTCAAGCCATTTTTTTAAAAACAAATTTGGAAATAGGTTTTGTTACTTGAATTCATTTCACCCTGATATATTACCGGTATTTATTTTACTGAACCTAGAGAGATGAAATGGGAAATCAATCCAGGCTTGCTTTGAGATGAGAATGTAGAGTTACAGTATAAAAGCATGTGTGTGTGACAGAGAGGGGGGGGTATGTTTGTGTGTGTGTGAGAGGGAGGGGGGAGTGTATGTGTGTGTGTGACAGAGAGGGGTGTGTTTGTGTGTGTGAGAGAGAGAGAGGGGAGGAGTGTCTGTGTGTGCGACAGAGAGGGGGAGTGTGTGTGTGAGAGAGAGAGAGGGGGTGTATGTGTGTCTGACAGAGAGGGGTGGTGTGTGTGAGAGAGAGGGGAGGTGTGTTTGTGTGTGTGTGTAGACACTTCATTTTCATATTTGTTTTGCAAGATTCTTGATGTGAAATTGTTGAAACAGGTATTGTTATACTCTGGTAGGGTCATATTACCAACAAAAACACACGCATCAATTGAGTTTCACATCAGTATATTATTAGTTGCGTAACTAATCCATTCTTTGGTTAGTTTAATTGTTAATTGTCAAAGCACTTTTGTCACACATTGTGTGACCTTTTCAATGACTGTTCTTGCTCCTCTGTGTCTCCTCTTTGTTCTGCTTTTGCCAATAAAAGCATAAGAATAGTCACAGAATATAAGACATAAGGGCATTGACAATTAAATAAGCTGCTGCTACTACTTCTACTGCTATCACCACCACCACCACCACCACTACAACTACTGCTACTACCAATATTACCACCACCACCACCACTACCACACCATCAACCACCACCATCACCACTACCACCATCCACCACTATCACACCACCACCAGTACCACACCACCACGACACCACCACCACTACCGCACCACCACCAATACCACCTCTACCACTACCACCACTATCACCACTACCACACCACCACTTCCACCTCCACCACTACCACCACTATCACCAACCACCACTACCACACCACCACCACTACTACCAGTACCACACCACCACCACTACCACCACTACCACACCACCACTACTACCACCACCACCACTACCACCTCCACCACCACTACCACACTACCACACCACCACTACCACCACCACTACCACACCACCACCACCACCACCACTACCACACCACCACCACTACCACCTCTACCACACCACCACTACTACCACCACCACCACCACTACCACCTCCACCACCACCACTACCACACCACCACTACTACCACCTCCACCACTACCACACCACCACTACTACCACCTCCACCACTACCACACCACCACTGCTACCACCACCACTACTATAAAAGACACTGTGAACTTCTAGAATCCTCTGTTATTATATATTAATGGTTATGTTATCACTGGCCTCCTTGTAGACATTTCTCTAAGAACTGCAACTAATCAATTTTCAATACATATTTGATGTAGAAAAAAGAAATAATGGAAATATTACATGAAGTGGTGTCATGTGACTTAGAAATACGAGAAATTACACAGATTTGGCATATCACACACACACACACACACACACACACACACACACACACATATAATATATATATATATAAAATAATTAAGTTAAATATGTGAAATTTGGCTTCGTTTATTATAAATTATAGATATACTTCTATACAACCAACATATACTCAAAATTTATATATATATATATATATATATAGCATATATGTATATATATGTATAAGTATATGTATATCTATATATATGCATATGTGTATATATATAGTATATATATAGTATATATATATATATATATATATATATATATATATATAGTATATATAGTATATATATATATATATATACTGCTATACAACCAACATATACTCAAAATTTATATATATATATAAATTTTGAGTATATGCTGGTTGTATAGCAGTATATCTATAATTTATAATAAACGAAGCCAAATTTTACATATTTGACTTAATTATTTTGATAAAATAAAGTACCAGTAATGTACTGGTTAATTGCTGGCCTTGTGCCAAAAGTAGAAACAATTATTTTATATATGTGTGTGTGAAAAATGGACATAAGATAAAGGTGATGATGATATATGTATATATACACAAATATGTGTGTGTTAGTTTGGTACCACAAAACATCCACCCCACTCTGTAAAGTGGTCATGTAGGTGTCACAAGAAAAAGCACCCACCACACACTGTAAATATGGTTGGCGTTAGGAAGGGCAGCCAGCCGTAGAAAACCAGTCAGAAACAGTCCTATATGAGTGAGACATGGTCACCCGACCCAACTTGCTTCTAATTGGGACAAACCCATCTAACCCATGCTAGCGTGGAAAATGGCCATTAGATGATGATGATATATATATATATATATATATATATCATCATCATCATCATCATCATCATTTCATTTTACGTCCGCTTTTTCCCTGCTTGCAAGGGTGAGACGGTAACTGATTCTGGCTTGGTTTCTACAGCTGGATGCCCTTCCTAACACCAACCTCATTTACAGTGAGTACTGGGTGCTTTTTTGCCATGGCACCTCCACGACCACTTTGCATATTTATATATATATATAAATATATATATATATATATATATATATATATATATATATATATATATATATATATATATATATATATATATATATATATATATATATAAATATATACATATATATAACGGTTGCAACGTTTTTTGAAATATCCAGTTCTGCGTTTACAGATTGACTTTGTTAGTTTCAGAAGATCCCGTTAAGGGTGAAAGCAGCGATTCTTTGCTTAAACTTTAATCTGTTATTTTAATAAATATATATATATATATATATATATATATATATATATATATATATATATATATATATATATATATATTTATATATATATATAAATATATATATATATATATATATATATATAGATATATATATATATATATATATATATATACATAAAAATAATAAAATAAGATGCTGAGGTTACATATATCGTTTAATCATAATAATTATTTCTACGGTTCTCCATGCAATCGAGATGTCCTTCATGCATTTGCTGTTGATTATGAGAACGGTTTCCTCAGATGAAAAATCGATATATTTGATATGTCGCTGGCAGGAAAACACACATCCTAATGCCTGTGCGCTCAGCATACATATCATTAGGATGTGTGTTTTCCTGCCAGCGACATATCAAATATATCGATTTTTCATCTGAGGAAACCGTTCTCATAATCAACAGCAAATGCATGAAGGACTTCTCGATTGCATGGAGAACCGTAGAAATAATTATTATGATTAAACGATATATGTAACCTCAGCATCTTATTTTATTATTTTTATAAAATTCTCCATCGTCACTAAAACGATTGTTGAGAACTTTCTCCTGCTTACTCCTGTTTTTACCAAAACAATCATTTCCGAACACAATATATATATATATGTGTATATATGAGAAAATGAGGTTCTTTTTCCAAATGAAAAAAAAAAAAACGAGTTGTCCTACACGAGTGAAAGTATAAGGAAAAAAGATGAAATCGAAAATGCAACTGGAGTTTTTTTAAGAATATTTATTTGTTTCCTTTACTGGTTACACAGTTCTTATGCTTTTCAAAAGTAGAATTGAGATGGAGGGTTTGTTGTTTTTCTTGAATCTGGTTGGCGTTCGAATGTTACTTCTGTTTTATGTGGAAAAAAGTGGCTCGAAATGCTAGGTTTTTTATAAAAGTAATTTGGTTGGTTGATGACTGCCATGTGAATAAGTATAATAAATTTTGCAGGCTCCAAAACTATGGTTCCACTGCGTGGTGGGTTGGGCTCTGAAAACATGGTTCCGTTGTGAGACGGGTTTGGTGCAGCCAGCTGGGCTGTCTCTCCTCATAACGGAGCCATCCAGTTCCATACTGTCAACGTGGTTGGTGTTAGGAAGGGTATCCAGCTGTAAAATACCAGGCCAAATGTACAGTCCTCACTGGAGCAAGGTACGACACATGACCAACTCTGGCCAGACTTGCCTCCTGGCGTGGATGACCCGTCTAACCCATGCTAGCGTGGAAAAATTGACGTTAAACGGAAATGATGATGATGATGATGATGATGATATATACTACTAAAACTCTGTGATTGTGTAATTGTCTGTAATTCAATACATCTAAAACAGCGCATAATGGGAAAATATTTTGAAAGGAAGTTGCTTCTGAAATAGAAATACAATTGGAATAAAACAAGTTTCACCTAAATCGGAGCACAGGTTCCCAAGATACGGGGTTTTTCTGGGTACCTTCATAATTAGAGAAAGAGATAGTGGCTGTGAGAGAGTAGATTGAAAGAGAGACAGAGAGAAAGAAGGAAAATGGGAAAGAGAGGGAGCTGGTGGTGTTGTTGAATGAAATTATAACAGGTGACTTCAAAGAATTGAATACAGCCATTACTAGCTCGAAATTGGTGACTGAATATTAAGTCATATGTATCATAAAACTTGTGTTAACAGAGGATGTGTGTAGCGAATATTTCCTGCTATTTAGCATTTCTAAGTGTGTGTGTCTGACCAGTGTATACACACACACACACACACACACACACACACACACACACACACACACATATATATATATATATATGGACCTCCCGATTTCATTTTGCATTATATACATGTCTGTGTATCTTGATTATTTTAAAATTATTTTTAAGTGAACATGATTTTTAAAAAAATACCTTTAACCCTTTAGCATTCGCATTAATTTTCAAATGTCATGCTTATCTGTTCACATTATTGGCAGGTCGGACTCCATGCTTTGAAATATAGAGTTACCTCCCTGTATGATCTGAGTTCAAATCCCGCCGAGGTTAACTTTGCCTTTCATCCTTACAGGGTCGATAAAATAAAGTACCAGTAATGTACTAGGTAATTGCTGGCCTTGTGCCAAAAGTAGAAACAATTATTTTGAGTTAATCATACTCAAGAGGGTTATCAATTTTATTTGTTTGTAATTTTCTTAATTTTATATGTGCAGGCTTGAAATGTTGTCAGTAGATGTTTAAATATCAATAATTTACAATTATATAATTTTACCTGATTTTTTTGGTCAAATTTGACTTTTATGGGCAGGTGAAATTAATTAATAGGGGCATTTGAAGTATCAACCAGGTGCAAATACTGGTTTAATTTTAAATATGTTGTTTTCGGCATAAGGATCACTAAACCTTATATCAGTGCTCCAGTAATTCCAGTCTTGGAAATTGTTTTATATCGAACATAATATTTACGGTAAAAAATGCTTGCATTTCTGCAGCATCTGTCGGTCGCCAAACAGATTGGGTTTTCCTTGATTTGAAATCTGTTGTTGGGCATATCGATTAATCTCTGCTGCCACAACTTCGAAGAAAGTTGTGGTAAAAACAAAAAGAAATAATCCAGTGCTTTAGCATCGGGAGCTAATGTGTGTTGTGGACCAGTATTTTGAATAAAATCGGGAACATATATTGGTGTGGTATTTTTCAACCACATTGCTGTAATATTTTCAATGGCGTCCTGGAGATCTCCTTCGTTTTCACTTTCAAAACAACAATCATCGTCGGATGAAATTTCAGAACTGTAAACATCTGATTCTTTGAAGATAAATCACTAATATTATCTTTTGTTTCTTCTTTATTCTGAATGTCGTCGTGTGTAAAACCTTCAAAGTCAGTATCGCTACTTTCACAAGCCATGTTGATACACAAAAAAATCTGTTCTACTTTCAACGTTAAAAAAACACATGTTGTTTTAAGTTGTTTCACTTATATTAAGTGTTAATGTTCGCGGTAAGGGCCTAATATTGCAGTAATCTCGAATTAACAAAATTTTAATGATGGTTTGTTTATTTTTAGAACGATATTTTAGTGTGGGTGTTATCGGCCGGTTTCGGGCGGTTTGAACACTAAAGGGTTAAGCGAACGTGACCCAACGGGTCACTGGTGATCTAGTATATAAATAAAATTAGGAGACAGTTGTAGTTTGCTTGAAGCATTGTGTTTGGTGTAGAAAATGATGAAGTTTGAAGGCCACAACAGTTTGAAATAGACAAACAAGATGTTATTTATTTATCTGTCCCAATATTTCAAGATAAAATCACTTCTTCTAAAAAGAAGAGATTTTATTTTGAAATATCAGGACAGATAAATAACATCTTGTTTCATCTAAGCTTCTTATTAGTCCATTTCGCATTGTCGTCACTTTCAAACTTCACATCATTTTCTATATATAAAATTACTTGAGTGTGATTTCACATGACAGAAGAATGAATCCTCAGTATGTAAACATAATTTATATGCCATTAGTTGGAGTTTCTAGGTTCTAGTAGTTTGATAGTCTTCATTAACAAAGGCATTTATTCTCCATTATCAGATGCGTATATGGCCTGCAAACACTAATGATTACTGCTGATGATTGGAGAACAATATACGTCTTTGTCAACAAACACTATAAAATAACTAGTTGAATACCACACACATACATTCAAAAGAGGGGGGTGCACAGGACAAAAACAACAGAAAGACAGACAGTCCCATCTCCTCAGTCAGCCTCTTGAAATCACTATGGTTTCAGTACATTAAGATGGAGACCATTCATTCCAATGCACATTTGGGATGTAACAAAACTGGTTGAGACAAAGACAGGACAATACAGAAATAAGATGAAAGAGTATCCCAAGTGTGTCAACTGACAAAAGAGAGAGAGAATGGTGGACGAGGGGGGGGGGGGGGGGTAGCTAAGGGAGCTAAAATATAGAAAGGTGAGAAATAGAAAAACAGAAAAGAATATGAACTGCAGTCCAACAAAGGAGAATGACATTGAGGCGTAGAAAAGGTAAAAATGGAGAATAGAGGAAGACAAGTGTGATGTCTATTATACAATAGTTTCAAAAAAGCCTACATGGCTAAGTCTTTAGAATATAAATTCAAAACTGGGGAACACAGGACAAAGACAATGGATAAAGAACAGAAAATGAGCAGTCATACACAGAACTACAACCATTTTCCTTGGTAAATCTGTGGTTAGCTGTGTGGGGTCCCATAACAGGATTCCCCCTATTGTCTCTCCACGAGATCTCCCTCTCAATGTCTCGGCGCATGTTCACTTCTTGTCCCAGGTAGACGTATTCCTCCACCTCCTCTATTTCATCACCGCCAACCACCATTCGACCTGTTGGTACGTTGTCGGACCGCATGAACTTCGTTTTCATGCGGTTCATCTTGAGGCCTACTGCAGAGCTTTTGATGTCGAGCTCCGTCAGCATGGTCTGAAGCTGATCCGTGGTTTCAGCAATGAGCACGATGTCATCAGCGAAACGGAGGTGGGTAAGTATCTCGCCATTGATGTTGACACCGCCTTACCAGTCAATGCCTCTGATGATCTGCTCGAGACACGCGGAGAAAAGTTTTGGAGAGATCGTATCTCCTTGCTTCACTCCCTTCTCGACCGGCACCCGTACGAGTGATGACAGCAGAGCTATGTCGGTGGTGCATCCGGAACTCGCCTCCCATATATATCGCCTACATACATATACACACACACACACATATATATATATATATATTCATTCATTTCATTTTTCATTTCATTTTTACGTCCACTTTTCCCTGCTTGCAAGGGTGGGACGGGAACTGATTCTGGCTTGATTTCTACAGCTGGATGCCCTTCCTAACACCAACCTCATTTACAGTGAGTGCTGGGTGCTTTTTTTGCCGTGGCACCTCCACGACCACTTTGCAGTGGAATGATATGGACCCCAGTCCCTATCATCTCATTTCTACAGCTGAGTAAACTGGAGCAATGTGAAATAAAGTGTCTT
Organism: Eledone cirrhosa; assembly: GCA_964016885.1. Classification (NCBI taxonomy): domain Eukaryota; kingdom Metazoa; phylum Mollusca; class Cephalopoda; order Octopoda; family Eledonidae; genus Eledone; species Eledone cirrhosa. Next base: position 11,966,651 of record OZ024756.1, read on the forward strand.
GCTCAAGGAAACAACACATCACCCGGTTCAAGAATTGAACTCACAACCTTTCGATTGCAAGGCCAATGCTCTAACCACTAAGTGCCATGTGCCTCCATATATATATATATATGTGTGTGTGTGTGTATTTTACTTGTAAGAAATAATTAATACTAAGCAAGAACATGGTGCCAACTTACCATTGCCACCATCACCATCACCATCACCATCATTATCACCACCACCACTACTACCACTACTACTTGCAATTTTAGTTACCAATACCAATTATTTAGTGAATATCTTAACATAGTTTTAACAAACTTTCTTTGCTGTATTCTAGATTTGTCTAATGTATTCTGTTGCAAATTATGATTCCTATTGTAGTTAATCTTAACTATTTCTTACCACAATCTTACACATAATACCATTCATGCTGTGTGTGTACCGTGTGTAGTTGTTGAGTAAGATATTTTATTTAAAAACGTGTTGAAACATATTGTTATAGTTTGGGAGGGTCGTGCTGCCAATAAAAAACACAGACACATAGGAGGATTTCACTTCAATTTGTTATTATAATTTTCCCAGTTAGTTTGATAACCATATGGTTGTTTAGTTGTTGATTGCCATCAAAGCTCTTTCATCACACATTCTGTGACCTCCTCACCAACTAGTTTTCTTGTTATTTTGTGTCTCTCCTTTGTTCTGTCCTACACCATCTTGTTAATGATATTCAGTGTGTGACAAGGTTTCCCCTTTGAATTACAGGTACAATCCATTATTGTATCTGTGACTGAGTATTCCACTGACATGTATACTTAACGTAATTCTCAGGGAGATTCAGTGTGACACAGTACGACATAACTGGCCCTTTTAATTACATGTATTACATGTATTATAGTGTACATGACTGAACATTCTACAGACACATGAACACTTAATTCTCAGGGAGATTCAGTGTGACACTGTGTGTAACAAGGATGTTCATTTGAATTATAGGTATCACCCATCTGACAGGCTTCCACACAGTTGCTGTCTACTCTACCCACTTTCACTCACAAAGCATGGGACAACTGATGCAATGATAAATGACACACTGCTGAATATATGACAGAATGGGTTTCACCCTCAAACCTAATGTTTGCTCAACATATTTCCTAAGCATTCCACCAGATGTTTCAATAGGAAATCATCTCTGTAGTAAATCTCTCCTCTCTCTCCCTCTCTCTCTCCCTCCCTCCCTCTCTCTCTCTCTCCTGTAAAGAAAGAGTATCTTAACTGGTTGTGTTTATTACCAAACTCTAGCTACTCCTGCTTGTGGTTTCCAAAGCACTAATAGGGACACAGTCTCATATGTGGCACGATGGTAGTGGCCAACAAATCAGGGTAGGAGAGCTTGCACCCCCTGCTATTAGTGACTGCTTGTGGTCTCCAAAGCACTAATGGGGACACAGCCTCATAGGTGGCACAAATGGCAATAGCCAACAAATCAGGGTAGGAGAGCTTGCACCCCCTGTTATTAGTGACTGCTTGTGGTCTCCAAAGCACTAATGGGGACACAGCCTCATAGGTGGCACGATGGCAGTGGCCAGCAAATCAGGGTAGGAGAGCTTGCACCCCCTGTTATTAGTGACTGCTTGTGGTCTCCAAAGCACTAATGGGGACACAGCCTCATAGGTGGCACGATGGCAGTGGCCAGCAAATCTTACTCTCCTTTTACATACAACACCAAATATGCGTGGGAGGCCAGCATATATTTCTTTTAAAGTGTCAGATGTCGCCAGCTTATGTTCAGAATGCATGTTCAAAGCAGGCAAGTGTATGCACCATCAAGGTGCTTTTGTTGTTTGGATGAAAGCATCCATGTTTCACTAATAACTGTTTCTAATTTAGGCACAAGGCCAGCAATAACCCCAGTACATTACTGGTACTTTATTTTATCGACCACCGTAAGGATGAAAGGCAAAGTTAACCTCGGCGGGATTTGAACTCAGACCGCAAAGGGACGTAACTATGCTAGAAAGCATGGCATCCGACCCTCTACCGATACTGGGCGCAAGCTCATCCTATCCCCGATGCCGTCTACAGAGATTCTAGTGTTGGCATCCAGGACTTGGCAACAGCAATGAACGACAGATCGACGTGGAGATCAATTGCCGAAGCCATTTTAGCGGAGGCCACTGGGTGATGACGACTCCTTCTAAGCTACAATAACAAACAACATGCTATTGCTGTTCCGTATGTGTGCTCTTCTCTCACAATAGTTAAACATACATTTATATAGGCATAGATGCCTATCTTTGCAATATCTACATCTTCCTACATTTGTGAATAGGTGAGATATATATGTGTTTGTGTGTGTGTGTGTATATATAGAGATGTATTTTAATTTTAATTATGTCTCATATAAAATAATTGTTTCTACTTTAGGCACAAGGCCAGCAATTACCCAGTGCATTACTGCTACTTTATTTTATCGACCCCGTAAGGATGAAAGGCAAAGTCAACCTCGGCGGGATTTGAACTCAGATCATAAAGGGACGTAACTATGCTGGAAAGCATGGCGTCCGACCCTCTACCGATACTGCCAATCCACCATATCTCATATAAAATAATACAACTGGCTATCTGCAAAATACGTATAGTTAGCACCCCAAACGTAAAATTGGGATTATACTAAGGTATATCCTTAATGAAGGCACATGGCTTAGTGGTTAGAGCATTGGGCTTGCAGTCGAAAGGTTGTGAGTTCAATTCTTGGACTGGGTGATGTGTTGTTTCCTTGAGCAAGACACTTTATTTCACATTGCTCCAGTTTACTCAGCTGTAGAAATGAGATGATAGGGACTGGGGCCCCTATCATTCCACTGCAAAGTGGTCATGGAGGTGCCACAGCAAAAAAAGCACCCACCACTCACTGTAAATGAGGTTGGTGTTAGGAAGGGCATCCAGCTGTAGAAATCAAGCTAGAATCAGTTCCCGTCCCACCCTTGCAAGCAGGGAAAAGTGGACGTAAAATGAAATGATGATGATGATATCCTAATGTTTGTTGAGTGAGATGGAAGCCGGTCGGAGTATTGCTTAAAGCTTTCTCTGTTAATGTATTAAATATATATATATATATATATTTTTATTTGTTTGACCAGAATTACTTGGTCGTTTTTATGGTAGTGCGGATAATGGTTTAACCATCATCTCAGTGTGTTTGGCCTTTAACGTATGTTGTAGCTCTGGTTCATCTGAATCATTGAGCGCTTGTCACACATCTCGGAAGTTGCTTTTCGTTAATTCCTAAGCCGAAATACGATTCTCGCTAATTTATATTTGTATATATATATATATATATACGATAGTAAACAAATGGAAACTATATTTATAAAACCATATTTATTTCATTATACATATTTCAGGGATACCATATTAAAAATATGGCATGCCTTCGTCAGATAAAATACAATATAAATAATTTTGACGTACCATAAATATAAGCCACCATTAAGGTAGGAAATATGTATAATGAAATAAATATGGTTTTATAAATATAATTTC
>OZ024756.1:11975178-11992678 GCA_964016885.1 Eledone cirrhosa
CCAATCACTCAGGCCATTTTCGCTTCATTCACCCACCTTTCAGTAAATTTACTGGGGTGCAGTGCCTCTCTCTCCACACTGATTCTCCTTCTAAAGTGATACTTAAAGAAGGCAATCAATTGTTGTCCGGAGAGAAAGGCATCTGTCCTCAGAGATAGATAGATAGATAGATATGAACACATGTGAATCATTAATTAAGATACAGAAAGCATACACCCACACCCACCTCTGCAGAAACCCGCTCTTCCCTACCATTGACACCCAAAATTCGGAATTGACACCATCAATGTGAGCACAATGGATAAATTGTAGAGATGTTAGAGTAAAATGAAATTGATGTATGTTATGTGCAACAGACTAGATGGAGAGGAGAGTCAGCTAGACTCCTTGTAGGCAAAAAACAATGTTACAAATTTTTCTGGGTGGGGAATGACAACGAGTTGGGTGGAGTAGGTGTTTTATTAGCTGATAAATAGGTAGATAAAGTAATCTCGGTGAATATGAGAATCATTAAACACAGACTAGTCCTGAATAAAACAATAACTAGAATTATATCCACATGGAGGCACATGGCTTAGTGGTTAGAGCATTGGCCTTGCATTCGAAAGGTTGTGAGTTCAATTCTCCGACCAGGTGATGTGTTGTTTCCTTGAGCAAGACACTTTATTTCACATTGCTCCAGTTTACTCAGCTGTAGAAATGAGATGATAGAGACTGGGGTCCCTATCATTCCACTGCAAAATGGTCGTGGAGGTGCCACGGCAAAAAAAACACCCAGCACTCACCGTAAATGAGGTTGGTGTTAAGAAGGGCATCCAGCTGTAGAAATCAAGCCAGAATCAGTTCCCGTCCCACCCTTGCAAGCAGGGAAAGGTGGGCGTGAAATGAAATGATGATACACACCCAATCTGGGTTGTCAGACTAACTGAAGGATAGGTTTTACGAGTCCCTAATGCACATCACCACTCTAAAGAATGACAATGACTTCTTACTCATTGCAGGGGACTTTAACGTTGGGCAACACAGAGACGGCTTCTATAGAGTCCATGGAGGCTACGGGTTTGGCACAAGAAATGAAGAAGGTTTCAGACTTCTAGAATTCTGCGATGCCAATTGTGTGCCAAAAGTAGAAGCAATTATTACAAAGACAGTGGCTTGGTCGAATCATTAGAGCATTGGACAAAATATTTTGCAGCGTTAAGTTATGACCCTTTATATTCAGAGTTCAAATCCTGTGAAGGTCAACTTTACATGTTACCATTCCAGTACTCTACAATATAGACATCTAGTGTCTCCCACATGTTATCAATCCAGTACTCTACAATATAGACATGTAGTGTCTCCCACATGTTACCATTCCAGTACTCTACAGCATAGACATGTAGTGTTCCCACATGTTAGCATTCCAGTACTCTACAGTATAGACATGTAGTGTTCCCACATGTTAGCATTCCAGTACTCTACAGTATAGACACCTAGTGTCTCCCACATGTTATCATTCCAGTACTCTACAATATAGACATGTAGTGTCTCCCACATGTTACCATTCCAGTACTCTACAGTATAGACATGTAGTGTTCCCACATGTTAGCATTCCAGTACTCTACAGTATAGACATGTAGTGTTCCCACATGTTAGCATTCCAGTACTCTACAGTATAGACATGTAGTGTTCTCACATGTTTTCATTCCAGTACTCTACAGTATAGACATGTAGTGTCTCCCACATGTTACCATTCCAGTACTCTACAATATAGACATGTAGTGTCTCCCACATGTTACCATTCCAGTTCTATATAGACATGTAGTGTTCCCAGCATGTAGAACATTGTAGCCAATAAAACATATCGTTCACCTTTTTCCACTGTGTGGGGTCAGTAAAATAAAGTACCAGTCACATACTGGGGTTGATATAATCGATGTTCTTTCCCCTACCCACCAAAAACATTGTTGGCCTTGTACCTAAATTAAAAACCATAATTTTGTTGATTGGCCCATGCAATAGTGCAATACTCACTCTTTCCTCATTATCTTCGCCAAATATTTATGCTATTGTCCCATTTTGTCAGTTTTTCTGCTGGTATTTCTACTTCTCCTGCAAGAGTCATGTGTGACAGGAAATCGGTTAGAAATAGGATGAGAAAATGATAGGATTTAAATATTGAGTGCGAAGCTGAATGAAATTTTGTGTAAGCTGATTTCTTGTTGGAAATCGAATGATTTCTATAAATAGCAATACTTTTCACTTAAGAAGTCTACTTGTCCCAATTTTTAAAATGAGTTTATGTTCTTGAAAATATAGTCAACTTGAAAATCTTCATAGAATCAATTTAGCTCTTAACATATTTGCCAGCAGAACTGTTAAAGTGTCGAAGCCTCTCTGTTGTATTCTCACCATCATGTTTAGTTCTTTGAATTTTGAAGACAGTTTCAACCTCTTTCTCATTTTATTTATACTTGTTCTCTTGTTTAGAGACAGAAATGAGTGTTGCTGGTCACATCTGTAAGTAAAGAGGTATGCTTCTAGTGAGAATAATGGTTTCTCATTTGGGAGGATGGGGGAAAGTTGATTAAATCGACACCAGTGCATTACTGGTACTTTATTTTATCAACCCCCGTAAGGATGAAAGTCAAATCTAACCTCAGCAGGATTTGAACTCAAAACGTAAAGGGATGTAACTATATGCCGAGAAGCATGTTGTTCAAGGAAATAGAGAAACTCTCCAAATATAAAGATCTAGGGATAGCAATAACTCAAATGTGGAAAATGAAAACAGAAACAATACCTATAATAATAGGTCCTCTAGGAATGATAAAAACACAGATAAATACATAACCAAAACCACAGGACTTACAAATATATACAACATACAAAAGATAGCACTACTAGGTACTGTATATATATTATATAGAGTACCACATGACTTACAAATATATACAGCATACAAAAGATAGCACAACTAGGTACTGTATATATATTATACAGAGTACCACAGGACTTACAAATATATACAGCATACAAAAGATAGCACTACTAGGTACTGTATATATATTATATAGAGTACCACAGGACTTACAAATATATACAACATACAAAAGATAGCACTACTAGGTACTGTATATATATTATATAGAGTACCACAGCACTTACAAATATATACAGCATACAAAAGATAGCACTACTAGGTACTGTATATATCTTATACAGAGTACCACAGGACTTACAAATATATACAGCATACAAAAGATAGCACTACTAGGCACTGTATATATATTATATAGAGTACCACAGGACTTACAAATATATACAGCATACAAAAGATAGCACTACTAGGCACTGTATATATATTATATAGAGTACCACAGCACTTACAAATATATACAGCATACAAAAGATAGCACTACTAGGTACTGTATATATATTATATAGAGTACCACAGCACTTACAAATATATACAGCATACAAAAGATAGCACTACTAGGTACTGTATATATATTATATAGAGTACCACAGCACTTACAAATATATACAGCATACAAAAGATAGCACTACTAGGTACTGTATATATATTATATAGAGTACCACAGGACTTACAAATATATACAACATACAAAAGATAGCACTACTAGGTACTGTATATATATTATATAGAGTACCACAGGACTTACAAATATATACAACATACAAAAGATAGCACTACTAAGTACTGTATATATATTATATAGAGTACCACAGGACTTACAAATATATACAACATACAGAAGATAGCACTACTAGGTACTGTATATATATTACATAGAGTACCCCAGGACTTACAAATATATACAGCATACAAAAGATAGCACTACTAGGTACTGTATATATATTATATAGAGTACCACAGGACTTACAAATATATACAACATACAAAAGATAGCACTACTAAGTACTGTATATATATTATATAGAGTACCACAGGACTTACAAATATATACAACATACAGAAGATAGCACTACTAGGTACTGTATATATATTATACAGAGTACCACAGGACTTACAAATATATACAGCATACAAAAGATAGCACTACTAGGTACTGTATATATATTATACAGAGTACCACAGGACTTACAAATATATACAACATACAAAAGATAGCACTACTAGGTACTGTATATATATTATACAGAGTACCACAGGACTTACAAATATATACAACATACAGAAGATAGCACTACTAGGTACTGTATATATATTATACAGAGTACCACAGGACTTACAAATATATACAGCATACAAAAGATAGCACTACTAGGTACTGTATATATATTATACAGAGTACCACAGGACTTACAAATATATACAACATACAAAAGATAGCACTACTAGGTACTGTATATATATTATATAGAGTACCACAGGACTTACAAATATATACAACATACAGAAGATAGCACTACTAGGTACTGTATATATATTATACAGAGTACCACAGGACTTACAAATATATACAACATACAAAAGATAGCACTACTAGTCACTGCACACATATTATGGAAAGTACTATCAATACAACAGAAACAACATCAGCAAAAACTACACTGCACATACCCAAGGTGCACAGAGCTGTGCTCGGTAAAGCAGTAATGATGTGCAATAAAAATAATAATGGAAATAATAACAGTAATAATAATAATGCTTTCTTTATTAACCAGAAGGGTTGACATAAAGTATAACATTAAGGACAACACAGAACGGTACAAATAGGCATTTCTGCATGTAAAAAAAACAAAGGATGTAACAAAAAAAAAAGTAAACAGGAAAAATTCCCCGAGGGTCACTCATGGAGAAAGCGCACAAAAAGCCACGGTAACCCACTAGGGCAAGTGCCCTCTTTCAGTTTTTTTTCCTCCTACGATACTACAGGCACATGCTCAGGGTAGTCCCATTCACACGGGCCATTTTTGCCTCTCTCTCACCCACCTTTCAACAAACTGACTGGAAGGCAGCACCTACCCTCTCCACCCTGATTTTCCTTTTCAGATGAAACCTGAAAAGGTTAGTGAGGGCGTTACCAAAGAGGAAAGTGCCCATCTTCAACCCTTTCAGACGCATCTACCATACGGCCTCTTTTACCATGGCCACCAGGCAGATAAAACTGCCTGCCTGCCACTCCTGGTTAAAGGAAGGCAGCAGGGCAATCTTCACAATGGACTCAGCTGATAACCGTCCTACATGCGACAGCAGATGTTCGACATAAACCCACAAGTCTCGGACACTGGAGTGCATGCAGGATGGTCTCGTTTCCCGACGCGCATCCGGCTGATGGCACTTCCATGCCTGTAAAGTTTATCTCGAACTAACAATGCTCCCCGGTAGCACTGCCTGGCCAGAGACTTCTGGAAGTTATCCATTGGCCCCGGACTGAAAGTCCTCCTGAGTTTCGCCAAGGACATCGTCACACTTGTCCTCCACTAACCCTCTATAGAACACTGCCACGGCAGTCCGTCGAAGTAGACACTACAGTCCATCCTGCAATCCGACCCACAGCTGCCCTCAAACAGCTCCACGAAGTGTCGCTGAAAAGACGCACACATTTGTCCTGGATCGAGTAACATGCGCCCGTCGTGGTCCTCCAAAGACCGGATAGTGGCTTTGTTGCCGTGACGTGCCTCCGCCACTCTGGCGCATTGAACGGCATTCATCCCCTCGTGTCTGAGAACACGCGCCCTAACAACGCAACCTTCGTGCTTTGAGTTGAAGAATTGGTTGAGGGCCAATCTCGCCGCAAGCACATCAGTCACAATACCTTTACTTAGCACCTAGTCTAATTTTCAAACTAGTTATCCCTCTACTCTGCTCTGTTTTTCTCTATTGCTAACGCTTTACTAAACCTAATGGATTCCATTCTAATCGCCCTTTTCAGCCGAACCACCATTTGTTGTTGATGACTGCCCTCGTCAGCGTCCACTTAACTAGTTCGCTAATCCAGTCCCTGTCTATTAAGCCTATCTAAGTTGACCACACAGATCACGAATTTGTTTGAAAACGTTTGAGCAGGTTTGCGAGGCTTTTACACGCTCCTCCCCTATTCACTAATCCCACACAGTTCCAGCGTGCATCTAAGATCCTGTTCCAGTCAACCACTAACACTAAAGACCGGAATATTCCAAGAAATAATAGTAAAAGAAACTGCTGATTGTGTAATGGAAGATGGTTGTGATGCTGTTCTAATGACATGGCAACAATTGTGTTGGTGATGGTTGTACCAGCTGTGATGATAATTGTTCTGGCAACAACAATAGAAGTCAAAGTTGTTGTTGCTTAGCTCAGAGTCATTTACACACACGTGTTTGACTGTGAATAATACAGTTATTGTATATGAAGTATTTTGCACTTTCATAACCATATTTTGAAAATAATCAAGAATTTGGAGGGATTTAATAATGGTTTCTGATTTAGGCACAAGGCCAACAATTTTGGGGGAGAGGAAATTCGATTAAATTGACCCAGTACAATACTGGTACTTTATTTTATGAACCCCGTAAGAATGAAAGGCATAGCTAACCTTAGCGTGATTTGAACTCAGAACATAAAGGGCCGTAACTCTATGCCACAGTGCATGGTGTCCGATGATCTACCGATTCTGCCAAAATAATAATAATATAACTAAATTACTCACTATTCAGCTGGTATTTGAAACAGATTAACAAATATTCTTTCATAAAATCATAATGAAAGATTTTTTTTTATTAATATAAGCACTTTAATGAAATGCACTGCCTATAATTTTCAAATCATTTTTAAAAGAACCAAGAATTTCAAAGGATTTAGAAATATCATTTTCTTACTATTAACCCTTTAGCATTCAAACCGGCCATATCCGGCCAGAAATGTCTCACCTCTTTCTGTTCAAATCAGCTGTAACTGGCCACTCATACTGATGTTAAGGTATTATTCTCAAGATAAATAACATCAAAATCTCATAGATTCGATATTATGTGAGATAATTATGTAAGATAAAGTGTTTACTACCAAAATACACTAATCTATATAGAGTAATGTGAATGCTAAAGGGTTAAGCTGGTGTTTGGAACATAACTTAACAAAGGTGTTAACATTAAATTATGGTGGATTGTTTTTATATAAATATGAACACTAAAATATTGTGTATCATAGAATCTGCTGTAGTGCATGTATGTAAATCTCCCCTCTCTGTGCCACCATTGTTGTCCATTGATATAACTTTGTGGGGGGGGGGAGTTGGGGAGAGAGAGAGAGAGATGAAACTATGGAGAAGTGTGAGTTGTATGTGAGAAGGTGAAATTGGCTAAAATTGTGTGGATAAAGCAATATTGTGTAACACCTGGAAATGTTTAATGCATTCAGTTAGGAAGAATGTTGAAACTAAGCAGGTGAGTGATCACCTGTGAGCTGTGATGAAGATGATCAAGGTGTGAACGAAAAGGCATTTTGTTAGGTGAAACTTGCAGGTGCAACTTATATGAAATAATATCAAATTCTGTTTTTAGCTGTTTACAGTTTTGTTACTTTCAAAACATGCATTAAATAAACATCTCTATAGATATTTCTTTAAATATTTAACTAGTAATATCCTGTACCACATGGAACCACATTAGCAAGACATTCTTTAAATTACTAAACAGCACTATGACTGTATCACATTAAAAATTAAAGTCTTTACTCTAATATTGCACATTTTCACAACAATCTGTCCATTAGTAAAGATACTATAAACATTTGAATTAACAAGCCTATTTTTAGATATTTTCTGCTAAATTATTACAGGATGTTGCGATGGTGCTTTTTCTCATGTCTCCTACACAACCACTTTATAGCAGATGTAAAAATGACATCATTAACATCATTGTCATTGTTACATCTGCTATAAAGTGGTTGTGTAGGAGACACAACAAAAAGCACCCAGTCCACACTGTACAGTGGTTGTGTAGGGGACACAGCAAAAAGCACCCAGTCCACACTGTACAGTGGTTTTGTAGGGGACACAGCAAAAAGCACCCAGTCCACACTGTACAGTGGTTTTGTAGGGGACACAGCAAAAAGCACCCAGTCCACACTGTACAGTGGTTTTGTAGGGGACACAGCAAAAAGCACCCAGTCCACACTGTACAGTGGTTGTGTAGGGGACACAACAAAAAGCACCCAGTCCACACTGTAAATGTGGTTGGCATTAGCAAGGGCATCCAGCTGTAAAAGCTAAGCCAATATCAGTTCTGTATGAGCAAGACATGGTCACTCAACAACTCGTCTAACCCATGCTAACATGGAAAATGGGCATTAATCGGTGATGATGGTGATGAGTTGTCCATACTGACATGGATTGGACGGGATATTTTTTGAGATGCTATTCTACAGCTGGATGCCTTTTCTAATGCCAAACCTAACTTGTTCTTAAGTAAGACACTGATCTTAACACACTGGACTGCTGGATGTATTCTTTATACAGGACATAAACAAATGTCACCACCTTTGGTGGCAGAATCAAATGTAAAAACGAATGCAAACACAAACATGAATACACATGCATGAAGTCATACACATAAACACACACACATGGACTTCTGTACAGTTTCCGCCTACCAAATTCATATACGGTCTGCTTAAGACCATAGAAAAAGACACTTGCTAAAGGTGTCGGAGAGAGGGATAGAAGCTAAGAATATGTAGTGATGTCGGAGAAATGTTGTTTAGCACACTGCCTGTGTCTGTTGCAAGAAAAGAAATGACAAGTGAAAGTTGTCTAGAAGCAGGGAATATCTGACAGGCTGAGCTATATTTGGCCTATTCAGATATCAAGAAAACGGGGAGCGGGGTGGTCCCATTCTACAATTAGAATTATATAAATGTAGTTTACAATGAATAGAAACATCCACCCTTTTCTTGGGCATTCTGGTGCAACCTTCAGCTCAAGTGACATCACTGTATGTGGCCTGACAACGTCTGACATGGAGAAAGACAGTCAGTCAGATTGCAATAAGAACTGAATGACGTCTCCAAGAAGTATGACGATAACAGGTCAGCAAGAGAGCTTCAGTTCTGTGTCACTTGATTTACTAAAAATATCAGCCAAATTCCCTTCATGTCACATACATCATCATCATTGTTGCTTTTATGTCCATTTTTTCCATGGCTGGACATAAGTGGATTAGACATTTCTTCTCCAATGCAACATCCCTCCATTTGTTTCTTTCTTTTTGTCATTCTACACTGTCACTTGATCTGTTAAAAATAGTAGCCAAATCTCCCTCAAGTTTCACAGTTCCTTTTATGTCTATATTTCCATGTTTGTGTAGATTAAATAAATTCCCTCAGAATGTTTTTTTCTTTCTCATCTCCTTTGTGAGGTCCAGCATTCTGAGACCAACTTTCACCATCTTGTTTATTGACCTCAAAAGGACGAAAGACAAAGTTGACCTTGGCCAAACTTGAACCAAAGAGAGCTGGAATGAATATGACAAAGCAAAGCATTCTATCTGGCATTCTAATGACTCTGCCAATTTGTTGCCTCAATCAAGTCTACATTATAATAATGATAATGAAATTATTGTGTACGGTGCTCAGGTGCACTACAACTCATCAAAGGTGCATGTATAGTACATAGAATAATGTACAAATGTCAGGAAAGTGAACAGTGTATGAGTCATGATATACACACAGATACATGTGTGCGTGTGTATGGAGGGGGACATCAGGTGTAGTGTTGGCAAATTTCAGGAAGCATGGAGGTTTTAAAGGATGCAGTGTCTCAGCAGCTAACAACTGATTCAGATTGATGATGGCTAATCAGGGGTTTGATTCATTGAACTTCTAACTATTGAATTAACATCTGTGTACTTAATTAATATCTATAAACTTAATTAATATCTATATACTTAATTAATATGTGTACTTAACCCTTTTGCATTCACATTACTCTATGTTTACTGTTGCATTTTCATAGTAAAGGCTGAATCTCATAATTACCTCACATAACATCGAATCTATGAGATTTTGATGTTATTTATTTTGAGAACAATACCTTAACATCAGTATGAGTGGCCAGAACAGAAAGAAGTCAGAGAGTTCTGGCCAGGTGTGGCTGGTTTAAATGCTAAAGAGATAATCTCATTGTTAGGCAGAATCAACTTGACACAATATGTAGCAAAGGCCGGACCATTGAATTATAGGTACAATCTAGTTTATATTGGCAGTATCGGTGGAGCATCAAATACCATGCTTTGCAGCATAGAGTTATGGCCCTTTACGTTCTGGGTTCAGATCCCGCTGAGGTTAACTTTTCCTTTCATCCTTACGGGGTTGATAAAACAAAGCACCAGTACTGCACTGGGGTAATTGCTGGCCTTGTGCCAAATGTAGAAACAAATATATTGTAAATGGTTGAGTATTCCACAATCATGTGTACCCTTAATGTTATATATAATAATAATCTATATATCTAAAACAGAGAATGTCTGTCTGTCTGTCTGTCTGACTCCCTAAAACTCGAGAACCACCCAACCGATTGTTTTCAAACTTTACACATGTAATACTTATGGTCCTGTGAATGTTTTGAGGAAAAAATATTTCAAATTTTCAATGCCCTTTAAGGTAATCCAGCTAGAGGTTATGAGTACTCTGTATCTAGGATAGTTTTAACGTTCAGAGTTATTTGATTCAACAAGAGTCGGGTGGCCGGTTTAAGAAAGTTCCTAGGTGAGCGGTTCATCATCATCATCATCATCATCAGGTTTAGCGTCCGTGTTCCACGCTTGCATGGGTTTGGACGGGGGTTTTCCCACTTGAGGCAAGACTGGTTGTCTTGCTCGCATAGGACTGTCTGGCGGGTTTTCTACAGCTGGATGCCCTTCCTAACACCAACCACATTTACAGTGTGGGGCTGGGAGGTTTTTACCGTGTTGCCTACACGGCCATATTACAGCGTGGACTGTCTGGCGGGTTTTCTACAGCTGGATGCCCTTCCTAACACCAACCACATTTACAGTGTGGGGCTGGGAGGTTTTTACCGTGTTGCCTACACGGCCACATTACAGCGTGGACTGTCTGGCGGGTTTTCTACAGCTGGATGCCCTTCCTAACACCAACCACATTTACAGTGTGGGGCTGGGAGGTTTTTACCGTGTTGCCTACACGGCCACATTACAGCGTGGACTGTCTGGCGGGTTTTCTACAGCTGGATGCCCTTCCTAACACCAACCACATTTACAGTGTGGGGCTGGGAGGTTTTTACCGTGTTGCCTACACGGCCACATTACAGCGTGAACTGTGTGTTTTTTGACGTGACACCTACACGATCTCATTTGTTTCGGCCTGGATGTTGTGGGACCAACATAACTTTACATTGAAAGGGGCGGTGTGGATGGGGTGGAGGTGGTGGGACGGGGGTGTGTTTTGATAGAGATGCCTACTGACTGTAGTAGGTTTTACTTTGTATTTAGGTAAGGCGGGTCTTCTCTATTACTGAGTACCGCCAAAGGTCTCGGTCCAGTGACATTGTCTTGGAGGGGTGTAAGTGTGTGAGGTCGGAATTTATCAGCTCGTCCCATGTTTTTCTGGGTCTGCCTACCCCGTGGCTACCGTCTATCTTTATTGCCCTGCACTTTTAATAATGGTAAATAAGTGAAGAATAACATGGTCGGTTGTACTTTGAATAAACCCTATTGTACAGCCATTCCACATTATTCTTCACTCGTATACTATATATATACACACACACACACCATCTGTCTGTATCCTGTAAAATAAATTGAAATGTTATAATTCTGTTGTAAAGTATATAAAAAATTATATTTACCATTTAATTTTCCTGCATGTGTATATATATATTATATATATATATATTGTATGTAGATATTTCTTTTTTAGTAATCGGTATGTTAGGATTTAAGCAGTAAATATATTTACATTTATATATGTATATATATGTCTGTCTGTCTCTATGTATGTGTTTGTATGTTTGTGTGTGTATATATATGTCTGTGTATGTTTGTATGTGGATGTATATCTCTGTGTATGTTTGTATATATATTTATCTGTGTGTATGTGTGTATATATATGTATATATATGTATGTATGTGTGTATATATTTACATGTTTGTATATAAGTCTGTGTGTATGTTTGTATATATATATATATATATATATTTATATATATGTATGTCTGTATATACATATATATAGAAGAGCTTCTACAGGACTATAACTGTTTCATTCGTGAGAAATCATCAGGGATGAAACAGTTCTAGTCCTGTAGAAGCTCTTCTATATTAAAACTTTTATACTCTGCTATGTATTGAGTGGTTACCCCCCAATTCAACCTGGAATAACTTATATATATATATATACGATATTAAACAAATGGAAACTATATTTATAAAACCATATTTATTTCATTATACATATTTCAGGGATACCATATTAAAAATATGTCATGCCTTCTTCAGATAAAATACAATATATAACATATATATATATATATATATATATATATATATATATGTCTGTATGTGTGTGTGTGTGTATATATATATATATATATATATATGTCTATATATATGTCTGTTGATGTGGGTGTGTGTATGTATATATAAATTAAACTGTTTTTGACCTGTAACCAAACATAAAGTGGGAGCTTGCTCTCTCTTTATTTGTTTTCACGTTAACTTTGTACAAAAAGAAAAAACAATTGCTTAAAATAAGTCAGCATAACATTACAAATAACAACAATAGTAAAAACAACAACAACATTTAGCTATAATTTTGCTGCCAAAATTATAGCTAAATGTTGCAGTCTTAATCTTGTATAAAAGTAAGAAACAAAACTACACGTTTTTCATAAATATAAAAACAATTTGTATATCTCATTGTTGTGATTTTTATCTTTTATTTAGTTTTTCTAAACCTTATTAATAATATAGATATTTAATTCTAAATATATATTTATATCTATATCCATATATCTATATATCATCATCAACATCTTCGTTTAACATCTATCTTCCACGCTAGCATGGGTTAGACGGGAGTTGTCCCACTTGAGGCAAGGTTGGTCGGGTGACCGTGTCTCGCTCATATAGGACTATCTGTCAGGTTTTCTACAGCTGAATGCCCTTCCTAACACCAACCACATTTACAGTGTGGAACTGGGAACTGTTTACCGTGTTACCTACACGGCCACATTACAGCGTGGACTGGGAGGTTTTTACCGTGTTACCTACACAGCCACATTACAGCGTGGACTGGGAGGTTTTTACCGTGTTACCTACACAGCCACATTACAGCGTGGACTGGAAGGTTTTTACCGTGTTACCTACACAGCCACATTACAGCGTGGACTGGGAGGTTTTTACCGTGTTACCTACACAGCCACATTACAGCGTGGACTGGGAGGTTTTTACCGTGTTACCTACACAGCCACATTACAGCGTGGACTGGGAGGTTTTTACCATGTTACCTACACAGCCACATTACAGCGTGGACTGTGTGTTTTTTTTTTTCTCGTGACACCTACACGATCTCGATCTCATTATCTCATTTATTTGGACTGGATGTTGTGGTACCAACTTTACAGAGAGAGGGTGGTGTTGGTGGGAGTGGGAGGATGGAGTAGGGGTAGTGGATTGGAGTGTATGTTTGGTTAAGAGGTGCCTAATAACTAGGTTTCCCTTTCTACTTAGGCAAGGCGGGTCTTCTGTATTACTGCATATGTATATATATATATATGTGTGTGTATATATATATATATATATATATATATATATATATATCAGAAGGGAAGCGGTAAAAACCAGTTAGACCATTACTCACCAGAGTACTTGAAACTTGGGGTAGTAGAGTGGGTAATATAAAAAATTCAGGACCCTGTCGGCTGAGCTTTGGCCGTTTCAACAGCTAGATCGTTCAGGCTTAGCTGTTGAAGTGACCGAAGCTCAGCCATGGGGGTCCTGAATCTTTTATATATATATATATATTTAGAAGTAAACGTTGGTATTGTTTAAGGTAATCCAAGTAGAGGTTACAAGTATATATATAGTTATGTAATAAACAACATAATAAACAACATGAGATCATTATTTCATATACCAGTGGTTTCTTGAAAGCAAACAAATCTGCTTTCAGTCATCAGAATAAAAAATCCTGGTGTTTTTATTGAACACCAGGATTTTTTCATTCTGATGACTGAAAGCAGATTTGTTTGCTTTCAAGAAACCACTGGTAAATGAAATAATTATCTTATGTTGTTTATTACATAACTATTAAGCTCTGTAACCTACATAGAGCACTCTTTTTTCCTGGACCTTTCCGACGGAATTACTTCATTCATACATATATATATATATATATATATATATATATATATATATATATATATATATATATATATATAGTCTTAAAAATGGCTGATTGGATACATGTGCTTTTTTTTTTTCAAGAAAAATTTTTCCATTCCTTCCTATTCTCTCTATCTTTCTATTTCATCTTTTATTTCTCTTTCCTTCTTCTGATGAAGGACTAGTGTCTGAAACGTAGAGACTGCTTTTCCTACTGTATCAAGCATTAAACTTGACACTACTTGGTAGAGTTTTGAGTGTGAAAGGAGTAAACTGGTCATTCCACTCTTCCAAAACTACCTAAGACTTTTTGATGATAGGTTCCATAGCTCTCCAAGAAATCTTCTCTGCTATTTTTTAATACCATCACCAGAATTAATTGATGCTTAGAACCTTCTGGAAGGGTTCTCAAGCTAAACTCTTGAAATTTAAATTGCCAACTACTTTGTCTTCTAGGAGTTCTGGAAGCTGAGTGGGGAGAAAAAAATATTGTCAGGTTTACACATCTGTGGTGATGTTGTTGTTGTTGTTGTTTGTTGGTGGTGGTGGTGGTGGTGGTGGTGGTGGTGAAAGCATGATTGAGGTCAGTTGTTGTTGTTGTTGTTGTTGTTGTTATGGTGATTGGGGTGGTGAAAGTTATGAAGACTGCTGCTTTTGTAGTGGTGGTACTGTGATGATGACGATGATGATGACGATGATGATGATGATATATTTGGGGTGGTGTTGGTGTCAACTGCAATTACAGTGATGACAATGATGATGATGGTGGTTATTGTGTGCTGTAATGATAGTATTGCTTTGTTGACTGTAATAACAGTGTTGACAATGCTGCTGGTAGTGGTGCTATGACAACAACCATAATTTTAGTGCCAGGTGAAAGTAATGGTCGTTGTAATGATGGTGTTAATGATGATAGAGGTTTGAAAACAACTGGCCTGCAAGTTAGCTTTTAGAATCATATGAACCAGCAGAAACACTAAAACCAATGCTTCCAAACCATTTCTGTGCGATGTGATGCAATTTTCTTGGTTCACCAAGCTTACACTTATCTCCAATTGTGAAACAACATCACATTATATTTTGGATGAATTGTTGAGAGCACTTAATCACTTTTTCTAAGCTGAAGTGAATATAGTCAGTTTAACCTTTTACAATTCACATTACTCTATATTTACTATTATATTTCCGTGGTAAAGGCTTTACTTCACATAATTATCTCACATAATATCAAATCTATGAGATTTTGATATTATTTATTTTGAGAAGGGTGGTAGATTGGCAGAAACGGTAGAGCGTCCGACACCATGCTTTCTAGCATAGTTACGTCCCTTTACAGTCTGAGTTCAAATCCCGCCGAGGTTAACTTTGCCTTTCATACTTACGGGGGTTGGTAAAATAAAGTACCAGTAATGTACTGGGTAATTGCTGGCCTTGTGCCTAAAGTAGAAACAGTTATTTATTTTGAGAACGGTGGATTGGCAGTATCGGTAGAGGGTCGGACGCCATGCTTTGATGCATAGAGTTACGGCCCTTGCCATTCTGAGTTCAAATCCCGCCGAGGTTAACTTTGCCTTTCATCCTTACGGGGTCAATAAAATAAGGTACCAGTAATGCACTGGGGGTAATAGCTGGCCTTGTGCCAAAAGTAGAAACAATTATTTATTTTGAGAACAATACCTTAACATAAGTATGAGTGGCTGGTTTCAGCCAATTTGAACAGAAAGAGGTGAGAGAATTCTGGCCGGATTTTACCGGCTGAAATGCTAAAGAGTTAAATTGACCTTAGTATATTACTGGTATTGTGCAAATCAATGAGGAAGTCTATATTGTCACTCAACTTGTTAGAAACACCAGCCAAATTTCCTTTTTCGTATCCTACTATCTATAAAAAAGAAGGATACATTGGATTTAATCGACTTTCCCCTCCCCCAAAAGTGCTGGCCTTGTGCCTATATAAGAAACCATTATTATTATTATTATTACAGTTGCATTAATAATAATAATAATTTCTTCTTATTATTATTACAGTTGCATTTATCTTGCTTTATGTTCATACGAGTTATCACCAAGTCACAACCAGTGACCTCAAGAGACAACAAGGTCCGCCATGTTCAAGAAAGAACGTACATACTCACACATGCATCTTTAGTGTTTAGACTTGTGATGTACTTATATTGACAGAATCTTCCTTAGTATATGGGATTTGCGATATGTAATCATTAGACCCCTTAGGTATCATTCCCAGAGCGCCTACAACCACTGGTATTGTTTTAGTTCTCAATTTCCACATTTTTCCAATTTCTATCTCCAGGTCCTTATACTTGCTCAATTTTTCAAATGTTTTTATAGATACATTCTTGTCTATTGGAACAGACATATCAATTAGCAGGCATACCCTCTTTTGAAAGTCTTTCAATATTATATCAGGTCTGTTTGCATCTATTTTTCGGTCTGTTTGGATGCTAAAGTTCCACAAGATTGAGATGTGATCTTTTTCAAGTATGGGGGGAGGTGGTTGATGCTCCCACCAATTCTTTTGATGGAGCAGGTCAAAATGCTTACACATTATCCAATGTATGTATTGTGCAGCTCTGTCATGCCTGTTTAGGTATTCGGTTGGAGCTATAGTAATGCACATTGAAATTATATGTCAATGGTCTCTGGTTGTTTTTTGCATACACGGCATAATGGGCTGCACCCATTTTTTATTATGTTGGCTTGGTAATTTTTTGTTGGCAGACACTGATCTTGTGCCGATATAATCAGTCCTTCAGTCTCCGATTTCAGTCCAGAGGATGCCAACCACTGATGGGTTAAAGTTTTGTCAACATCAGGATTGTTAGCTCGCTCTGGGTATTTTCCATACAGAGGCTTTTCTTGCCATTTCTTAGCCAGTTTCTGTAGCAGTTCTTTCTTTGCAGTTACTTTTACCTGCTTTGCTTTTTCTGTGTTTTCCATTTCAGCAGTAAATGGGACTTCTTCTTCTTATTATTATTATTATTATAAAACTCCAGGTGAACAAAAACAGCTTTACATCTGTTAAGAAAAAGTCGGTAGATTTTCAATCAACCAACTTTCTTGAATATATATATGACAGTCGATTGACTTTCGTCAAATCGGACCGAGGAAACAATGTTTCCATTGGTCTTTC
>OZ024756.1:11997678-12022678 GCA_964016885.1 Eledone cirrhosa
CGTTTTCATATGATCCATCGAAGAATTATAGAAATGAACCTAAAGTCGCGATTGGTAACATGGATATTACATTTGGTATGTGTTGCTTAGGAGGAAAGGTCAGACTTCCACTGATAGAGGACCATCCGGCTTTTATTCATATACTACTTACAGACCGGACTAACGAAGCTAAACACTTCAGAAGCAATGTTATGCGGTATATTGCTGTGTTTAATATAACGTCTTTTGGAGCTGAAAAAGATCATACTGACTATGGTTATTTCACAACATTTAAAATCCAAGGCCAATTCTATATTTTAATTGGCAGTTTACTCAAATGCCTAATAAGGAAGTTTTATGATTCTCTCTCTCTCCCTCTCTCTTCCTCTCTCTCTCTCACATTACTGTCTCACTTCACACACATTACAGTCTCATCTCCTCATACTGTAAACCAGACAAGACATTCAATAGAGTCGTTTTCTCTTTTATCCATCTACTCTTAACTGTTCTCCCAGGCAAAACCAGGCACCTCAGCTAGTATATATATATATATATATATATATATATATATATATATATATATATATATATATATATATTAACACAAGTAAAATGTATTGCTAGCTTTGTGCCAATGTTAGAATGAGTTATTTCAATAGGTTCTGTGTCTTGTTGGATAATATTTCATTGCTATTTCTAGCATCTCAGATGACCACATAAAGCCTCTCCTGGTTGTTGTTGCTACTGTTGTTGTTGTTGTTGTTGTTGTTTCAATCTCTTCTGTTCATCTTGCTCAGCCATTTCTCTCTTATTTATTCATTGATATTTCAAAGTTGATTTAACGTTAATAACCACATTTGCATTTTTAGCCTCCCCTGGGTTCTGTCTGTGTGTGTATGCATATGTCTGTGTGTCTGTATGTGTATGTCTGTGTATGCGTATGTGTGTGTGTCTGTCTGTGTATGCGTATGTGTGTGTGTCTGTATGTGTATGTGTGTATGTCTGTGTGTCTGTATGTGTGTATGTCTGTGTATGCGTGTGTCTGTATGTGTGTATGTCTGTGTGTCTGTATGTGTGTATGTCTGTGTATGCGTATGTCTGTGTGTGCATATGTCTGTGTATGCGTATGTATGTGTGTATGTCTGTGTATTGCATATGTCTGTGTGTCTGTATGTGTATGTGTGTATGTCTGTGTATGTGTATGTCTGTGTATGCATATGTCTGTGTGTCTGTATGTGTATGTGTGTATGTCTGTGTGTCTGTATGTGTATGTGTGTATGTCTGTGTATGTGTGTATGTCTGTGTATGCATATGTATGTGTATGTGTGTATGTCTGTGTGTCTGTATGTGTATGTCTATGCGTATGTGTGTATGTCTATGTCTGTGTGTGTATTCGTATGTCTGTGTATGCGTATGTCTGTGTATGTGTATGTGTGTGTCTGTGTATTTGTATGTGTGTGTGTCTGTCTGTGTGTGCGTATGTGTGTGTCTGTATGTCTGTGTGTGTGCGTCTGTCTGTTGTGTATGCGTATGTGTGTGTGTCTGTATGTGTATGTGTGTATGTCTGTGTGTCTGTCTGTATGCGTATGTGTGTATGTCTGTGTGTCTGTATGCGTATGTGTGTATGTCTGTGTGACTGTATTTTGTATGCCTGTGTATGTGTATGTGTGTGTCTGTCTGTGTATGCGTATGTGTGTATGTCTGTGTGTCTGTATTTTGTATGTCTGTGTATGTGTATGTCTGTGTATGCGTATATGTGTATGTCTGTGTGTCTGAATGTGTATGCGTATGTGTGTATGTATGTCTGTCTGTCTGTCTGTGTATGCGTATGTGTGTGTCTGTCTGTGTATGCGTATGTGTGTATGTCTGTGTATGTATGTGTGTCTGTCTGTCT
The DNA here is from genome assembly GCA_964016885.1 of Eledone cirrhosa. Taxonomy (NCBI): domain Eukaryota; kingdom Metazoa; phylum Mollusca; class Cephalopoda; order Octopoda; family Eledonidae; genus Eledone; species Eledone cirrhosa. The sequence continues at coordinate 11,999,552 of OZ024756.1, forward strand.
GTGTATGTGTGTGTCTGTCTGTGTATGCGTATGTGTGTGTCTGTATGTCTGTGTGTCTATGTGTATCTATCACTTTCTCCCTTCTCTCTCTATCTCACTCTCTCTCTCTCTCTTTTCCCTTCTACATTTTCTATCTCTCTGCTCTTGTTTCCTCTCCCCCTCCCTCATTTATCTATCCCTTCTCCGCCTCTTCTTTCCAACTCTCCTCTCTCTCTGCCTCCCCCCCCCCTCCCCATTCTTGTCATTCCTATTTCTATCCCTAAAGTTCTAATGGCTAACCAAGTCATATAATTATTTAGATAGTTGCAACACACACATGAAAGCCATATATATACATATATATATATATATATATATATATATATATATTAGAGTACGGGGTTAACAGAACAGGGATGTGAGGATCACTTTATGGTCTGTCGGTTTTGAAGCAGGCCGGCCGTCAAATGTCGGTTTGGAAGCAGGCCGGCCGTCAAATGTCGGTTGAGTAGCAGGCCGGCCGTCAAATGTCGGTTTGGAAGCAGGCCGGCCGTCAAATGTTGGTTGAGTAGCAGGCCGGCCGTCAAATGTCGGTTGAGTAGCAGGCCGGCCGTCAAATGTCGGTTGAGTAGCAGGCCGGCCGTCAAATGTCGGTTGAGAAGCAGGCCGGCCGTCAAATGTCGGTTTGGAAGCAGGCCGGCCGTCAAATGTCGGTTGAGAAGCAGGCCGGCCGTCAAATGTCGGTTGAGAAGCAGGCCGGCCGTCAAATGTCGGTTTGGAAGCAGGCCGGCCGTCAAATGTCGGTTTGGAAACAGGCCGGCCGTCAAATGTCGGTTGAGAAGCAGGCCGGCCGTCAAATGTCGGTTGAGAAGCAGGCCAGCCGTCAAAGAAACACCATTCATTAGACATTCGGCTGGCCTCCTGCATCATGAAAAGAAAATATTTTTCGGGGAAATTATTGGATTTTTTCCAAACTTTAAGGAACTTTCAATGTTTATTTTAGGTTTTGCTGTCTGAAGAGCTCAGGCTGTCATAACTGATAGCCCTCAGGGAAATATGTATCATGGACTTTTAAATAAACCTAAATCAACTGAATATGGCCTCTGATCTTTTATTAATATAAATATATATATATATATACACACACACATACCATTTATGTTGTGTGTTTTACCACTCAGTAGATCTGGTCATTCCACTTACCAAACTATGTTAAAGCACGTGACATTATACAAGTTATCCATCATAGATGTGGTATCTCGTGGTTGGTGCAGGAACAAAATTAAATTTTTATTTAAAAACAACAGAAAACTGGACTTGAAATATTCAATTTAACCCTTTAGTATTTACATTACTCTATATATATACTATTATATTTTCATGGTAAAGGCTTTACCTCACATAACATTTACATTACTCTATATATACTATTGTATTTTCATGGTAAAGGCTTTACCTCACATAATATCTCACATAACATTTACATTACTCTATATATACTATTGTATTTTCATGATAAAGGCTTTACCTCACATAATATCTCACATAACATTTACATTACTCTATATATACTATTATATTTTCATGGTAAAGGCTTTACCTCATATAATTATCTCACATAATATCGAATCTATGAGATCTTGCAAGTATTTATTTTGAGAACAATACCTTAACATCAGTTTGAGCGACAAGTTACAGCCAGTTTCAACAGAAAGAGGTAGAGAATTCTGGCCGGTTTGAACATTAAAGGGTTAATGTTGCAAAAACACAATACTTATTTCAATGGCCTTGTCAGACACCATCAGAACATGACATAAAACTTTGGCGACGTCATCAGGTGTAGATTGCAAAATTAGTTAATTAATAACAAGATTACAGCAAACACAAATAGAGAATAGACTTGATTCAGAGATGTCTAGCCAAGGTTATTATGGGGAACCATCTCAATGATGATTCAGACAACTTATTTCATAATTTTTCATGGCTTTATAACAGGTTAGCTTCCATTTATTTTGATTCAATGCAAATTTTTTTTTTAAACTGTTCTAGAGGAATCATTGTTAACTTTCAGGTTAACTTTGACCTCAGTCACTATCTTCCTACATTTCTCCTTCTATCATGGAACTGGTTATACGTGAGCACTTTTGGAATCTTATTTTCTGTCATTCTCACAATTCATTTAATTGAAATAGCAAAAGAAAGGATTCTCTGCCACCAACTTTAAATTTAGAGAATAGGTTAACATTTGGAATCCAGTCATTTAAGCCGTATCCATAAATGGTCCAAAAACTTTGCTCGTGAAAGACATTAAATATGGTTAATATGTGATGAATAGGAGACTGAAGATTCTGATCTCCACCGGAGAGGGGAAAGGACTGCAGCTAGATTCCCTGTTCCTACCGATGACAAAGTTTGCTGAAAACATTTGTAGTTTTGGTTTTGACAATTTCATCAAGAGAGGCACTGGAGTTCACTCTACTCCCCAGATATGTTTCTAAATATTTCAGGTTTTTCCCCTCAGTGGGAGTAGGAGCAGTAGGGAGCTGATGAACTAGCTGTTGTTGTTTTATAACTATGATTTGTTTGGGGTTTGGCCTTGACTGCTGGATACTTCAGTCTTTTTAATACTGATATTCAGACAAAAAAAAAGAATTTTACTCACATTAAATATTTGATTTACAAGCTCTCGTGCTTCTTTGATAGATGTTACAACAAGTTACATGAGGAGTTAAACACCAATATACCCCAAACCAGCTCTATTAAATTCTTGAAATTTAATAGAGGTAGTTTCATGCAGTATATCATCATTATCATTGGTGGATTGGCAGTATTGGTAGAGGGTCGAACGCCATGCTTTCCAGCATAGTTACGTCCCCTTACGATCTGAGGTCAAATCCCGCCGAGGTTGACTTTGCCTTTCATCCTTACGGGGTCGATAAAATAAAGTACCAATAATGCACTGGGTAATTGCTGGCCTTGTGCCTAAAGTAGAAACAATTATCATTGTTGGACATCCTCTTTCCCTGCTAACAAGGGTTGGACAGGTCTACATAGACCAAGTCAGTACTGAAGTGGGCTGCTGACCTTCCAGACAGGCTGAGGAATCTGCATCTCACTTGCGTACGTTTTATTGAGTGCAGAAAAGTTGTAACTTTTGACACAACTAAAGGTTTCTCCCAGCTCTTTGTTTAGCAAGTTTTTTTTATGCCTGGAGGTCCTTCCTATCACCAACGATTTTACAGAGTGTACTAGGTGCTTTTATCGTGTAGGTCACCAAACACAAGGGGTGTATAAAGCAACCACCAAATGTTTCAGAGAAACATTCCACCAGTTGTCTCCATTCCACCATTTCTACCACTCTACATCTTTCTCATTCTCTCCTCTCTCTTTCTCATTCTCTATCACTCTCTCTCTATCTCTCACACACTCTCTATCTCCATCAATTTCTCCACATGGTTCTATATCAACTCAGTCGCCCCCCCCCCCCTCTCCTCCTCCTCTAATGTCCTTCACTCATCATTTCCATACATCTGTTAGCAACTCATAATTACAACCTTGCTGCTACTACTACTATCATTAGTACCACTACTATCATTAGTACTACTACTACTACTACTATCGCTACTACTACTACTACTACTACTACTACTACTGTTGTAATTATATTCTCATTCACTCCAGTGCAGATTATCACCAGCTGCTAAACAAAATCTGATTACTAATCTATTGGATTTTTTTTTTTACAGGTTTTTCTAATTAGGTTTGTTATTAAAAGAAACCAGTTTGAACAGACAGAAACCTTAACTCTTTCCTTAATATATTCCATATATTTCTTATAAAAGACACTGCCTTACTATATTCCATATATTTCTTATAAAAGACACTGCCTTACTATATTCCATATATTTCTTATAAAAGACACTGCCTTACCATATTCCATATGTTTCTTATAAAAGACACTGCCTTACTATATTCCATATATTTCTTATAAAAGACACTGCCTTACCATATTCCATATATTTCTTATAAAAGACACTGCCTTACCATATTCCATATATTTCTTATAAAAGACACTGCCTTACCATATTCCATATGTTTCTTATAAAAGACACTGCCTTACCATATTCCATATATTTCTTATAAAAGACACTGCCTTACTATATTCCATATGTTTCTTATAAAAGACACTGCTTTACCATATTCCATATATTTCTCATAAAAGACACTGCCTTACCATATTCCATATGTTTCTTATAAAAGACACTGCCTTACCATATTCCATATATTTCTTATAAAAGACACTGCCTTACCATATTCCATATATTTCTTATAAAAGACACTGCCTTACCATATTCCATATATTTCTTATAAAAGACACTGCCTTACTATATTCCATATATTTCTTATAAAAGACACTGCCTTACCATATTCCATATATTTCTTATAAAAGACACTACCTTACTATATTCTATATATTTCTTATAAAAGACACTGCCTTACCATATTCCATATGTTTCTTATAAAAGACACTGCCTTACCATATTCCATATATTTCTTATAAAAGACACTGCCTTACCATATTCCATATATTTCTTATAAAAGACACTGCCTTACTATATTCCATATATTTCTTATAAAAGATACTGCCTTACCATATTCTATATATTTCTTATAAAAGACACTGCCTTACCATATTCCATATATTTCTTATAAAAGACACTGCCTTACTATATTCCATATATTTCTTATAAAAGACACTGCCTTACCATATTCCATATATTTCTTATAAAAGACACTGTCTTACCATATTCCATATGTTTCTTATAAAAGACACTACCTTACTATATTCTATATATTTCTTATAAAAGACACTGCCTTACCATATTCCATATGTTTCTTATAAAAGACACTGCCTTACTATATTCCATATATTTCTTATAAAAGACACTGTCTTACCATATTCCATATATTTCTTATAAAAGACACTGCCTTACTATATTCCATATATTTCTTATAAAAGACACTGCCTTACCATATTCCATATATTTCTTATAAAAGACACTGCCTTACTATATTCCATATATTTCTTATAAAAGACACTGCCTTACTATATTCCATATATTTCTTATAAAAGACACTGCCTTACTATATTCCATATATTTCTTATAAAAGACGCTGCCTTACTATATTCCATATATTTCTTATAAAAGACACTGCCTTACCATCTATATATATAAAACTGAGGATGTCTGTCTGTGTGTGTGTGAGTTCAAATCCCTAAAACTCGAGAACCACCCAACCAACTGTTTTCAAACTTTACACATGTAATACTTATGTTTCAGGGAGTGTTCTGAGCATAAAAAATTTCAAATTTTCTATCCCCTGGGGACCGCATTAGGCGATTTAGCGATCTCACTCTATAATTCTTAGTCTTTCTCTTTTTAGATAGATACATACATATAATGTCGCGCCCTTATAATATCTGTCTGTATGTCTGGCTGTCTGCATTACGTCAATTCCCTGAGGATGTCTATGTGTGTCTGTGAGTTTGAATCCCTAAAACCCGAGAAGTGTCCAACCGATTTTTTTCAGACTTTACATGTGTGTTATGTTTCAGGGAGTGTTATACACATAAAAAAATTCAACTTTTTTATCTCCTAGAGCCCGCATTAGGTGAAAAACTGCATTTTTTCAGGTTTCTAGGGGTTTTTTGAGGCGTTACGTCAGACCAATTTCCTTGAAATTGTAACTATGTATTAGTCAGTCTCTTCTTCATACCGTAAGCAAAGAAAATCCAACTTTTTTATGGCCTAGGGCCTGCATTAGGTGAAAAACTTCATTTTTTCAGCTTCTTAGGGCTTTTTGGAGGCGTTACGTCTAGCTGGTTTTCCTGAAATTTCAAGGCATATTATGCACATAAAAAAAATCCATTTTCTTGATCCCCTAGGGCCCGCATTAGGTGAAAACCTGCATTTTTCCTGTCTCATCGAGGAAAATCTTAAAGATTATCCAGCCATCAGAGTATTCGGTTTATTTTCTTTGCATATTGTCCAGGCATGCAGTTTTTCCACGATTAGGTCTGTTGGCGGCCCACGTTCCAAAATAACTTATCCCGTGCAACGCCGGGTACCACTGCTAGTATTCCATATATTTCTTATAAAAGACACTGCCTTACCATATTCTATATATTTCTTATAAAAGACACTGCCTTACCATATTCCATATATTTCTTATAAAAGACACTGCCTTACCGTATTCCATATATTTCTTATAAAAGACACTGCCTTACCGTATTCCATATATTTCTTATAAAAGGCACTGCCTTACCATATTCTATATATTTCTTATAAAAGACACTGCCTTACCATATTCCATATATTTCTTATAAAAGACACTGCCTTACCGTATTCCATATATTTCTTATAAAAGACACTGCCTTACCGTATTCCATATATTTCTTATAACAGACACTGCCTTACCGTATTCCATATATTTCTTATAAAAGGCACTGCCTTACCATATTCCATATATTTCTTATAAAAGACACTGCCTTACCATATTCCATATATTTCTTATAAAAGACACTGCTTTACCATATTCCATATATTTCTTATAAAAGACACTGCCTTACCATATTCCATATATTTCTTATAAAAGACACTGCCTTACCATATTCCATATATTTCTTATAAAAGACACTGCCTTACCATATTCCATATATTTCTTATAAAAGACACTGCCTTACCATATTCCATATATTTCTTATAAAAGACACTGCCTTACCATATTCCATATATTTCTTATAAAAGACACTGCCTTACCATATTCCATATATTTCTTATAAAAGACACTGCCTTACCATATTCCATATATTTCTTATAAAAGACACTGCCTTACCATATTCCATATATTTCTTATAGAAGGCACTGCCTTACCATATTCCATATATTTCTTATAAAAGACACTGCCTTACCATATTCCATATATTTCTTATAAAAGACACTGCCTTACCATATTCCATATATTTCTTATAAAAGACACTGTCTTACCATATTCCATATGTTTCTTATAAAAGACACTGCCTTACCATATTCCATATATTTCTTATAGAAGGCACTGCCTTACCATATGCCATATATTTCTTATAAAAGACACTGCCTTACCATATTCCATATATTTCTTATAAAAGACACTGCCTTACTATATTCCATATGTTTCTTATAAAAGACACTGCCTTACCATATTCCATATATTTCTTATAGAAGGCACTGCCTTACCATATGCCATATATTTCTTATAGAAGACACTGCCTTACCATATTCCATATATTTCTTATAAAAGACACTGCCTTACCATATTCCATATATTTCTTATAAAAGACACTGCCTTACCATATTCCATATATTTCTTATAAAAGACACTGTCTTACCATATTCCATATGTTTCTTATAAAAGACACTGCCTTACCATATTCCATATATTTCTTATAGAAGGCACTGCCTTACCATATGTCATATATTTCTTATAAAAGACACTGCCTTACCATATTCCATATATTTCTTATAAAAGACACTGCCTTACTATATTCCATATGTTTCTTATAAAAGACACTGCCTTACCATATTCCATATATTTCTTATAGAAGGCACTGCCTTACCATATGCCATATATTTCTTATAGAAGACACTGCCTTACCATATTCCATATATTTCTTATAAAAGACACTGCCTCTCATTTACAAATCATTTTGAAAATAATCATATCCTCCCAGAGGAATTTAGTAATATCTATATATCTAAAACAGAGAATGTCTGTCTGTCTCCCTAAACCTTGAGAACCACCCAACCGATTTTTTTCAAACTTTACACATGTAATACTTATGGTCGTGTGAGTGTTTTAAGCAAAAAATATTTCAAATTTTCAATGCCCTAGGGACTGCATTAGGCACCGGTTAGCGATCTCTCTATATTTCTTAGTTTGTCTTTTAGCTATAACGTTGCGCCCTTATAATATCTGTCTGTATGCCTGGCTGTCTGCATTACGACATTACGACAAACATTGTTCTCATTGCTGACATATTATCTTCGCTATTTTCCATTCATTGTCAGGGAACGTCTTCACGAACCAAAGTATCGTCTTCCTGTTTTCCTTCGGGTGCAACATTTTTCAAAATATTTACATCTGCGTTCACAGATTGATTTTTTTAGTTCCAGAAGATCTATATATTCGTGTACAGATATTTTTGCATACACAAAAACAAAATATAAACAAACGTATTTATTTTGCAAAAGCACAGATGGCTTATCGTCATTGTTACTGCCGATATGCCACCCAAAAAGTCCCACTACTTTTGGCACAAGGCCAGCAATTACATAGTCAACGGTTCGGAAATCACATGCATCACTGACGAGTTTACTCTTTACTCTACCAGTTAGTCTTAGTGTACTTCGTCCTGCTTTTAGGTCACGCCTCGAAGGAAGAGATACTCCATTGGCCGAAATCCTGCGAAAGCGGCAAGAAAAAGAACAAGGCGGGCAAACGAATCGTCAGTGGAATCTGCTGTTCGACGGTCGCAAGGCCGAGGTATTCCGTACTTCTCTGTACTGTTTCAGAAAGGAGAGATAAACATGCCAATCTATGTTTAGAATCCCGAGCAACGCCGGGCCATTCTGCTAGTATTATATAAACTTGAATATAAGCCGAGGAATATGTGAACAAAACATCGATGGTAGAAAGGGGTTAGTTTATATTCGGGGTCAATATTTTGACAATTTTCACCAACTTTAAATTCTATGTAAATAAGGTTTGAATTTTTGCCCATTTCTCAGACATAAAATAGTTGGGTTGGCTTATATTTGAGTATATACAGTTACTAACTTGTTATTAATCTGGTGTTGGTAGATTAACTTAAATCCTTTCATTACCATATTTGTAATGAAAGATACTGTCTATGATTTTTGAATAATTTTTAAAATAATCATAATTGTGGAGAGATTTAGTAATATAATGAACTCTCTTATTATTATTATGGATATTAAACAGCAATGATGATGATGGTAGAAGGTTCTTTAGATGTATATAAACATTTTAACCCTTTAATGTTCAAACCGGCCAGAATTCTCTACCTTTTTCTGTTGAGACTGGCTATAACTGGTCACTCAAACTGATGTTAAAGTATTGTTCTCAAAATAAATACTTTCAAAATCTCATAGATTCGATATTATGTGAGATAATTATGAGATAAAGCCTTTACCATGAAAATATAATAGTATATATAGAGTAATGTGAAGGGTTAAAACAGTTTTTCTTTTTCATCGTATAACCAGAGAAGGTTTCAGGTAGTTTTAATATCATTAAATGAATTTAAATATTAAAAGAACTAAAAAGAAATGTAATTGATTTGACATTTTTTTTTTTTTTTTTATTTGATTTTAATTTGAGTTCAAATTACAATTACAGTGTTTTGTAATATGTTCCAATATTACGAAAACATCTGTTTCATTAGTACTTGAAATTTCAAACTGGAAATTTTTAGGGCTACATAAATCTTTGAAGTATGTGCCACGAGCCAGTGTTTGATATTCTCTGAGTCTGAGAAGCATTTGTAATGTAATGGGGTTATTTTAAACATTTTGTCAATGTTTTAAGTCTTTTATCCATCATTGACCATGTATGCACATGTAGTATTTAACAAAAATGTAAATTCACTTCACAAAATTAGATTTAGAATTGCACAAAATTAGATTTAGAATTGCACAAAATTAGATTTAGAACTGTACAAAATTAGATTTAGAACTGTACAAAATTAGATTTAGAACTGCACAAAATTAAATTTAGAAATGCACAAAATTATATTTAGAACTGCACAAGTAGGGGTCAACTGCACATTAAAATAGTTACTGTTTCAAATTGAAGGAAAAGCTGAGTAAAAAGGAAGAACATAATATATGTGAATGTAGTTTTGTAGTAAGAAGTTGTACTTTTTATCATTCTGTGTATGCTCCAGCTATTCAGCACATTTTGAATGATCTTTTGTACATTTTGTCAACACATAGCTGTCCCTTTTCTAAGAAAATTATGATTTGAGGAAGATTAGCTGCTATTAGTGTAAAAACTCTTTTTTTTACTATATTTCAAATACAAAAAAGAAGCACTGCTTATGATTTTCAAATATTTTTGAAAATAATCAAGAATTTGGAGTGAAAATAATAAAGAATTTGGAATGCTAAGTTTCTCATTATTAAATTGGAGTTTGGAACAAAGGTTTTTATATAGAATTAGATAAATCTACAGCTTTGTATCACAGTTTCATGTTGTTTCGTATCAGGATTAATTATACACATCATAAGGTTTTTGTAGCTGAATGCTGAATTGTTGGCAATACAATCCTATTGTATAATGAACGTGTGATTTGAGGGATATTTAGCTACTATTAATGTAAAACTCAGTACATGGTACTTCTTTTTCTTCTTACATATGAGTTGGTCTCAGGTTTGTTGTTCTTGACCTGATCAGTTTGCAGGGTTCAACATGAGAAGGTCAACAAAGGCCCACATGATACTTGACTAGTCTCTATATCGACTTCTCATGGTACAACAGAGGCCTACATGATACTAGAACTGGTCTAGTCTCTATATCATTGACTTCTCATGGTACAACAAAGGCCTACATGATACTAGAACTGGTCTAGTCTCTATATCGACTTCTCATGGTACAACAGAGGCCTACATGATACTAGAACTGGTCTAGTCTCTATATCATTGACTTTTCATGGTACAACAGAGGCCTACATGAGATTAGAACTGGTCTAGTCTCTATATCATTGACTTCTCGTGGTACAACAAAGGCCTACATGATACTAGAACTGGTCTAGTCTCTATATCATTGACTTCTCATCGTACAACAAAGGCCTACATGATACTAGAACTGGTCTAGTCTCTATATCATTGACTTCTCGTGGTACAACAAAGGCCTACATGATACTAGAACTGGTCTAGTCTCTATATTGACTTCTCATGGTACAACAGAGGCCTACATGATACTAGAACTGGACTAGTTTCTATATCATTGACTTTTCATGGTACAACAGAGGCCTACATGAGATTAGAACTGGTCTAGTCTCTATATCATTGACTTCTCGTGGTACAACAAAGGCCTACATGATACTAGAACTGGTCTAGTCTCTATATCATTGACTTCTCATCGTACAACAAAGGCCTACATGATACTAGAACTGGTCTAGTCTCTATATCATTGACTTCTCGTGGTACAACAAAGGCCTACATGATACTAGAACTGGTCTAGTCTCTATATCATTGACTTCTCATCGTACAACAAAGGCCTACATGATACTAGAACTGGTCTAGTCTCTATATTGACTTCTCATGGTACAACAGAGGCCTACATGATACTAGAACTGGACTAGTTTCTATATCATTGACTTTTCATGGTACAACAGAGGCCTACATGAGATTAGAACTGGTCTAGTCTCTATATCATTGACTTCTCGTGGTACAACAAAGGCCTACATGATACTAGAACTGGTCTAGTCTCTATATCATTGACTTCTCATCGTACAACAAAGGCCTACATGATACTAGAACTGGTCTAGTCTCTATATCATTGACTTCTCGTGGTACAACAAAGGCCTACATGATACTAGAACTGGTCTAGTCTCTATATCATTGACTTCTCATCGTACAACAAAGGCCTACATGATACTAGAACTGGTCTAGTCTCTATATCATTGACTTCTCGTGGTACAACAAAGGCCTACATGATACTAGAACTGGTCTAGTCTCTATATCATTGACTTCTCATGGTACAACAGAGGCCTACATGATACTAGAACTGGTCTAGTCTCTATATCATTGACTTCTCATGGTACAACAGAGGCCTACATGATACTAGAACTGGACTAGTTTCTATATCATTGACTTCCCATGGTACAACAGAGGCCTACATGATACTAGAACTGGTCTAGTCTCTATATCATTGACTTCTCATGGTACAACAAAGGCCTACATGATACTAGAACTGGTCTAGTCTCTATATCATTGACTTCTCATGGTACAACAGAGGCCTACATGATACTAGAACTGGACTAGTTTCTATATCATTGACTTCTCATGGTACAACAGAGGCCTACATGATACTAGAACTGGACTAGTTTCTATATCATTGACTTCTCATGGTACAACAGAGGCCTACATGATACTAGAACTGGACTAGTTTCTATATCATTGACTTCTCATGGTACAACAGAGGCCTACATGATACTAGAACTGGTCTAGTCTCTATATCATTGACTTCTCATGGTACAACAAAGGCCTACATGATACTAGAACTGGTCTAGTCTCTATATCGACTTCTCATGGTACAACAGAGGCCTACATGATACTAGAACTGGTCTAGTCTCTATATCGACTTCTCATGGTACAACAAAGGCCTACATGATACTAGAACTGGTCTAGTCTCTATATCATTGACTTTTCATGGTACAACAGAGGCCTACATGATACTAGAACTGGTCTAGTCTCTATATCATTGAGTTCTCATGGTACAACAAAGGCCTACATGAGATTAGAACTGGTCTAGTCTCTATATCATTGACTTCTCGTGGTACAACAAAGGCCTACATGATACTAGAACTGGTCTAGTCTCTATATCATTGACTTTTCATGGTACAACAGAGGCCTACATGAGATTAGAACTGGTCTAGTCTCTATATCATTGACTTCTCGTGGTACAACAAAGGCCTACATGATACTAGAACTGGTCTAGTCTCTATATCATTGACTTCTCATGGTACAACAGAGGCCTACATGAGACTAGAACTGGTCTAGTCTCTATATCATTGACTTCTCGTGGTACAACAAAGGCCTACATGATACTAGAACTGGTCTAGTCTCTATATCATTGACTTCTCATGGTACAACAGAGGCCTACATGATACTAGAACTGGTCTAGTCTCTATATCATTGACTTCTCGTGGTACAACAAAGGCCTACATGATACTAGAACTGGTCTAGTCTCTATATCATTGACTTCTCGTGGTACAACAAAGGCCTACATGATACTAGAACTGGTCTAGTCTCTATATCATTGACTTCTCATGGTACAACAGAGGCCTACATGAGATTAGAACTGGTCTAGTCTCTATATCATTGACTTCTCGTGGTACAACAAAGGCCTACATGATACTAGAACTGGTCTAGTCTCTATATCATTGACTTCTCGTGGTACAACAAAGGCCTACATGATACTAGAACTGGTCTAGTCTCTATATCATTGACTTCTCGTGGTACAACAAAGGCCTACATGATACTAGAACTGGTCTAGTCTCTATATCATTGACTTCTCGTGGTACAACAAAGGCCTACATGATACTAGAACTGGTCTAGTCTCTATATTGACTTCTCATGGTACAACAGAGGCCTACATGATACTAGAACTGGACTAGTTTCTATATCATTGACTTTTCATGGTACAACAGAGGCCTACATGAGATTAGAACTGGTCTAGTCTCTATATCATTGACTTCTCGTGGTACAACAAAGGCCTACATGATACTAGAACTGGTCTAGTCTCTATATCATTGACTTCTCGTGGTACAACAAAGGCCTACATGATACTAGAACTGGTCTAGTCTCTATATCATTGACTTCTCATGGTACAACAGAGGCCTACATGATACTAGAACTGGTCTAGTCTCTATATCATTGACTTCTCATCGTACAACAAAGGCCTACATGATACTAGAACTGGTCTAGTCTCTATATCATTGACTTCTCGTGGTACAACAAAGGCCTACATGATACTAGAACTGGTCTAGTCTCTATATCATTGACTTCTCATCGTACAACAAAGGCCTACATGATACTAGAACTGGTCTAGTCTCTATATCATTGACTTCTCGTGGTACAACAAAGGCCTACATGATACTAGAACTGGTCTAGTCTCTATATCATTGACTTCTCATCGTACAACAAAGGCCTACATGATACTAGAACTGGTCTAGTCTCTATATCATTGACTTCTCATGGTACAACAAAGGCCTACATGATACTAGAACTGGTCTAGTCTCTATATCATTGACTTCTCATGGTACAACAGAGGCCTACATGATACTAGAACTGGTCTAGTCTCTATATCATTGACTTCTCATGGTACAACAGAGGCCTACATGATACTAGAACTGGACTAGTTTCTATATCATTGACTTCCCATGGTACAACAGAGGCCTACATGATACTAGAACTGGTCTAGTCTCTATATCATTGACTTCTCATGGTACAACAGAGGCCTACATGATACTAGAACTGGACTAGTTTCTATATCATTGACTTCCCATGGTACAACAAAGGCCTACATGATACTAGAACTGGACTAGTCTCTATATCGACTTCTCATGGTACAACAGAGGCCTACATGATACTAGAACTGGTCTAGTCTCTATATCATTGACTTCTCATGGTACAACAAAGGCCTACATGATACTAGAACTGGTCTAGTCTCTATATCATTGACTTCTCATGGTACAACAGAGGCCTACATGATACTAGAACTGGTCTAGTCTCTATATCATTGACTTCTCATGGTACAACAGAGGCCTACATGATACTAGAACTGGTCTAGTCTCTATATCATTGACTTCTCATGGTACAACAAAGGCCTACATGATACTAGAACTGGTCTAGTCTCTATATCATTGACTTCTCATGGTACAACAGAGGCCTACATGATACTAGAACTGGTCTAGTCTCTATATCATTGACTTCTCATGGTACAACAGAGGCCTACATGATACTAGAACTGGGCTAGTCTCTATATCATTGAGTTCTCATGGTACAACAGAGGCCTACATGATACTAGAACTGGTCTAGTCTCTATATCATTGACTTCCCATGGTACAACAGAGGCCTACATGATACTAGAACTGGTCTAGTCTCTATATTGACTTCTCATGGTACAACAGAGGCCTACATGATACTAGAACTGGTCTAGTCTCTATATTGACTTCTCATGGTACAACAGAGGCCTACATGATACTAGAACTGGACTAGTCTCTATATTGACTTCTCATGGTACAACAAAGGCCTACATGAGACTAGAACTGGGCTAGTCTCTATATTGACTTCTCATGGTACAACAGAGGCCTACATGATACTAGAACTGGGCTAGTCTCTATATCATTGACTTCTCATGGTACAACAAAGGCCTACATGATACTAGAACTGGGCTAGTCTCTATATTGACTTCTCATGGTACAACAAAGGCCTACATGATACTAGAACTGGTCTAGTCTCTATATTGACTTCTCATGGTACAACAGAGGCCTACATGATACTAGAACTGGTCTAGTCTCTATATCATTGACTTCTCATGGTACAACAGAGGCCTACATGATACTAGAACTGGTCTAGTCTCTATATCATTGACTTCTCGTGGTACAACAAAGGCCTACATGATACTAGAACTGGTCTAGTCTCTATATCATTGACTTCTCATGGTACAACAGAGGCCTACATGATACTAGAACTGGTCTAGTCTCTATATCATTGACTTCTCATGGTACAACAGAGGCCTACATGATACTAGAACTGGTCTAGTCTCTATATCATTGACTTCTCATGGTACAACAAAGGCCTACATGATACTAGAACTGGTCTAGTCTCTATATCATTGACTTCTCATGGTACAACAAAGGCCTACATGATACTAGAACTGGTCTAGTCTCTATATCATTGACTTCTCATGGTACAACAGAGGCCTACATGATACTAGAACTGGTCTAGTCTCTATATCATTGACTTCTCATCGTACAACAAAGGCCTACATGATACTAGAACTGGACTAGTCTCTATATCATTGACTTCTCATCGTACAACAGAGGCCTACATGATACTAGAACTGGACTAGTCTCTATATCATTGACTTCTCATCGTACATGCTATTACAACTACAATTCTTTCCTTTATTGATGTATTAGTGATTTTTCAAATTTCTTTGGTTGCCACTCAATTTACCGAGTAGACATTTTATTGTTTTTATTGCAATCAATTTTGTCTGTTTGTTTTGTTTGTTGGTTTTTTTTTGGGGGGGGGTTTTGTCTTTTTATTTGAGAAGCTATTTTTAGATGACTTTTATCAATTGTTTCATGATTTAAACAATCCCATTGATGATTGTTAGAGAAAAGTTTGTTGATCTCTCCAAATAGAGTTTAAGATTAATTTTACTAAATTAAGACAAATTCTAATCAAACTTCTATTTATATTTCTTCATTACTTATTCAATTTCTCAAACAATATTTATTAATCATTTCTTTGCCTTTCCTTTATTTTCATGTGTTTTTTTTGTTTGTTTTTTAAATCCATTTAAAACCATCTTTCCACCATCTCTGTTGGTATTTCCTCAATTATATGCTCTCACCCACACCACCTCTTCTACTTTGAAGTCCATTTTTGATATTTTATTTATTATTATACTGTTAGCTTGACCAAATGTAATATGATATTGTATTGATATTGTATTGATCTTCTATTGATCAGAACTACAAATAGCTAAATTTGATTGAAAAAAAAAAAAAAAAAATTATTTATAATTTTCTTTTGTTTTTTTTTCTCTATTTTTCTTTCCCTGCCATTACTTCGGCAGACTTTGGAATGGCTAAATTTTCATCACTGTCAGTTTTGTGCCTTTTAAATTTAATTAAAACAAAGAGAGAGTGGATAAGAGAAATACTCATCTCTTTTCAAAGGAGAGGGGGGGGGGGGTATTAGTTTTTCTTAATTTAATTTCCTCGTTTTGGTTTACCCTTTCATTTTGGTTTCCACCCAAATTCTTCTAGAATTTCATCTCTACACACCCACAAATCTTCTAAACTTTAGCAATTTTTCTTGTCCATCATCATCATCATTGCCATCATCATCACCTTCATCATTATTACCATCATCACGGCCCTTGCCATTCTGAGTTCAAATTCCACCGAGGTTAACTTTGCCTTTCATCCTTACGGGGTCGACAAAATAAAGTACCAGTAATGCACTGGGGTAATTGCTGGCCTTGTGCCAAAAGTAGAAACAATTATTACCATCATCACCAACAACATCACTACCACCATCACCGCCATCATCAATACCATCGTCATCACCACCACCTTCACCATCACCACCACCACCATCATCACCACCACCATCATCACTACCACCATCATCGTCATCACCACCACCACCATCACCACCACCTCCACCATTGCCACCACCACCACCACCATTACCATCATCATCATCATCCCCACCATCACCAGCACCACCACCATCATCATCATCATCATCACCACCACCATTACCATCATCATCATCATCACCACCATCACTACCACCATCATCACCACCACCATCATCACCACCACCACCATCATCATCATCATCACCACCACCGTCACCATCATCATCACCATCACCACCATCATTGCCGTAGTTATATTTTCAACAATTTTATGCGAGCGTTTTTTTTTTTGTTATTTTCTCTTTGCTTGAACTATTGCAGCGCCATCTACTTGCATTACTCTCAGCCAATGTCTTGTGGCCGTTTGTATGTTGTTAGCTCTGCTACGCTTTTATATATATATATGTGGGGGGGGGGGGGGGGGGGTAAATATATGGTTCATGGTTATACATATGTAAACATTGACACATGTACATGTCTGTATGTGTGTATATATATATATATAGCAAGACACTTTATTTCACATTGCTCCAGTTTACTCAGCTGTAGAAATGAGATGATAGGGACTGGGTTCCCTATCATTCCACTGCAAAGTGGACGTGTAGGCGCCATGGCAAAAAAGCACCCAGCACTCACTGTAAATGAGGTTGGTGTTAGGAAGGGCATCCAGCTGTAGAAATCAAGCCAGAATCAGTTCCTGTCCCACCCTTGCAAGCAGGGAAAAGCGGACGTAAAATGAAATGATGATGATGATGATGATTATCATCATCATCATCATCATCATCATCGTTTAACGTCCATCTTCCACGCTAGCATGGGTCTGGACAGGAGTTGTCCCACTTGAGGCAAGATTGGTTGTCTTGCTCAGGACTGTCTGGCGGGTTTTCTACGGCTGGATGCCCTTCCTAACACCAACCACGTTTACAGTGTGGACTGGGAGGTTTTACCGTGTTACCTACACACCCACATTACAGCGTGGACTGTGTTTTTTTTTTTGTCGTGACACACCTACACGACCTCATTTATTTAGGACTGGATGTTGTGGTACCAACATAGCTTTACATCGAAAGGGGCGGTGTAGATGGCGTGGGGGTAGGGGTAGTGGGACGGGGGTGTATTTTGGTTAAGAGGTGCCTACTGACTGTAGGTTTCGCTTTGTACTTGGGCAAGGCGTGTCTTCTGTATTACTGCGTAGCGCCAAAGATCTCGGTCCAGTGACATTGTCTTGGAGAGGTGTAAGTGTGTGATATATATATATACAATATACTAATAAATGTAAACTATATTTATAAAACCATAATTATTTTATTAGATATATTTCAAGGGCAACCAAGGCAAATTTTGGTGCGCTTTCATCAGATAAAATACAAATTTGTTTTTTAAATATTGACATACCTTTATAAAGACAAGCTTAACAGTTGAGGTTCGCTGGGTAGTCTATATATAATAAAATAATTAGGGTTTTATAAATATAGTTTCCATATAAAATTCTCGAGTTCAAATCACAGACTGGCGTCACACAAAACTGTTCCCGAATGAGAGTGAATGAGAGAAGAAACAATTCCGTCTGGTACCGTGTGAAGGCTAGGTGGACAGGTCAATGTACTGCTACTAAAAATAGCAGCCGTTCAAAGGACCAAAAGTTTTCTCTACCGTAGGGGAGAATAATAATTGTTTCTACATTTGGCACAAGGCCATCAATAACCCAGTACATTACTGGTACTTTATTTTATCGACCCCGTAAGGATGAAAGGCAAAGTTAACCTCGGCGGGATTTGAACTCAGACCGTAAAGGGACGTAACTATGCTGCAAAGCATGGCGTCCGACCCTCTACGGATACTGCCAATCCACCGCCAGTAGGGGAGAATAATAATAAAAGTATGTATTCCTACATAAAGGTACAAGTATTTTCCAACCATATGCCAGTGTGGTTCAATGGCAAGTTAATAAATTAACAAGCCAGGACATATAAAATCAAGGTCTACCAACTAGAGAAAAGGTTTTAAAATAAATTTCAAAAAATTCACTGTACTTACTATATGTGCCTTTAGCGAGAGAGAGAAGTGTATATATATATATATATATATATATATATATATATATATATATATATATATATATATATATATATATATATATATATATATATATATATATATATATATATATATATATATATATGCTTTGGTGTCCTTGAAATATGTATAATGAAATAAATATGGTTTTATAAATATAGTTTCCATTTGTTAATATATAAATGGAGGCACATGGCTTAGTGGTTAGAGCATTGGGCTTGCAATCGAAAGGTTGTGAGTTCAATTCTCAGACCGGGTGATGTGTTGTTTCCTTGAGCAAGACATTTTATTTCACATTGCTCCAGTTTACTCAGCTGCAGTTTACTCACTGTAAAGTGGTTGTGGAGGTGCCACGGCAAAAAAGCACCCAGCACTCACTGTAAATGAGGTTGGTGTTAGGAAGGGCATCCAGCTGTAGAAATCAAGCCAATATCAGTTCCCGTCTCACCCTTGCAAGCAAGGAAAAAGCAGACGTAAAATGAAATGAATGAATGAATGAATTGTATTTTTACTCCAATAATTTGTTGAGTGCTTTATATCAGTTATAAAAAAATTTGCTTGTTGTATCCCAACAAATTAAATATAACTTCTACATATATATATATATATATATATAGAAAAAAGTATGACCCCGAGGGCAGAGCTCAAGCCGTTTCGACGGCTATTTCTGGACTAGAAATAGCCGTCGAAACGGCTTGAGCTCTGCCGTCGGGATCATACTTTTTCCTATTTCCCACTCTACTACTCTAAGTATTGAGTACTCTGGTGCGTTATGGTCCATCTGGTTCCTTACCACAATTCCTTTGTTATATATATATATACACACATATATGTATATATTATTTTATAATCACAATTCCAGAACACATATATATATATTATATATTAGCTGAACAATATATAATGTGTAGATTGTGAGAGTAGACAATTGTCTTGTAGAATGACCTGGAAGGAGCTATAGCTATAATGGAAGACAATGGTTTAAAGATGGGAGAAATCATTGAAACTCAACAGTACTGACTTACTCCCTCCTAACCCCCCCTCTCCTCTCTCCCCCTCCCTCTTCCCACCCCTCATACCATCATATTTCTCTATATAAACCATTGTTTATAAATCCTATATCTAAACTCTATAATAAAGAGTGTAGCCTAAGCCAGGTATAGCTGTGTGGTTAAGTAGCTTGTCTTGCAGGGTTTTGAGGGTTCAACCCCACTCTTTAGCATATTGGATAAGGGTCTACCACTACTACTATTACTACTACAACTACTGCTGCTACTACTACTACGACTACTGCTGCTGCTGCTGCTACTACAACTACTACTACTTCTACTACAACTACTATTACAACTACTACTACTACAACTACTACTGCTGCTACTTCTACTACTACTACTACTACTACTGCTGCTACTTCTACTACTACTACTACTGCCGTTGCTATTACTACTACAACTACTACTGCTGCTGCTACTACTACGACTACTGCTGCTGCTGCTACTACTACAACTACTACTACTGCTGCTACTACTTCTACTACAACTACTACTACTACTACTAACTACTAATGGTGAAAGCTTAACTGTACGGTAGAGACCCCTATAATATGTACACTCTACTTTTTGTAAGTATTGAGTACTAAACTGAAAACTGGTTTTACTGGTCTTAAATAAAAATTAATATATTACCACATTCAATACACTAGTTAGTAAAGTTAGTATTACCACATTCAATACACTAGTTAGTATAGTTAGTATTACCACATTCAATACACTAGTTAGTATAGTTAGTATTACCATATTAAACACAGTAAAGTTAATATTACTATATTAAACACAGTAAAGTTAGTATTACCATATTAATCACACTAAAGTTAGTATTACTATATTAAACAGTAAAGTTACTATTACCATATTAAACATAGTAAAGTTAGTATTACCATATTAAACACAGTAAAGTTAATATTACTATATTAAACACAGTAAAGTTAGTATTACCATATTAATCACACTAAAGTTAGTATTACTATATTAAACAGTAAAGTTACTATTACCATATTAAACATAGTAAAGTTAGTATTACCATATTAAACACAGTAAAGTTAGTATTACTATATTAAACACAGTAAAGTTAGTATTACCATATTAAACACACTAATGTTAGTATTACCATATTAAACACACTGTTAGTATTACCATATTAAACACAGTAAAGTTAGTATTACCATATTAAACACACTAATGTTAGTATTACCATATTAAACACACTAATGTTAGTATTACCATATTAAACACAGTAAAGCTAGTATTACCATATTAAACACACTAATGTTAGTATTACCATATTAAACACAGTAAAGTTAGTATTACCATATTAAACACACTAATGTTAGTATTACCATATTAAACACAGTAAAGCTAGTATTACCATATTAAACACACTAATGTTAGTATTACCATATTTAACACAGTAAAGTTAGTATTACCATATTAAACACACTAATGTTAGTATTACCATATTAAACACAGTAAAGTTAGTATTACCATATTAAACACAGTAAAGTTAGTATTACCATATTAAACACAGTAAAGTTAGTATTACCATATTAAACACAGTAAAGTTAGTATTACCATATTAAACACACTAATGTTAGTATTACCATATTAAACACAGTAAAGTTAGTATTACCATATTAAACACAGTAAAGTTAGTATTACCATATTAAACACAGTAAAGTTAGTATTACCATATTAAACACACTAATGTTAGTATTACCATATTAAACACAGTAAAGCTAGTATTACCATATTAAACACACTAATGTTAGTATTACCATATTAAACACAGTAAAGTTAGTATTACCATATTAAACACACTAATGTTAGTATTACCATATTAAACACAGTAAAGTTAGTATTACCATATTAAACACAGTAAAGTTAGTATTACCATATTAAATGTAGGGAACATCAAAATGTTTAATACACCCTATCATAGCAGTTTTATATCTTTAAACCCTCTCTCTCCTCTCTCTTACACTTTGTCTCTCTCCTCTCTCTTACACTCTCTCTCCTCTCTCTTACACTCTCTCTCTCTCCTCTCTTACACTCTGTCTCTCTTTCTCACCCCTCTCTTCACTCTTTCTCTCTCCCCTCTCTCTCTCTCTCTCTTACACTCCCCTCTTTCTCTTGCCCACATTTCTCTCTGTATTTTCTTTCACTCCTCTCTCTATCACATTTTACTTTCTCTCTCTCTCTATCACTATCACTCTCTCTCTCCCACTCCCACTCTCTCTCTATCACTATCACTCTCTCCCACTCCCACTCTCTCTCTCTCTCTTGCTTCACTTTCTCCCTCTTTTCTGTTCTCTTTCTATGTAAATCCTTCCCCCCCCCCTCTCTCCTTTAGTCACTAATTTACTTTTATCATCCTTTTCCCACAAATACTATCATCATCATCACTACCACCACTACCACCATCATCGCTATAACCATACCACTACCACTACCATCACCATCATCACCACCAACAACAACACCACTACCACCATCATCACCACCACCATCATCACCACCACCATCATCTCTATAACCACACCACCACTACCACCACCATCATCACCACCACGACATCACTACCACCACCATCATCAGCACCACCACCACCATCATCTCTATAACCACACCACCACTACCACCGCCATCATCACCACCACCACCATCATTACCATCACCTCCATCATCACTATAACCACACCACCATCACCCTTATCCCTACCGCCACCACCATCATCGCTATAACCACACCACCACCATTACCACCACCATCACTACCACCACCATCACT
>OZ024756.1:12027678-12040178 GCA_964016885.1 Eledone cirrhosa
CCTCCCAAAGTATAATAAAATCGGTTTCAACACACGTTTTCAGATAAAGAATCTTGCTAAACAAATTCAGAAACGAAATATATATATATATATATATATATATATATATATATATATATATATATATATACAATATATTAATAAATGGAAACTATATTTATAATACCATATTTATTTTATTATACATATTTCAAGGGCAACCAAGGCAAATTATGGTACGCTTTCATCAGATAAAATACAGATTTATTTTATAAATAAATATTGACATACCCGGAAAAAAAGACAACCAATATGGTTTTATAAATATAGTTTCCATTTATTAATATATTGTATATTTACTCCAAAACCAGTTGAGTGCTTTATATCAGTTATAAAAAAATTTAAATTAAATATAACCTCTGCATATATATATATATATATATATATATATATATATATATATATAAACTTATCTCTTAATTTTAAATCTTTAATTTTTAGTTTTTAATTGTTATTAATTCTTTTTAATTGTAATACTTAAAATTTGATAAGATGAATTTTACTAATGCATCGAAACCAGTAATACTTTAAATACATTATAAAACTCTTTTTTAAAAGAATTGTCCCTCTCATTTTTTCGAAGAAAGGAAGAAAAAAAAGAAAAACAGATCCTTAAATATATTTTTCGTGCTATTTCCAATTTCACCTTCTCTCTCTCTATATATATATATATATGTAGAAGTTATATTTAATTTGTTGAGATACAACAAGCAAATATTTTTATAACTGATATAAAGCACTCAACAAATTTTTGGAGTAAAATACAATATATTAACAAATGGAAACTATATTTATAAAACCATATTTATTTCATTATACATATTTCAAGGGCACCAAAGCAAATTATGGTGCGCTTTCATTAGATAAAATATAATATAGATCAGTTTTATAAACAAATATTGACATACCCTTAAAGAATGCGACTATGTCGGTTGGAAGCTCCCGGATAGTGGGGTTACTAATTTTATTTTTTATTATTGGTCTATTATGCAAATTAGTGTCGGAGAGGTTTAAATCCCATACATTTAAATTAAGCCGTTGGAATAGGGAAAAAAGAAAAAGAAAAAGAAAGAACGAAAGAAAAACAAGAGAAAGAAAGAAAACCCTAAGTGAGAGAGTGTTGTATTGTAATTTTATGAGATGATGAAGCGAAAAGATAAATATATATTGGATGAATTACGCGGAGTAAATAAATAAAGTGTGGATAAATAAATAAATAAATAGTAATAACCGGAGAATTTTATCTAATGTTTAAATTTGATTAAATTATTGAGATCTATATATTATTAAAATATATATATATACTATCAAAAAATATTATTAAAATATATGTTATTATTACATAACCTTACATAAACTTATTATTAATCATCAACCAACAATTAATTATTAATTTTTCAATTAACAATAAAACTTATAAGAAATAACAAAATATATGTTTAAAATATAGGAATGTTCAGAGATTTTACCGAAGAAAAATCTCTTAGTAATAGCAATACAGCGTGAGGGAAAATTTATTGATTTATTTAGATAGTTCTAAGGATTAAATGTTATAAAAGTTAAGATTATAAGAGAACCTTATATTATTTTATAGTAAGTTATAATTTTATAAATTTTATAAATCCACCTGTTATACAGTTGTGACTGTTAAAATATAAGTTTGTTTACTATAATGTCTTAATGTTTAAAGTTTTTCATAAGAATATATCTAAAGCATAAACCATAAAAACCCTTTTATATGAGTTCATTCATAGAATGTATTCAAATTATACATTTCGATATATATACACATATACACAGACATACATACATGCATACATACACATATATATACATACATATACACACATACATATATATAAATACAAAATACGTAATATAAAATAAAATATGAGTTATAATTTAAAAAGGATTATAATTTTAAAAGGAATTACAATTTTTAAAAAAATATAATTATATAATTTTAGAAGGAATTATATTTTTAAGCAATGTAATTTTTAAGCAATATAATTTTTAAAATATATATAAGAATATATAGAAAAAACAGTATAAAATATGAATTATAATTTTTTATATCCATCAGAGGAATTAACAAAAAACCTTTTTTTTTTAACTTTCAGTATGTTTATCTAAATTTTTTATACCCATTTTTTTAAAAGCTTTCTATGTTTATCTAGAAGAATTTTCAAGGAAAAATTTTAAGGAAAAAATATTTCTTCCTTCATTTAACCCTTTAGCATTCAAAGCGTCAAAAACCGACAAGATTATGTCCCCTTTCATTTATTCAAACCGACAAAAACCGACATTTAATACCACACGGAGATTTCCTTCTAAAAATAAACATTGACATCATCGAAATCTCGTCAATTCGAGATTACTGCGAGATAAAACCCTTACGCGCGAAAATTAACTCTTAGTATAGTTAAAGAACTTGCGATAACACGTGTTTTTAACGTTGAAAGTGTAACATGGCTTCCGAAAGTAGCGACAACGAATTTGAAGGTTTTACGTCCGACGACATTCGAGATAAAAAAAAAACAGAAGATAATATCAGTGATTTATCTTCAAACGAATCAGATATATTTATTTCTGATATATCTGATAATGATGATAGTTACTTTGAAAGTGAAAGAGAAGATTTGACTGACACCATTGAAAAAATAGCAACGTGGTTGAAAGAAACAACATCGATACATGTTTCGGATTTTACTGAAAATATTGGACCACAACACACATTACCACCCGATGCTAAAGCACTGGATTATTATTTTTTATTTTTACCACAATCTTTCTTCGAAGTTGTGGCAAATCGCTATGCACAACGACAAATTTCTAATATCGGAAAACCCGATCTGTTATGTTGTCCGACAGATTCTGCCGAAATGAAAGCGTTTTTTACCATAAATATTATGTTTGGTATTAAACAATTTCCACGACTGTGGAATTATTGGAGTACTGATATAAGGTTTGGTGACCCTTATATATCTAGTATTATGGCAAAAACGAGATTCATTAAATTAAACCAGTATTTGCATCTGGTTGATATTTCAAATGCCCCTGGTAGAAATGAATCAAATTACGACCCACTGTACAAAGTACGACCATTAATTGAAATATTGTCAGAAAAATTTAAAAGTGTGTATAAACTTATACATTGGGAACTTTCTATTACGTAATTTTACACCGTACATTTACAGAGTACATTGCCAATATTATTTTGACCGGTGAAAAGGTTTTATACATTTTTTTCAATGAAAATATTTGCCTGGAATGTAGAGAAAGACTAAAACCGTGTACTGATTACACCTGCATTTTTAATTAATTCACCTGTTCAGAAAACTGCTAGAATTGATGGAAATCAGCATCTAGGTCATTATTGGATTTTTTGGCAACAAATCTAACAGATAAGGCAGATAAAGTTTAAATTTTTGTGTTTATCCATAAAGTTATTACTTTTACACCTGTTAATTAATTTCACCTGCCCATAAAAGTCAAATTTAACAAAAAAAATCAGGTAAAAATATATAATTGTAAATTATAGTTATTTAAACATCTACTGACAAAATTTCAAGTCTGCACATAGAAAATTAAAGTAATTACAAACAAATAAAATTGATAACCCTCTTGAGTATAATTAAGTGAAAATAATGCGAATAGATGAACATGACATTTGACAATTCAATGTGAATGCTAAAGGGTTAAGAGAGTTTTTGGCAGTCGTATGAAGGAATCTAATGATTTATCGATAGGTTTAGTAAGATGAGTTATATATTACATTTTAAATTTATTATTTAAACATTGAATTTAATCTATGTTTGCAGCAACTGAAAAGATTGTTCCTTAAATTCACAGAATTTTTGCTTTTTAATATAAAGAATATTTCCTCTATACAAAGAGCACAATTTTCCGAACAGGCGTTAAATGGAGGAGCTTTGGAAATAATATTCCAAAGTAAAGAATAGTTAATGTTCTTTAATTTTAGGTCCCATAGTAAGCTAGATAGAGAAGTTGAATATTTTTTATTTATATTCGTAAAAGAGCATTTATGGTTATTAAAGCGAGATTTAAAATCTGTGGAAGTAGAACCTACATAATTAAATGAATTTAAATTAGATTTATTTCTACAGTTACATTTATCAAAATTCAAGTTACTAGGAGCCGTATTATTAAATTGGATATTGCTGGGGTTGTTAATGGTATTCTGGTTAGGTTTTAAGTTTCTATTAATATTCTGCGCTAAATTACTGGTGGTTGAATAAGTTAATTTTATAGTATGTCTATTAAATATTGAGTAATATCTATATATATGATAATTGTTTCTACTTTTGGCACAAGGCCAGCAATTATCCCAGTGCATTACTGGTATTTTATTTTATCAACCTCATAAGGATGAAAGACAAAACTATGCTCGGCGAGATTTGAACACAGACTGTAAAGAGCCGTTACTCTATGCTGCAAAGCATGGTGTCCGACCCTCTAAAAAGGATTTATGTCTTCATTACGTTTGTTGACGCACGTTTCGAGTGCTCACTCTGGGGAACCTGCAATCCCTAGATATATATGTGTGTGTGTGTGTGTATGTGCATGTGTCTGTGTGTATGACCATCTGTGTGTGTGTGTCAGTGTTCTATATCCTCTCTATGGACAAGACATGGTCACCTGACCAGCATAGAATATGACAAGCATAGAAAATAGACGTTAAATGATGATGATGATTATATATGTGTAAATACATGTGTACGTATGTATGTGTATATATGTGTGTGTTCATATATGTGTGTTGATGCATGCACCCCACACACGCAGACATGATAGATGCCATACATGCGTGTGTGAATATGCATGTGTATATATGTGTGTGTTGATGCATGCACCCCACACACACGCAGGCGTGATGCATGCACCCCACCCACACGCAGACGTGATGCATGCACCCCACCCACACGCAGATGTGATGCATGCACCCCACACACACGCAGACGTGATATATGCCATACATGTGTGTGTGTGTGTGTGTTGATGCATGCACTACACATACACGCAGACGTGATATATGCCATACATGCGTGTGTGCGTATGTGTGTTGATGCATGCACTACACATACAGACGGGATATATGCCATACATGTATGTGTGTGTATATATGTGTGTGTGTTGATGCTTGCACTACACATACACGCAGACGTGATATATGCCATACATGTATGTGTGTGTATATATGTGTGTGTTGATGCTTGCACTAAACACATACACACAGACATGATATATGCCATACATGATGAAATTCAAAAAGGAGATTGTTCTCCATGTATGTAACTATATAGACATGAAGCTGTATGTGTGTGTGTATATATATATTCACACACATATAGGCTATTGTTAACTGTATATACATATACATACACAAGCAATTAACAAGTCATCACACACACACACACACACACATATGCAAGCAATTAACAAGTCATCACACACCCACTCACACTAATCATTTCTTCCTAATTCTCTCCCAAAATTTTAAAATATATTATTATCTCTCCATCTTCCTATAATTTACTGCATTACCTCCCTTCTCTCTCACTCTCTCTCACATTTTGTTGTTGAAGATAACATTAGTCCTTTTGGATGACCTAAGATACATTTGTTCTCTTTTTTATGTATATGTGTGTGTGTGTATGTAAGTATGTATGTTATTATGTGTGTGTATATGTATGTGTGTGTATGTAAGTATGTATGTGTGTGTGTATGTATGTATGTATGTACATATAAACCAAGCACACTCTCTATGAAAAGCTTCTGAATCAGAATCCTGTAGCACAACCAACAGTCAAGTTAGCCTACGAAGATCACAAGGCAACACTGCAACACGAAATGCGCTGGATGCAGTATGAGTGGTGGAATATCTCTTCGTAAATCTAACAGACTTTTAACAACAAAGATTCGAAGTCATTTTACTCATTGGCGCGCCAAGTCTTCAGCCCACCAACATCCTCAGTAACTTTTTTGAGATCTCTTTTGACAATGCCAATATCATCATCAAAGAGCCATCAAAAATCCTTCAGCGTTGGGAGGAACACTTTACTGACCTGTTTGACAACCCATCAGCAGTCAATTTTGGAGTGATAGAGGGCCCTCCTCAATGTGAAACAGTTCACCGTATGGATCAACTTCTCTCTGCTGATGAAATAAAGCTGGCAGTCAAGCAGGTTATCTCTGGCAAGGCACCAGGTCCAGATGGTATCCCAGTCGAACTGCTGAAAGTCGCTAGTGATAATGTAACAGAAGCAATAAACAACTTCATCACTGCTAGAATGGGACCCCAGTTCTGCAAGACTGTTATCATTATACAAAGGCAAAGTGGGATAACTCCCGTCTAACCCATGCTAGCGTGGAAGATAGACGTTAAACGAAGATAATGATGATGATGAAAGGTGAAAAGTCGATATGTGGAAACTACCGTGGCATCACTTTGTTGGAAGCTGTTGGCAAGGTTCTCGCAATACTTTTGCTCAACAAACTGGAGGAGGATATCTGTCCTACAGCTATCCCAGTATTACAGAGTGGTTTTAGAAGAGGAAGGGGAACAGTTGACATGATTTTCTCTCTAAGACAAATACAAGAAAAATGCATTGAGCAGTCTGTCTCTCTATATCAAGTCTTTGTCGACCTAACAAAGGCTTTTGACACAGTTACGAGATGCACTCTGGATAATACTGGGAAAAGTAGGATGTCCACCCAAGTTTGTGAGTATGCTAAAGCAGCTACACAGAAATATGAAAGCCCGGTTTACCTTCAATGGTCAACTATCTTGGGAAATCCTAATTGACAATGGGGTAAAGCAAGGTGATATTCCTGCTCCTACACTTTTCTCCATCTTCTTTGCTGCCTTGCTCACACATTCTTTCCATGATTGTGACAGAGGCATTCTTTTACAGTTCAGAACCACTGGAAAGGTTTTCAACTTAAGGTTTAATGCCAAGACAAAAACTTTTCAAGCTTTGATCAGAGACCTTTACACCAATGATACTGACCTCCTAGCACACACAGAAGCTGACATGTAACATATTATGGACCATTTCTCATCCTTGTGTACAGTATTTGGGCTTAGAATCAGCCTTAAAAAGACCAAAGTAATGTTTACCCCTGCACCTGGAGAACCATATACTGAACCCCATATCATGGTTGATGGAACTAGGTTGGGAGTAGTAGATAAATTTGTCTACTTGGGTAGCACACTCTCAAATGATGGCTCCTTGGAGGCTGAAATACATCTGTGCATCCAGAAGGCCTCTGTTGCCTTCGGAAAATTGGAAAAGAGAGTTTGGGCAAATCACATCATTCCCAACAATACTAAGGTGTGTGTGTATAGATCATGTGTTCTGTCTGCTCTTTTATACTCCACCGAAACCTGGGCGCTATTCCACAAACACATCAAATTGCAGGAGTGCTTTCAGCAGAAACGTTTAAGGTGCATATTCAACATCAAGTGGCAAGACAGAACACCTGACATCCATGTCCTTATCAAAGCAGAATGTCCAAGCATTGAGTCCCAAGAAACATCTTCTCAAATGCACTGGATAGGACATATCATCTGCATGAAAGAAAGCAGGATCCCGAAGCAACTGTTTTATCTTGGAAAAAGGCCTCAACACAAACCAAAAATGAGGTTCACCAGTTTTGTGGAAAGCACAACTCTCTT
The DNA here is from genome assembly GCA_964016885.1 of Eledone cirrhosa. Taxonomy (NCBI): domain Eukaryota; kingdom Metazoa; phylum Mollusca; class Cephalopoda; order Octopoda; family Eledonidae; genus Eledone; species Eledone cirrhosa. The sequence goes on from OZ024756.1 coordinate 12,035,417, forward strand.
TTGTCACCTGTGTCGTAAACCATCCAGATCTACAGCTGGCCTACAAAGTCATCTATGAAGTCCCACAGGGTGACCCCACCGGTCCTGTGGAAAGCACAACTCTCTTCTGTCACCTGTGTCGTAAACCATCCAGATCTACAGCTGACCTACAAAGTCATCTACGAAGTCCCACAGGGTGACCCCACCGGTCCTGTGGAAAGCACAACTCTCTTCTGTCACCTGTGTCGTAAACCATGCAGATCAACAGCTGACCTACAAAGTCATCTACGAAGTCCCACAGGGTGACCCCACCGGTCCTGTGGAAAGCACAACTCTCTGTCACCTGTGTCGTAAACCATGCAGATCAACAGCTGACCTACAAAGTCATCTATGAAGTCCCACAGGGTGACCCCACCGGTCCTGTGGAAAGCACAACTCTCTTCTGTCACCTGTGTCGTTAACCATCCAGATCTACAGCTGGCCTTCAAAGTCATCTGCGAAGTCCCACAGGATGACCCCACCGGTCCTGTGGAAAGCACAACTCTCTTCTGTCACCTGTGTTGTTAACCATCCAGATCTACAGCTGGCCTTCAAAGTCATCTGCGAAGTCCCACAGGGTGACCCCACCGGTCCTGTGGAAAGCACAACTCTCTTCTGTCACCTGTGTCGTTAACCATCCAGATCTACAGCTGGCCTTCAAAGTCATCTACGAAGTCCCACAGGGTGACCCCACCGGTCCTGTGGAAAGCACAACTCTCTTCTGTCACCTGTTGTCGTTAACCATGCAGATCTGCAGCTGGCCTTCAAAGTCATCTACGAAGTCCCAGAGAGTGACCCCACCGGTCCTGTGGAAAGCACAACTCTCTTCTGTCACCTGTGTCGTTAACCATGCAGATCTGCAGCTGGCCTACAAAGTCATCTACGAAGTCATGGATGGAGATGGGATGACAATGAAGAATCAATAAGGGACAGCAATCATCAGTGAAGACGCTGCAATCCTCATATGTATGTATGTATGTATGTATGTATATGGATGTGTTTGTATGTGTGTATATATGTATATGTATATATCTATGTATGTATATATATGTATGTGTATGTATGTGTGTGTGTATGTATATATGTATGTGTGTGTGTGTGTGGATATATGTGGATGTGTATGTATGTATATGTGTGTGTGTGTGTGTATCATCATCAGCATTTTACATCCGCTTTTCCCTGCTTGCAAGGGTTGGACTGTATATATATATATATATATATATATATATATATATATATATATATTTCGTTTCTGAATTTGTTTAGCAAGATTCTTTATCTGAAAACGTGTGTTGAAACCGATACTGTTATACTTTGGGAGGGTCATGTTGCCAATAAGAAACACACGCAGCAGTTGCTTTCATTTCAATTTATTATAATAAATTCATAAATTTCCGGTTGGTTGGTTGGTTGGTTCCACAACCAGATGGTTGTTTATATATATTGTCAAAGTTCTTTCGTCACACATTCTGTGACCTCTTCAGTGACTGGGGATTCTTTTCTTTGTTTTTGTGCCTCTCCTTTGTTCTGTCCTACGCCAAGATGGCGTAGGACAATCTTTTGAGCTTATTTCCAGGCGATATGGCGCATGTCATTATGACATGACACCCACAATTTCGATTTGGATTAAATTCATTTAATTTATCTTAATTTTGGATATATATATATATATATATATATATGTCAGTTCTTCATAGGCTGGTGCAGTACACATGTTATTTTAGTCTTCTCATTCCTAGTCTCTCTCTCTCTCTCTCTCTCTCTCTCCCCACATCTCTCTCTCTCTCCCTCACTCTCTCTCTCTCTCCATATTCCTGTTTTAAATCCCAATTGAATCAACTTGAACCTTTCATCCACCCAGGGTCTATAAAATAACATCTACAAACACACGTAGCTGCCAACTTGATTTATGTCAGCCTCCTGAAACTAGCTTTGGTTCTACATTTACAAGACTGTTGCTTTGATAGTGATAACCATCATCATCATCATCATCAACACCATCTAATGTCTATTTTCCATGCTTGCCTGGGTAGATAAAGAAACTTTTGTTGTTATTTTTTTACTCATAAAAACGGGTGTAAAAATGTGCATGGTACAAAATATATACGACCTTGCTGCAGGCTTGAAATTCATTGCATTTACTCGCGGACGTGTACACATAAACATGGGCAAAATGATTGAGTAAGCAGGACAAGTTTGTAATGTTACTGAATATGTGTGTATGTCTGTGTGTCTGTGTCTGTGTGTGTGTGTGTGTCTGTCTGTGTGTGTGTGTCTGTCTGTGTGTGTGTGTCTGTGTCGATAACATCTTGGATGAAAACAAAAATTACTTCCACGTGTGCGAAATATGTGTAATTTTCTATTAGTCAGCTGTAATGTCCATGAAATGCTACATGTATTATCAGTGAAATGCTACATGTATTATCAGTGAATTAGGAATGGTGAGTTCATTTCTGCGTTTGACCATTTAAAATGCATTGTCATGATATCTATGGGTGCGGGACTTTTCTAGACTCGACTGACAATGATCATTATTCTAGCTAAATGCTTTTTTTTTTTCTTTTTTTTTTTTGCTTTTTTCTACTGCACCTAGTACACTCTGTAATGCGGTAGTGCCACAGAAAAAGGCATATATGATATATTTATGTATATAACTTATATTAATCTTGCTATGAATGTTTTAAGCCGTGATCATGTCACAGCTGTCTCGGTAGATGTGTAAGAATGCCAGGTGCTTTTATTTCAGGATTATCACCCGTCATCAGTGGCTTTTGCTCACTCGGTACTGTAACAAGCATCAGCTACAGCTTATATACCTTTTGCGTGTGATTTTCATTTGCATATTATAGTGAGAGGTTAACTTGCTAGAATTAATTAGCAGTAGCATTAACAGAGCATCCTCCATATGCTTCTCTATTGTGAATCACATTGTCTTAGTGCTAACAAATATCTGTTGTATTTTGAGAATTTTTTTTTTTTTTTTTTTTTGTATTTTTTTAAATTCTAATATTGTGCCTTTTGTTGTTGTTGTTCTTCAGGCAGTGTGAAACTGAATGAGGGAGATTTGGTGATTTTTGGTCACCCTGGTGGAGTACGCTTACCTCCAGGGAACCGCACCAGGCAGCCGGACTCTGAATACCAGTTTATTGTAAGTTTATTTTACTTGACACGTTTTTTAGTTGTTATTTGTGGTGGTGTTAGTGGCAGTGTTGATGGTGGTGGTGGTGGTGGTGGTGGTGGCAGTTGTGGTGGTGGTGGTGGTGGTGGCAGTTGTGGTGGTGGTGGTGGTGGTGGCAGTTGTGGTGGTGGTGGTGGTGGCAGTGTTGATGTCAGTTGTGGTGGTGGTGGTGGTGGCAGTTGTGGTGGTGGTGGTGGTGGCAGTTGTGGTGGTGGTGGTGGTGGCAGTTGTGGTGGTGGTGGTGGTGTCAGTTGTGGTGGTGGTGGTGGTGGCAGTGGTGTCAGTTGTGGTGGTGGTGGTGGTGTCAGTTGTGGTGGTGGTGGTGGTGTCAGTTGTGGTGGTGGTGGTGGTGTCAGTTGTGTTGGCAGTGGTGGTGGTGTTAGTGGCAGTGTTGATGGTGGTGGTGGTGGTGGTGGCGGTGGTGTCAGTTGTGTTGGCAGTGGTGGTGGTGGTGGTGGTGTTAGTGGCAGTTGTGGTGGTGGTGGTGGTGGTGTCAGTTGTGTTGGCAGTGGTGGTGGTGTTAGTGGCAGTGTTGATGTCAGTTGTGGTGGTGGTGGTGGCAGTGGTGTCAGTTGTGGTGGTGGTGGTGGTGGTGGTGGCAGTTGTCGTGGTGGTGGTGGTGGTGGTGTCAGTTGTGTTGGTGGTGGTGTTGATGTTGGCAGTGGTGGTAGTGTTGATGTTGGCAGTGGTGGTGGTGCTGGTGTTGATGTTGGCAGTGGTGGTGGTGGTGGTGATGTTGATGTTGGCAGTGGTGGTGGTGGTGTTGATGTTGGCTGTGGTGGTGATGGTGGTGGTGGTGCTGGCAGTGGTGGTGGTGGTAGTGTTGATGTTGGTGGTAGTGATGTTGGCAGTGGTGGTGGTGGTGGTGTTGATGTTGGCAGTGGTGGTGGTGGGAATGTTGGTGTTGTTGTTGCTGTTGCTCTAACCCCCCCCCCCCCCCATCTTACTCATTCTTTAACTCTTAACATCCTGAAAGACCTAAAAATACGTAAAACCTAGTTTGTTAATTCAAATGTTTATAGTATGTTTATAGTATCTTTACTAGGGAACTGATCATCGTGAAAATGTGCAGTACTAAGACAAAGACTCTTAACCCTTTAATGTTAAAACCGGCCAAAACCGGCCAGAATTCTCTATCTTTTTCTGTTTAAACCAGCTGTAACTGGTCACTCAAACTGATGTTAAGGTATTGTTCTCAAAATAAATACTTTCAAAATGTCATAGATTCGATATTATGTGAGATAATTATGTGTGATAAAGCCTTTACTGTGAAAATATAATAGTATATATAGAGTAATGTAAATGTTATGTGAGATAATTATGTGTGATAAAGCCTTTACTGTGAAAATACAATAGTATATATAGAGTAATGTGAATGTTATGTAAGGTAAAGTGTTTACTGTGAAAATACAATAGTAAATATAGAGTAATGTAAATGTTATGTGAAACATTATGTGAGGTAAAGCCTTTACTGTGAAAATACAATAGTATATATAGAGTAATGTGAATGTTATGTAAGGTAAAGTGTTTACTGTGAAAATACAATAGTAAATATAGAGTAATGTA
>OZ024756.1:12045178-12065178 GCA_964016885.1 Eledone cirrhosa
ATATAATATTGAAGGACTTTAAAAAGAGGGTATGCCTGCTAATTGATATGTCTGTTCCAATAGACAAGAATGTATCTATAAAAACATTTGAAAAATTGAGCAAGTATAAGGACCTGGAGATAGAAATTGGAAAAATGTGGAAATTGAGAACTAAAACAATACCAGTGGTTGTAGGCGCTCTGGGAATGATACCTAAGGGGTCTAATGATTACTTATCGCAAATCCCAGGAAACCCGCGTATAGGAGAAATACAAAAGATAGTACTAATGGGAACTGCCCATATACTAAGGAAGATTCTGTCAATATAAGTACATCACAAGTCTAAACACTAAAGATGCATGTGTGAGTATGTATGTTCTTTCTTGAACATGGCGGACCTTGTTGTCTCTTGAGGTCACTGGTTGTGACTTGGTGATAACTCGTATGAACATAAAGCAAGATAAATGCAACTGTAATAATAATAATAATAATAATAGTAATAATAATATTAGTAATTGTTTCTACTTTTGGCACAAGGCCAGCAAATAACCCCCCAGTACATTACTGGTACTTTATTTTATCAAGCACATAAGGGTGAAAGGCAGAGTTAACCTCGGCGGGATTTGAACTCAGAATGTAAAAGGGAGATAACTTCTATGCTGCAAAGTATGGTGTCTGATGCTCTACCGATACTGCCAAACCATCACCACCACCACCACCAACAACAACAATAATAGTAGTAGTAGTGGTGGTGGTGGTGGTGGTGGTGGTGGTAGTAGTAGTGGTAGTAGTAATGGTAGTAGTAATGGTAGTAGTAGTAATAGTGGTGGTAGTATAATTAAAGTAATGTGATTACATTGAAGGAAGAAGACAATGAAATAATTGACATCCTAATGGATAAGGCGTCTGACTTCGAATCAGAAGATTGCGAGTTCGTGTCTCGTTGTGGTCGCAATAGGACAAATTTCAAGGGCGGTGCCCCAGCATGGCCTCAGCCGGATGGCTGAAACAGGTAAAAGAGTATAGGATAATAGGGAAACTAATGTCAAAAGGTGAAATATACTTGACTTTAGTTGACATCCCAGTTTGAAACGATGGGGTTTCACATTCAGACCCACAGTGTGGCACCTTGAACAGGTGTGCCACTTGCTATGTGACATCAGTGTGGCACCTTCGACAGGTGTGTCACTTGCTATGTGACACGAGGCTTGACCCACACCGCAGTGTGGCACTTGCCATGTGACACGAGGCTTGACCCACACCGCAGGGTAGCACCTTGAACAGGCGTGGCACTTGCCATGTGACATGAGGCTTGATCCACAGTGTGCCACCTTGGACAGGTGTGTCACTTGCCATGTGACACGGGGCTTGGCCCACAGTGTGCCACCTTAGACAGGTGTGTCACTTGCCATGTGACACGAGGCTTGACCCACAGTGTGCCACCTTAGACAGATGTGGCACTTGCTATGTGACATCAGACATGACCCACAGTGTGGAACTTTCTATGTGACATCAGTGTGCCACCTTAGACAGGTGTGGCACTTGTTATGTGACATCAGTGTGGCACCTTAGACAGGTGTGTCACTTGTTATGTGACATCAATGTGCCACCTTAGACAGGTGTCAGATTGACCGACTCCTTGTGAATGAAGTTTGGCTGCTGAAGAAACAATAGCTTTTTCAATGGTGGTGACCACTGTTCTGTTGTCAGTTTATGGTATGGTCCCATAACTCCTGGTAGAAGGAGGAACATGAAATAAAGTGTCTTGCCCAAGGACATAATGCATTGCCCGGTCCAGGAATCGATCACAACCTCACGATTGCGAATCCAATTCTCTAAGCACTTAGCCTTCATACACACACTCGCATATAGGAAAAAGAAATTGAAAATGCAAATATTCATTAAGAATGTTTATTTACATTAATTTATAACTTTTCCGGTTTCACAGATTTCATGATTTTCAAAAGTTAAGGGAGATGGTGAGTCGTGTTTTTCAGCAATTTTGGCTGTCTTTTATTTTTGATTGCTTTATGGGTTTTGAGTGCTATTCTTATTCTTGGGTCTTGTCTCAATAGTGGGATGTTCTTGTGGATAATGTTGTATAGCCTCTATTTATTGGATGTATCTGAAGTTGTTTTTGTTTTTTGTAATTCTTGAATGTCTAGCTACTTTGGCACATTCTATTCCATTGTCTATTAATAATGATGGCTACTGTCTTTTGAGTAGAATTTCTTTCAGTTCTTGGAGTTTTTTATGCCGAGTTTCATAATTTGAGACAGTTGTACAGATTATTCTTGCTAGATTAAATGGAGTATTTGTCATCATGTGTTTTGGGTGGCTATATATATATATACAGACCCATGGCTTTTTACATATTTCTTTGTTATATTCCAATACCTGATGATATCACCGGATTAATATGCAACCCAGTCATTGAAATGATCATAGTATAATAAACCTTTCAAGGATTTACACCAGTCCAGCCTCCTGTTATTTCATTTATAATTAACTCCGTATTCGCACCACCAACTACACAAACGAAGATGGGTGAACTGCACTGCGTTGAGTACTCTTCACAATATTACACCAGGATTGACCATACGGAATGACCAGTTCTATCCAGTGGTGAACCAACAAACCTTAAGATATATATATATATATATATTGTTATACTTGGGGAGGGTCATATTGCTGTAATAATATTGCCAGAAATAATAACAGAACACACTCACTGTCTGGTTGTTTTTTTATTCTGTATCTTTTATATCTCCACGGTTAATTCATTTGGTACTCAATGTTTATCATTCACTGACCAACAGTTAAAAAATACAGATATAAACACATATATATAGTCTAACAAGTTCTTTCGTTGCACATCTGCAACATCATCAGTGGTACTATTATGTTTCTCCTGTTGTATTGTATGTCTATCTACATACAATACAATGTATACCAGTATATACACCAATGTGCACCGGTATATACCAATGTATACCAGTATATACACCGATGTATACCAGTATATACACCAATGTATACCAGTATATACACTGATGTGTACCAGTATATACACCAATGTATACCAGTATATACACCAATGTATACCAGTATATACCAATATATACCAGTATATACACTGATGTATACACACACATATATATGTATATATATATAAAAATTATAATAATAAGTAAGTGATGGTGTGCAAATATGTACAGAGAGTTACAAGTAGAGGAAAATTGTTCATATAAGGGTCCCTTCCATAATCCTGTAGGATCTTCATCAGGCAGAGGCGATCCACAGAATCAAAGGCCTTCCTAAAGTCAATGAAAACCATGATAGCAGGAAGGCTCTTTGCTCTAGCTCCCTCAAAAATTCTCCTCAGCATCAGGGTGTCACTAGTGGTTGATCATTAATCAGTATACACTGAGGATGACGAACTCAGAGCTGTACGGGAGCCTCCCAAAAGTCTACTCGAAAATAACATGAAGGAGACTGAGGTTAGCTGGACATGCTCACCGACATACAGAGTTGATACTCCACTCAGTGGTCCTGTGGGAGCCCTTACACGGACACATTAGAAGAGGGATTAGAGACTGTATATGAGATATATTGATGACCTAAGGACAGACACTGGTGTTTGGGAGACAGAGGACATAACAGCGATGATGAAGGACAGAGACCGCTGTAGAGAACTCGTCCATGGATCTCGGGAATTTTAACCACCCTGGAGAAGGGTTCATTAGCTTGCCTGTGTATAAATTCCTGATAAGGCTGTGTGTTAGGTGGTATTATTCAGTGTCTGTGTTTGTACATGTTGAACAGGTGTGTGTGTTGGTGTAAACAGTTCATCACAACTTCGGACCTCGAGTTGATTCCGTGTTCTTTAAGCTTTATTATTTCAACAGATTCTGTAAGGTACAACCAGCAGTACCGGCCTCCTAAATGATGTGTGGGTGCACGTTTAATGACAGCCCATTCAATTCTAAAGTTGAGGTTACTTTTCTTAAGCCGCCATACCTGCTCGGACAGACTGGTTGTGATATTTTATGCCGATGTTTGATGGAGCAGGCGCTGTTGTAGAAACGGGGTTTAATATCCTTTCTGGTTGCACTAATGTAGATGTATTTTGGGTTGTTATCCATATGAATGATGCACCTGCAGACAATTCTGGAGACCAGAGTGTGGAGATCTGTAGCATGGTTTGGTTGATTGTCCAATGATTGCAACCCAGAGTTGGTGGTTGGGTGTGGAGTTGGAGCTATCGTGGGTGGTAAATTTCTGGATCTCTTTTTGGTTGATGGCCATTATGAAGCCCTCAACGTTTGGTGTTGTTGAGAATGAAAACTTGACAGTGTGCCTCTTGAAGATCCGGTGGTATTTATGTGTTTGGGGGGCCCTGAAGAAGATTCCAGGGATGTTCCTACAGACATGTATAGAATATGGTGCATTGAACCAAGTTACATGTCTATTGCGAAGCTTTCTGTGCACAGTGTGTGGCCTATCAGTGGTGTTGGTGTAGGTGGCCTGTGCAGGGGTCAGACGTGTGTTAGGTTTGGTAGTCAGGTGATCAGTCGTCAACCAAAAAAAAGGTCTAGAAATTTATCCCCCCCCCCCCCCCCCCCCACCACTAGTCCCCACCCCAGGCTATAGTAGAAAACTCTTCCCCAAGGTGCCTTGAAGTGAACACCTTAACCACATGGCCATGTTCTTCAGAACCATTGCTGGGGGGGGCAGATATGCAAATAATTAAAAGAAGCCATTGTTTTACAGTTTCAAGTTTCCAGGGTTTTTCTCTTTTTTGTTGTTTTATATATTGTGTTTTGTTTTCTTATGAAACAAAAGGAAAGAGGAAATAATTTATTACAAACACTATTGAGTTATATAACAGCTTGGTTCTCTCCCTCTCTACCTTTCTACCTCTCTCTCCTCCATTTTCTGAACTACCGCCACTACCACCATCACCACCACCACTACCACCATCACCACCACCACTACTACCACCACCATCACCACAACCACCACCATCACCATCATCCAATCGTGCTATAACATACACACACACATATATATATATCATCATCATCATCATTTCATTTTACGTCCGCTTTCTCCCTGCCTGCAAGGGTGGGACGGGAACTGATTCTGGCTTGATTTCTACAGCTGGATGCCCTTCCTAACACCAACTTCATTTACAGTGAGTGCTGGGTGCTTTTTTGCCGTGGCGCCTACACGTCCACTTTACAGCGAGTGCTGGGTGCTTTTTTTGCCGTGGCACCTCCACGACCACTTTGCAGTGGAATGATAGGGACTCCAATCCCTATCATCTCATTTCTACAGCTGAGTAAACTGGAGCAATGTGAAATAAAGTGTCTTGCTCAAGGAAACAACACATCACCTGGTCTGAGAATTGACCAGGTGATGTATTGTTTCCTTGAGCAAGACACTCTATTTCACATTGCTCTAGTTTACTCATATCTATTACTTATATATATATATATATATATATGTATATATATATATATATATATATATATATATATATATCATCATCATCATCATCATCATAATAAGCCATCTGCAGATGAAACTATGACATCTCTCTCAGCCTCAAATTGTCTTTGTCCCCCTTCAAGACTTTGATTTCAGAATCAGATTTTATACCAGTATCCTATCTGAGCAGTTTTGGCAGGTTCTTCATTCCTGCTCCCCTGCACTGCCTACCTCCTGATGGTGACCAAAATAAAAGCAGGGAAAAGCGGACGTAAAATGATGATATATATATATATATATATATATATATATATATATATATTCGTGAAGGCGTGTGGCTGAGTGGTTAGAGAATTGGATTCACAATCTTGAGGTTGTGAGTTGGTTTCCTGGACCGGGCGATGTGTTATGTCCTTGAGCAAGACACTTTGTTTCACGTTGCTCCTTCTACCTGGAGTTACGAGCGATAGATAGTATTAGCAACTGGAAAGACCAACGGAAACATTGTTCCCTCGGTCCGATTTGATGAAAGTCGATCGATCCTTTTATATATATATATATCATCATTCATCATCATTTCATTTTTACGCCCGCTTTTCCCTGCTTGCAAGGGTGGGATGGGAACTGATTCTGGCTTGATTTCTACAGCTGGATGCCCTTCCTAACACCAACCTCATTTACAGTGAGTGCTGGGTGGTTTTTTTTCTGTGGCGCCTATACGTCCACTTTACAGTGGAATGATAAGGACCCCAGTCCCTATCATCTCATTTCTACAGCTGAGTAAACTAGAGCAATGTGAAATAAAGTGTCTTGCTCAAGGAAACAACACATCACCTGGTCTGAGAATTGAACTCACAACCTTTCGATTGCAAGGCCAATGCTCTAACTACTAAGCCATGTGCCTCTCTCTCTCTCTCTCTCTCTCTCTCTCTCTCTCTCTCTCTCTCTCTCTCTCTCTCTCTCTCTCTCTCTCTCTCTCTCTCTCTCTCTCTCTCTCTCTCTCTCTCTCTCTCTCTCTCTCTCTCTCTCTCTCTATATATATATATGAATGAGTAAGACCCCGACGGCTGAGCTCAAGCCGTTTCCACGGCTAATTATGTACTAAAAAGTACTTTGGTGCGTTATGGTCCACCTGGTTCCTTACCACATTTCCTTTGTTATATATATATATATATATATATATATATATATATATATAGGAATTTAGATTGGTTTGTTGACATAGGCAAAGAAGCCAATGTGAATTATTGATCCAACTTCCTCTGTAACTGCTCGACAACAGCCAAAATGTGTGGAAAGTTAGCTTTGGAGCCTATCATATCTATTTGTTTATAGGACAGCAGTTCCCATGTTGAACAAACAGTTCTAATTAAAGAAACTTAAGAATTCCAACAATTTAACAAAGTTGAGATATTTGCAGATTCTTCTTCACATGGACCAAAACATTTTAGGTTCGAGAACCCGAAAAAATTTGCCAACCACAATTATTGTAAATTGGTTATTGGCAAACTAGGAATATGAATGAGGTCTCATCAACAAGTAGTCCTACAAAACAAAATTTTGCCAATAGTGTGACTGCTCCCTACAGTTGTCAGACAAAGGGACTGTTGGGTAATTATATATATATATATCATCGATGTTGCATGGTAGTGAGACCTGGGCGCTGAAGGTGGAAGACTTACGTAGATTAGAGAGAAACGAAGCCTGCATGCTCCGATGGATGTGTAACAGTAATATACGTGAACGACAAAGCATAAATGAATTGAGAGAGAGACTGAGCATAAGAGGAATCAAATGCTGCGTGCAGGAGAGGCGGTTACGCTGGTATGGACATGTGATGCGTATGAAGGATGACAGCTGCATAAAAAGGTGCAGAGCACTAGAAGTTGATGGAAACCGCGGAGTGGGGAGACCCAAGATGACTTGGGATGAGGTGATAAAAGCCGACCTTACCCAACTACACCTCTCAAAGTCAATGACACACGACCGTGACTTCTGGCGTCACGCAGTAATACAGGGTACCCGACCTCCCATGGGTACATGCTGAAGCATATAAACAATATGCCCCCCCCCCCCACCGCAAGGTGGTTGTGGAGGTGCCACGGCAAAAAAGCACCCAGCCCACACTGTAAAGTGGACGTGTAGGCGCCACGAAAAAGCACCCAGCACTCACTGTAAATGAGGTTGGTGTTAGGAAGGGCATCCAGCTGTAGAAATCAAGCCAGATCAGTTCCTGTATGAGCAAGGCATGGTCAGCCGACCAGACACTGCCCACAACAGGACAACCCGTCTAACCCATGCTAGCGTGGAAGAACGGACGTAAAACTGTGATGATGATGATGATGATCATCATCATCATCATCTTCATCATCATTGTTTTACATCCGCTTTTCCTTGCTTGCAAGGGTGGAACAGGCCCTCTTCAGCACAGCATCTCTCCATTCGCCACAGTCCTTCATCATCTCCACCGTGAGCTTCAGTGATCTGAGGTCAGCTCTCACCACTTCCACCTATGTTTTTTGTGGTCTTCCTTGACTGCATCTTCCTTCTACTGGGATTTCTTGGCACTTCTCCACCCTGCAATCATCCTCCATATGCATCACCAACGCAGTCTTCTCTCCCACACTCCACAACTTATCCCTCTTATACACAGTTTCACTCTCAACCCGTCTATGCTTGGTCGTTCACACACATTGACATTGCACATTCAACGGAGCATGCTTGCTTCATTTCTCTCCAGCCGTTGCATATCCTCCGCAGTTGCTGCCCATGTCTCACTACCATGCAGCATCTAGCAGTCAGTACAGTCAGTTGCTATAAGATAACTTTATAAGCTATTTTGTAACAACTGACTTTACTTGCAGTTATTTTCTAAGTTTGACCATGCTACACCATAAACTTACCATTTCTATTCTTGGCAGAATTGTTAGAGCATCAAATAAAATGCTTTCTAGCATTTAGTTGGTGCATTTTACTTTCTAAGTTCTATGATGGAAATTCAAAGAAACCGTTTCGTACCTGAGAACACAGGGCAGTTTCAGGTGGTTTTGTAACAAAAGGGTTATATTTCTACTGCTTATAAATGTCAAATTATTGTGAAAATAATAAAAGAATTTGGAATGATTTAGTTATATAACCTTTGTTTTAATCTGATGTTTGTAATAACTTAAATAAAGACTCATACATAAAATTATGATGGTTTTTAGATAAATATAAACACTTAAAAATAAACAGTTTCGTATGTTAGAACCAGAAGGCAGTTTCAGGGGATTTGGTAGAAAATGGGTTAAAATATTAACCCTTTAACATTCACATTACTCTATAAATACTATTATATTTTCATGGTAAAGGCTTTATCTCACATAATTATCTTACATAATATCGAATCTATGAGATTTTGAAAGTATTTATTTTGAGAACAATACCTTAACATCAGTTTGAGCGACCAGTTACAGCCAGTTTCAAAAGAAAGAGGTAGAGAATTCTGGCCGGTTTGAACATTAAAGGGTTAAAGAAAATAGGAAGAAATAAAACTAGAAAGCAGTTGGTAGGGATTGAAAGAGTGACCAGCCGTGGGCCAAATGACTTCCTCTTAATTCGCCCCCCTCCATACACACACACGCTTTTTTTTTGTTTTTACCTTAATGTAATACTGCATATGTAGATCTCTCAATCTCTGTCTTAATGGACTTGCTATATATTACTATTACATCTTTTCCCTCTGTAGGAATCAAATTTCCTTCATAAGAAAGAAAGTTATTGACCAGAAAGTATCTTCTTTTTATTTGTCTTCTCTCTCTCTCTCTCTCTATCTCTCTATTTATCACTCTCCCTATCTATCTCATACTCTTTAAAAAGTTAATCTTCTTAGGATTTGAGAAGATTAAGGGACTTACATTGGTCACATGATAGATAAAAATCAATTAGCTATTCTACAGGAGAAACTTTCTCTTCTGAAATTCATCTTACGATAAGATGTTGACATTTTCCTCTCCCTTACACACACACACCACACACACTCACCACACATACACACACCACACACACTCACCACACATACACACACCACACACACTCACCACACATACACACACATATATATATATATATATTCTATTAGATATTGCCATCATCATCATCATCGTGGCCATTACTACTGTTGTTATTGCCATCCTCCTTATCCTCAGTCTTATCATTGTCGTCATCAGTTTTTCCATCCAATCTCCATCATCCATTAGTAATGATGCTGCTTTTCATCTCTATATATACATATATGTCTCTCTTTATATATATATAATATATATATATGTATATATGTATATATATATATATATATATATATATATATATATATATATATGTCTCTCTTTATATATATATATATATATATATATAGATATATATATATATATATATATATATATATATATGTATATATATATATATATATATATATATATATATGTATATATATATATATATATATATATATATATATATGTATATATATATATATATATATATATATATATATATATATATATATATGTATATATATATATATATATATATATATATATATGTGTATATATATATATACACATATATATATATATATGTGTATATATATATATACACATATATATCTCTCTTTATATATATATATACATATATGTCTGTCTATATATATATATATATATATTTATATATATATATATACATATATGTCTGTCTTTATATATATATATATATATATATATATATATATATTTATATATATATATACATATATGTCTGTCTTTATATATATATATATATATATATATATATATATATATATATATATACAGAGGCACATGTATATATATATATATATATGGAGGCACATGGCTTAGTGGTTAGAGCATTGGCCTTGCAATCGAAAGGTTGTGAGTTCAATTCTCAGACCGGGTGATGTGTTGTTTCCTTGAGCAAGACACTTTATTTCACATTGCTCCAGTTTACTCAGCTGTAGAAATGAGATGATAGGGACTGGGGTCCATATCATTCCACTGCAAAGTGGTCGTGGAGGTGCCACGGCAAAAAAGCACCCAGCACTCACTGTAAATGAGGTTGATGTTAGGAAGGGCATCCAGCTGTAGAAATCAAGCCAGAATCAGTTCCCGTCCCACCCTTGCAAGCATGGAAAAGTGGACGTAAAATGAAATGAATGATGAAATGATATACACACACACAATATATTAATAATTGGAAACTATATTTATAAAACCATATTTATTCTATTATATATATTTCAAGGGCAACCAAGGAAAATTATGGTGCGCTTTCATCAGATAAAATACAGATTTGTTTTATAAATAAATATTGACATCCCAACAAATTAAATATAACCTCTGCATATATATATATATCTTTAACGATCGACTTTCGTCTAATCGGACCGAGGGAATAATGTTTCCGTTGGTCTTTCCAATTGCAAATACTATCTATCGGTCGCAACTCCAGGTAGAAGGAACAACGTGAAATAAAGTGTCTTGCTCAAGGACATAACGCATCACCTGGTCTAGGAATCGAACTCACAACCTTACGATTGCGAAACCAATTCCCTAACCACTCAGCCACATGCCTTCACATATATAAATATATATGTATATATATATATGTACAAATGGAAGTTCAGTAGAATCAAAGCACTGGTTGCGGCCATGCTAACGAATGCAATCCAGAATGTGCGGCTAAGCACTCAATAAATTAGTTTTACCTTATATATATATATATATATATATATATATATAGTTGTTATACTTGGGGAGGGTCATATTGTTGTAATATTAATGCCAGAAATAATAACAGAACACACTCACTGTTAAAATAAAATAAAAATGGCGTAGACATTACAATACATACAATACAACATGAGGAAACATAATAGAACCACTGATGATGTTGCAGATGTGCAACGAAAGAACTTTGTTAGACTATATATATGTATCTATATCATATCTGTATTTTTTAACCTTTGGTCAGTCAATGATAAACATTGAGGACCAAATGAATTAACTATGGAGATATAAAAGATACAAAACCAACCAAACAGTGAGTGGGTTCTGTTATTATTTCTGGCAATATTATTACAATATGACCCTCCCCAAGTATAACAATATTTGTTTCGACACACGATTTCATTTTCAAAAACCTAGCAAAACAAACATATATATATATATATTTATATATATCATATATATATATATATATCATATATGTATATATATCATATATATATATATATATATATATAGTAATTGTTTCTACTTTTGGCACAAGGCCAGCAATTATCCCAGTGCATTACTGGTTCTTTATTTTATCGACCCCGTAAGAATGAAAGGCAAAGTTAACATCGGCGGAATTTGAACTCAGAATGGCAAGGGCCGTAACTCTATGCGTCAAAGCATGGCGTCCGACCCTCTACCGATACTACCAATCCACCGCCCTTATATATTTATAGTAATAATAATAAATGTGAAGACTAAAATCCAACGAGGGCTCGATAAGGATAAATATATATCAGATATATAAGAACCGCAGAGCAAATATTTATTAAAATAACAGATTAAAGTTTCAGAAAATCCCTTTAAGGGTGAAAGCAGCGATTCTTTGCTTAAACTTTAATCTGTTATTTTAATATATATATATGTGTGTGTGTGTGTGTGTGTATATATGTGTAAATATATATATATATCCCACCCTTGTAAGCAAGGAAAAAAGTAGACGTAAAATGAAAAAAAAAAAAAAAATGTGTATATATATATATATATATATCTGTATATATATATATATATGTATATATATATAATATTAAAGATACTATTTATAGTTATGTATATACTATACTATAAACAACTATAAACAGGAAAGGTCAGTAATTTATTACTACCTTATTACCAGTAAGAGAAATAGCTCAATGTAAGATATTTTAAGATGTATAAATTACACAAGTATCAATGTTATGTTTAAAACATTTAATCGCTGACAATTGTTTCTTCCAAACTTAAGCTTGGAATCCTCGGAGCATTATCAATGTTTGTACATATAATTAACCTCCTATTCAACTGAAGAATCATACAGATACATATATATTGATGTTGTGGACAACAGTTTCATGTTTACAGGGTGGAATGGCTGCGACATATATTATACGAGAATTGTACAATAATTCAAATTAAAACTAAAATTAAAAGCATAGAGTGGAATACATGCGACAGATAATACAAGAGAATAGTCTAATAATTAAATTAAAGAGATAGTACATGCGTTAGTCATATATAAAGGAATGGAACAAGCAAATGTATCATGCATATATGAGTACTGTATGGCAAGGTATTACATAAAATACAAGCACTTTAAGCGAATATGTTAGTGTATTATGGGGGATGCAATGCAATGATATTTTCTATATAGTTCAAATTTGTATGTGTGTAGAATATGAAAGTTACAGATTTCACATCCATTACATATGTTAAGTTATATCTGTATTGAATGCTTGTTATAGTAATGGATTGTAACTTGGTGCTATCGTATTCATATTTATGGATTAGAGTTGTTCTACTGCGAGAATTTTCAACGGTTTAATATCCGGAAGTGGATATGGAATTAAGGGGAGGTAACTAGCTTATTATAATAATTAAATTCCTTGCTCTAATAGACATTATATAGTGCCTCAATTGAATCCCTTATATAAAAAGTTATATATTTATATTTAATTTTAAATACAGTCTACTCTCTCATAATATATTAAAGGTTTCATTAGATTGTTGTCTACCCAATATTATATAGTGCCACAATTGAATCCCTTATATAAAAGTTATATATTTATATTTAATTTTAAATACAGTCTACTCTCTCATAATATATTAAAGGTTTCATTAGATTGTTGTCTACCCAATATTTGGCAAGATATGGAATAACGTATAGCTGTTTGCATAATAAATTAAATACACCCTTGAGTAAATAAATTAATCCTTCATATATAATTCATTGTTCCATATTACATTTAAGTTAGATAAATCTCTTATGTTAATAAATTAATTTTAAATTAATTTTAATTTTAATCTTAATTTGAATTATTGTACAATTCTCGTATAATATATGTCGCAGCCATTCCACCCTGTAAACATGAAAATGTTGTCCACAACATCAATATATGTATATGATTCTTCAGTTGAATAGGAGGTTAATTATATGTACAAACATTGATAAAGCTCCGAGGACTCCAAGCTTAAGTTTGGAAGAAACAATTGTCAGCGATTAAATGATTTAAACGTAACTTTGATACTTGTGTAATCTATATGTATATGTGTATATATATATATATATATATATATGTGTGTGTATATATATATATATATATGTGTGTATATATATATACATGTATATATATATATATGTGTGTGTGTATATATGAGTGTATATAAATTATTTAAAAAATAATGAATAAACAAAGAAACAGTTCCTTATATTAAAAAAAAAAAAATTCATTGTTTTACAATCGTTTCTAGGATATATATGAGTGTATATCTATATATATGTATGTGTATATATATGTGTGTGTGTATATACATATGTATATGTATATATATGATCTTTATATATCCTATGTAACTAGCCCCTTCCAAGTAAATGGCAGAAGAGTGTAAATATTAACCATTATCAGTAGGATGTGAATTCTAACTTTGATTCCTGCTTTCTTCATATTGCTTCTTGTATTGATATATGAACTTATTATTGCTTCTATCTTTATCTCTTTCTCTCTCTTTCTCCCTCTCTCTCTTTCTCCAATCTCTCTCTTTCTCCCTCTCTCTCTTTCTCCAATCTCTCTCTTTCTCCAATCTCTTTCATTCCTCTCAACATTGCTTCTATTGTTATATTAAATCTTCCCATATTTGCCCTCTAACCCTGATATATATATATATATATATATATATATATATATATATATATATATATATATATATATATATATGTGTGTGTGTACACTCTCTCTCTCTCTCTCTCTTCTCTTACCTACATATTGTTTTCTTCCTCCAGTTTGAAGAGTGCAATTGCCCAGATGAAGGTCTTCCTTCCTCAGACATCAATGTAAGTAATCAACAATCTATTTTTTGGTTTCAAATTTTGTTTTCATTTCATTTTATTTATTTGTCTATTATATTTTTATTTTTATATATATATATATATATATATATATATAAAACTTTTAAGTTTGTTGAATTCCAACAAATTAAATATAACCTTTGTATATATATATATATATATATATGTATTTGTTTATTGTATCTTGAATCACCATTATTTTGTCAGACAAAATATCTATTAAGTTCTGACCATATTTAGTTTCTGGGTTCAAATCCCTTTCCCATTCACCCTTCTGGGGGTCAATAAGTAACACATGTTTTATTTTAAAAAAAACAAAACATTTTACCACTTTATAAATCGTTGAGACAGGACCCATAACTCGGTGTTTGATGTTTGATATTCTCTGAGTATAAAAAGCATTTGCAATGTTATGACTGACTAATTGTAATATTATGGCTATTTTTAAACATTTTATGAGTGTTTTAAATCTTTTAACCATCGTTTACCATGTAAGCACTGTGTGTAGTAATTGATACAGAATTTGAACTTACTACATAAAACAAGATTTAGAGCTGCACAAATCTTTGAGGCAGACGCCATGACCATCATCATCATCATCGTCGTTTAACGTCCATCTTCCACGCTAGCATGGGTCTGGACAGGAATTGTCCCACTTGAGGCAAGATTGGTTGTCTTGCTCGTATAGGACTGTCTGGCAGGTTTTCTACGGCTGGATGCCCTTCCTAACACCAACCACGTTTACAGTGTGGACTTGGAGGTTTTTACCGTGTTACCTACATGGCCACATTACAGCGTGGACTGTGTGTTTTTTTTTTTTTGTCGTGACACCTACACGACCTCATTTATTTAGGACTGGATGTTGTGCTGTTTTTAATAATGTAATGGAGCTATTTTAAATATTTTGTCAATGTTTTAAGTCTTTTAACCATCATTGACCATGTATACACATGTAGCATTTAACATAAAATATAAATTCACTGCACAATATCAAATTTAGAACTACAAATGCAGGTGTTAACCACATATTGAAAGTATGAGTCAAGTTAATCCACTGATATTGGTGTTTGTTGAGGTTAGGGACCACAGCTGGGAGTCCTACATGAATCTTCTTCATGCTACATCCACTTTAGGGACAAATGGAGATGTAGACTGCCTTGGCAACAGTATTTCTGTAAGGAGCAACTACCCTCAGATATGCAACACATTCTGATCATTAAAGGATTTGAGTGGCATTGTCATTGTTTAATCATTGTTTTTGAAACTTAATATCTGAGGGTAGTTGCTCCTTACAGAAATAAAGTTTGAAAAACAATGATTAAACAATGACAATGCCACTCAAATCCTTTGATGATCAGAATGTGTTACATTCATTACCATGGCTGATATGGTCAACACTACAACATCCTCTCCCATTCTACATGTTTGATGAACTATTTGTTATATTTCTAAATATTCCTTCTTTCTTTGAGTCCTGTTGCAATAATAGGGTTGACGTGATATATTCTGTCTTTGGTGTTTTGAACCTGAATGAAAGATGGCCTCTACGTATATTATTCAATAAAGAATCTCGAAGGGTTAACTTTAAATGATGTAAATAGACAAATGGAGATAAGCAAGTTTGTTAGATTTGAGATTCAAGTATGAGATATTCATTCAAACCCATGTTGATAACAAACTGCCTCAAACTACTAATTGTATTACAATACTAAGCCATTAATTTTAAAGTGTTTATATTTATCTAAATATCTTCCATTGTGATTTTATGTAAGAACCTTTGTTAAGTTATGCACCAAACACCAGCTTAAATCCCTACAATTTCTTGATTATTTTCAAAATTACCTGAAGTTCCTAGGCAGTGTTCTTTATTAAAAATATAGTATTAAAAGGGTTATTAAAGTGTATATATATTTATCTAAATATATTCCATCTTAATTTTTATATAAGAACCCATATTAAATTATTCTCCAACAACCAACCCTAAATTGCTTTTGGTTCTATTTTAAAGTATTTATATATATCTGAAAACCTTCCATTGTTTTATGCAAGGATATTTGTTAAGATACATAAATTTCAAGCAGCATTTTTCATTAGAAATATTGCAATGGAAGAGTTAAAAGTTAATGTTTACAATAATTGTTTCTACTTTTGGCACAAGGCCAGCAATTATCTCAGTGTATTACTGGTACTTTATTTTATCGACCCCATAAGGATGAAAGGCAAAGTTAATGTTTGATATTTACTTTTGATACCAATCCAGCCAAAATGAAACAAAGATTCTTACATGAAAATTTTAATGGAAGGTTTTTGGATTAATATAAACTAGCTACTGTCACAACACAGAGGCTACAGTTACAACACAGTGGCTACAGTCACAACACAATACCTACCGTCACAACACACTGGCTACAGTTACAACATAGAAGCTACTGTCACAACACAATAGCTACAGTCACAACACAATAGCTACAGTCACAACACTGGCGACAGTCACAACACAATACCTACCGTCACAACACACTGGCTACAGTCACAACACAGTAGCTACTGTCACAACACAATAGCTACTGTCACAACACACTGGCTACAGTCACAACACAATGGCTACAGTCACAATACAATAGCTACAGTCACAACACAGCGGCTACAGTCACAACACAATACCTACTGTCACAACACACTGGCTACAGTCACAACACAGTAGCTACTGTCACAACACAATAGCTACTGTCACAACACACTGGCTACAGTCACAACACAGTGGCTACAGTCACAACACAATGGCTACAGTCACAATACAATAGCTACAGTCACAACACAATACCTACTGTCACAACACAGTAGCTATTGTCACAACACAATAGCTACTGTCACAACACAATAGCTACTGTCACAACACACTGGCTACAGTCACAACACAGTGACTACAGTCACAACACAATAGCTACTGTCACAACACACTGGCTACAGTCACAACAGAATAGCTACTGTCACAACACACTGGCTACAGTCTCAACACAGTGGCTACTGTCACAACACACTGGCTACAGTCACAACACAATAGCTACAGTTACAACACAGTGGCTACAGTCACAACACAATACCTACTGTCACAACACACTGGCTACAGTCACAACACAGTGACTACAGTCACAACACAATAGCTACTGTCACAACACAATAGCTACAGTCACAACACAATAGCTACAGTCACAACACAATAGCTACAGTCACAACACAATAGCTACAGTCACAACATAGTGGCTACAGTCACAACACAGTGGCTACAGTCACAACACAATAGCTACAGTCACAACACAATAGCTACAGTCACAACACAATAGCTACAGTCACAACACAATAGCTACAGTCACAACATAGTGGCTACAGTCACAACACAGTGGCTACAGTCACAACACAATAGCTACAGTCACAACACAATAGCTACAGTCACAACACAATAGCTACAGTCACAACACAATAGCTACAGTCACAACATAGTGGCTACAGTCACAACACAGTGGCTACAGTCACAACACAATAGCTACAGTCAGAACACAATAGCTACAGTCACAACACAATAGCTACAGTCACAACACAATAGCTACAGTCACAACACAATAGCTACTGTCACAACACACTGGCTACAGTCACAACACAGTGGCTACAGTCACAACACAATAGCTACAGTCACAACACAATAGCTACTGTCACAACACACTGGCTACAGTCACAACACAGTGGCTACAGTCACAACACAATAGCTACAGTCACAACACAATAGCTACTGTCACAACTCAGGTGAATTTTAATTTTCCTTTTCTAGTGATGTCTTCACATTTGCAACTACTGTACTCATGTAATGGTGGTGGTGGTGGTTCTGGTAGTGATAATGGGAGGGATGATTGCTAACAGCGTCAGTACTAATGATTTCTAGTATAGGCACAAGGCCAACAATTTTGGGGAGGGGAAAGTCGATTAAATCGACCCCAGTACATTACTGGTGCTTTATTTTATCGACCCCAGTACATTACTGGTGCTTTATTTTATCGACCCCGTAAGGATGAAAGGCAAAGTTAACCCTGGCGGGATTTGAACTCAGATCATAAAGGGCCATAACTCTATGCTACAAAGCATGATGTTTGATGCTTTAACGATATTGCCAATCCACTGCCCTAACAGCATTAGTAATAATTGTTTCTACTTTTGGCACAAGGCCAGCAATTATCCCAGTGTATTACTGGTACTTTATTTTATCGACCCCATAAGGATGAAAGGCAAAATCAACCTCGGCGGGATTTGAACTCAGATCATAAAGGGCCGTAACTCTATGCTGCAAAGTATGGCGTCCGACCCTCTACCGATACTGCCATTCCACCGCCCTAACAACATTAGTAATAATAATAGTGGTTCTGGTGATGGTGGTTGTTATGGTGGAGGTGGTTGTGGCAGTTGTTGTTGTTGGTGCTGGTGGTTGTTGTATTGTTTGTGATGGTGTTGTTAGTGGTAGTTTATAGTTGTGGTGGTGGTGGTGGAGGTTGTGTTGTTGTTGATGGTGGTGGTGGAGGTTGTTGGTGATTATGGTGGTGTTGGAGGTTGTGTTGTTGGTGGTGGAGGTTGTGTTGTTGTTGATGGTGGTGGTGGTGGTGGTGGTGGTGGTGGTGGAGGTTGTGTTGTTGGTGGTGGTGGAGGTTGTGTTGTTGTTGGTGGTGGAGGTTGTGTTGTTGTTGATGGTGGTGGTGGAGGTTGTGTTGTTGTTGATGGTGGTGGTGGTGGTGGAGGTTGTGTTGTTGTTGATGGTGGTGGTGGTGGTGGAGGTTGTGTTGTTGTTGATGGTGGTGGTGGAGGTTGTGTTGTTGTTGATGGTGGTGGTGGAGGTTGTGTTGTTGATGGTGGTGGTTGTGGAGGTTGTGTTGTTGTTGGTGGTGGAGGTTGTGGAGGTTGTGTTGTTGTTGGTGGTGGAGGTTGTGGAGGTTGTGTTGTTGTTGGTGGTGGAGGTTGTGTTGTTGTTGGTGGTGGTGGTGGTGGAGGTTGTGTTGTTGGTGGTGGTGGTGGAGGTTGTGTTGTTGTTGGTGGTGGTGGTGGTGGAGGTTGTGTTGTTGTTGGTGGTGGTGGTGGAGGTTGTGTTGTTGTTGGTGGTGGTGGTGGAGGTTGTGTTGTTGTTGGTGGTGGTGGTGGTGGAGGTTGTGTTGTTGTTGGTGGTGGAGGTTGTGTTGTTGGTGGTGGTGGTGGTGGAGGTTGTGTTGGTGGTGGTGGTGGAGGTTGTGTTGTTGGTGTTGGAGGTTGTGTTGTTGGTGGTGGTGGTGGAGGTTGTGTTGTTGGTGGTGGTGGAGGTTGTGTTGTTGGTGGTGGTGGAGGTTGTGTTGTTGGTGGTGGTG